>JAVDOI010000001.1:22810040-23187540 GCA_032191485.1 Leptoclinus maculatus | reverse complement strand
ATCATGTATAGGACTTGTCAGCCAGATATCATTAAGCTCTGATAAAGTCCGGTGGGATTCACCGGCGCTTTGTAATTGTTAGCACACTGTACATTTTGCATTTAGTTCTTATATAATGCCCATTTTCAATGCCCTGATTTTCCTAAATTATTGAATAATTTGAATCGTACATCTCGGGCTGCATTTCGGTCATTGTTTGACCGTTTTGTCCGTAAAATTTCAGAAAATAAAGTGAAAAAATGGCAAATAATTCAATCGGCAGACGGATCTCTCAATCAACCAATTCATTGTTTCAGCCCTGTATACCACGTGTGTGATATGTTTCCCAATAGCTTCAGTATATAGCGAAACTGGGCCATGTTACAAAGTGTTTACCGTTGCCTCTTGGCTTTGTATTAAGATAAACAAAGCACCGTACAAAGCTTGTGAATGTGTGCCAGGCCTGTAAATATGCAAAGAGAGGAACGATTTTAAACACAATTGCAACCTTAGCATTTTTCTTAAATGCGGAAAAATACGCATAACAAATTTCCCTCTAAATAGCAGCTCGGTTGAAAGTCGGGCTGTTAATCTTGAGCTAATTATAAATTGATTAATTGTTTAATATAGGGATTAAATAATCAAGTGGGCCCCAACTTCCTTCCCATTCTTCCTGCTCGTGTTGAGTGAGGAGAGAATCACTTCCCATTGAGGTGTACTGTGCCGAAGCTTTCCTTCCTTCCTTTTCTGACCTGCATGGTTTTTTTTTTATCATTCGGGCACAAAGAACGATGCCATCATATAAAAATCTAAAGCCTCAGCAAGGCACTGCCGGCTATTTAAGGCACTTCTCTATTTCCTGAGGCGGGACTCTGGGAGCACGTCAACTGAAAAGCTGCTTTTGTTTTCCAGGGTCTTTTTTTCCTTAATCTGTCAGGCACGGAAGACTTGTGTTTCACCTCCTGTCAAGTTGCATCTGTCTTTTTCAAATTTTATTTATATATTTTATTTCAGTGTAGTCTTCACTCCAGATCAAAACAGTGTTATTACCAGAGGGATTATATCGATGCAGCACTTCCTGAGTTGAGCTGATAACAAGTGGATTACACGAAGGTCCATCCATATCTCCTAGACAAGTAGACAAGGCCTCATACCTGAAGGAAGGAATACAAATGATGCATGCCACTGTCCCCCGAGCTGTTTCTAAAGCTTCGTGGTTAAGGGAAGGGAAGGATTGCCTTTATCGTTAAAAATATATATATATATATGAATAATAATAAAGTGGACGTTGGCAGGAAACAAACTGCAGTCTCCAGTGTTTAACTCGCACTCGTATACTCTCAACTATTCCCTCCGACTCTCTCCAGAACGGCTTCTGTGGTCGTGCGACACGCCACACAGTTCCTGTCTTCGCTACCAGAGTGAATGCCGTCATTATTCAAACAACTGCAGAAGTTGCTAAACAGAAGTCACACTAAAGCTTTTGAGTACAACAACCGATGATGCTGTTCTGGTGAGAACAGACTCCGAATAGATGAAAGTGAAAAAAAAATGCACCGGAGACAATGCAGCTACTGTCTGAGCAACGAGCCAAATGTTGTCTGCTTGCCTTGTAATTAAGTCGAGCATCAGCAGCGGATGTGATTTACAAACGTCCTCATTTGTGGAAACGCAGTAAAAGAGGATATTATTAATAACGGGTGTTGAACTAAACTCAACTGTTTTTGTCAACTTGGATGCCAGTTGTTACTCTTTACGTGGATTCAAATAAACATGTTTATTGGCTGTGCCGCCTAAGAAGGGATTAAGAAGGCATTACAACGCATTGGGGTGGTTGTCTTGTTTAAGGCCAAAGAATTAAAGTTTGAGCAAAAATATTCAGGATTTAATAAAACATCATGAATTCTTTTCTTTAGTTTAACTTTCCTGCTTGTGTCTCTTTTGTTTGTATCCGTCTCTACTCTGCTGTCTTGCTCTCTTGCTCTTCTTTAAATATAATTCCCATCCCTCTAGATGGTTACTAGTGGATCTCTCAACCTCCGGAGCTGATTTCCACCAGGTGGTAAATGATCAAATGCTGATTTCTGTGTCAGATGTGGATGAGAAATAGACGGGGAGAGAGAGAGAGGGAGAGGGAGAGAGGTATCGCCCGAATCCAAACACTCTGTGATTTTTGATCCACAAACAAACTGCATCATGTAATCTGCTCACCCGTGACATTAACTCCTCTTCCAGTGTGCTTACTGTTGCGTGTAAATTACGTTCAGGAAATGGGACATGGCTTTTTTGACGGATCGCCTCGTAGTCTGCGCGAGGCGTATAGCGATACCGCTCCATGCTGCAGTGCTTAAGCCCGTGTCTATCCACCTTGAGTCTGAGCTCAACACCGGCACCGAATCACTATAAAAAGAACCAATTATTTATCGTGGGCTCCCTGACGGGGCCGCTACTTATCTTTCAGGTTGCAGTCCCCCAGGCCCTCTCCCTCGCATTTTTTACCATTTGGAAAAAGCTCCTGTTGGCCCATTCTTTCATTACTGTACAAAGCAGCACCTGTAAATGTCAATGATAGTTTTTTTATATGTGGTAATAATCAATCGGGCGCAGAGATGAACCAGTGCTTTTGTTTCTTCCCACCACTGACTGGAACACAACGGCAACAGGTTTTAAACTAGAAATATAGCAATACGTCTCCTTTTTCTCTTTCTTGTGGAAAGAAAATAGTTTATCGGAGAAAGAGATGTTCTGTGCCTATCTGAGTGGACACATCTCAACCCCTTTCCTACTAACGCACACCCTAAATATATTATAATAACAATATTATATTATTGTTTGGCTTTGACAGTTTTACCCCGAAGTCTTAATTTAAAAGGAGGCTATTATTCATCTTCTACAATGTGCTATCCCTCAACGTTTGCTTGTTAAAGCACTACTAGAAGTCCACTTTCCTATTTGGTAGGAGTCACCTAAACCATTAACTTTGTTCCAGAGGCCGCTAGCACTATAATTAGACTCTGCAATGCTGTAGGACATCGCTATCGTCCAATTAACGCACATTAATTGAGCTGACCTTTGGTAGTGTCTAGTTTAAGGTGGGATATTGAAATGAACTTTGGGAATAATGATTTTCCTCCTCCCTCCTTCGTCAGCAGAGGACCTGACTCCTTCGTCACTGTAACGGTGAATTCTTTGAGCGGTGAGCTGTAATTAGTGTGGAGGAGGAGACCTCAGGTTGCATTGATTTCCCGCTGGTTCGGTGAAAATGCCAGAGAAACACAGAGGACATGAGAACATGGATCCAGACTGATTCATCCAATAGTGTGTCGCGTTGCATTGTTTGAGATCTTCATTCATATCCAATTAGGCCTAAAATAGAATCTGTGCAATGTCAAGTGTTGTTGAACTGCTATTGATTTGCTGTGAGCGAGAAATGTCACTATGATAGCAAATGTTGACCAAAGTTTAAAATTACAGTCCGATAACTACAGTGAAAACAGATGAATGTATCGGAAATGCATAGAATCTGATACAGACGGAATGTGAACAAATCCTGAAGTGACAATAACCTTTTATGTAAAAGAAAACGTTTCTTAAGACTTGATTTGGAAATGTCAAAGTTCAACTTAATTGTGAGTGATGGCGTAAACCTTTCCAAAGGATGTAAGAGCCCTGTCTGTGCAACATGGGCTGAGATACACACAGCTGCAATGCTCTAAAATTAAACAAAAAGAACCCTGAAATAGACTTGTCTGGTAGCCAATGATGGGAGGTCAGCGTCGCTACTTCTTAAGGACTATTTCTTTTAAAGGAATGGTCCGGACCATAACACTATGGAAGCCCATTCCCGCAGCAAAAAAAAAAAAAAAGATCACTAAAAAAAAATAAAAAAAAAATAAGATCACTAAAAAAAAAGTAACTTAAAAAAAAAAAAAAAAATGTAATTCACAAAAAAAATATAAAAATAATCCACCCACCACAAAATAAATAATAATAATTCTAATAATTTCTTTTTTTTTTTTATTTTACTTTTTTTCCACCAGCAAAAAAAAAATAAAAAATGTTGGTGCATCCGTCTGTAACCATAACTGACCAGATTTTTCCAGTTGCTATAGAAAGTCGAAATTATGAGATACTTTAACACAACAGTCATAGAAGCAGCTATGACATGAATGAAGTACATTGAAGACTTCTTTAAAACGTGGCTTTACAACACATGAAATACAGATGATGTTTCACATGGATTGTAATGAGCAAACGCACCCTTGAATAGAATGTTAAGCAAGAAGCAGCTCTGGAGTATAAAGAATGAAACCAATGTGGCTGAGGTGGCGACCAATAAACAGCAACTGGAAACTTTTTTTTCTTTTTTGCTGACAGAGAAAAAGTTAAAAAAAAAGAATATATATATATATATATTTTTTTTTTTGTGAATTAATTATAATTTTTTTTTTTTTTTGTGAATTCATTTTTTTTTTTTTTGCTTTTTTGTGAATTCATTATTATTATTTTTTTTTGGTGATCTTATTTTTTATTTTTTTGCTGGCGTGAATGGGCTTCCATAGTTTATTGGTCGCCACCTCAGCCACATTGGTTTCATTCTTTATACTCCAGAGCTGCTTCTTGCTCGGTCTTGTTTTTTTTTTGCTGGTGGAAAAAAAGTAAAATAAAAAAAAATAAAAAATTATTATAATTATTATTATTTATTTTGTTTATTTTTTTTTTTTTTTGTGAATTACATTCATTTATTTATTTTTTAAGTTACTATTTTTTTTTGTGATCTTATTTTTTTTTTTGCTGGCGGGAATGGGCTTCCATATAACACCCTATAAAATGGCAAATTGCTTTTAAACTTCCTTTTTTTTGCAAGGATGAAACAAACGAGCTGTAACGTGTCAATTTGTGAGCTTTCAAGGTGTTGGTAGTTAACGTAGATTGGGTTACTGTTGGACAAAGCCAGGCTAACTGTTTGTTTTTATGCTAAGCTAACCCAGCTACGAGCTCCAGCTACATATTTACTGTCAATGTTCTCAACCTCAACTCTCAGCAAGAAAGCACATAAGCACAAAGCATATTTCCCAAAATGTTGAAACATGTAATTGCAAGTGCGCCAGATAGAAGAGTTTGTGTGTTGCAATGAGGAGCAGAAGTGACTGGAAAGCGTCCCAAAAAACGAGAAATGAAAATGATGGACGAGTAGACCACAAAGACCAATTTCAGACAATGGTTGTCTGTTGGGTAGTAAATGAGACACACACGCACACACACAGCCTGTCCTCCTCGCTGCACTGTCGGTCCAAATCCCTCTAATGTTTATCTTGTGTTTTTATGTCTTGCAGGCGAGTTGTGACCATGCGCTGCCTGGCTGCCCGGGTGAACTACAAGACCCTCATCGTTATCTGCGCCCTCTTCACGCTCATCACGGTGCTGCTGTGGAACCGCTGCTCCAGCGACACCTCCCTGCGCTTCCTGCCCCGTGCCGCCCTGGTGGCCCCAAGTCCCAGGGTGGGGGACGCCAGCATCAGCAGCCAGCAACACCCTCCGCAGCCGCCGGAGCCCCCGCCCGTCGTCGGGGTCGTCGCGGGGCTCAAGTATGAGGATATCGACTGCCTGATCAACGACGAATCCACCGTCAAAGGCCGGCGGGAGGGTGGAGAGATATACCTGCCCTTCAGCTGGATGGAAAAATACTTCGAGGTGTACGGCAAAGTGGCGCAGTACGATGGCTACGACCGGTTCGAGTTCCAGCACAGCTATTCGAAGGTTTACGCGCAGCGCGAGCCCTACCACCCCGACGGGGTCTTCATGTCGTTTGAGGGGTACAATGTGGAGGTCCGCGACCGAGTCAAGTGTATAAGTGGAGTGGAAGGTAAGATTATCTTTCTTCTCATTGATGTTCATCAAGGATGTCGGATGCCCCTATCTTCTACAGTCTGTTGGATACTAGAAAATCAAATCTGAAAGGGTGTGTGTGTGTGTGTGTGTGTGTGTGTGTGTGTGTGTGTGTGTGTGTGTGTGTGTGTGTGTGTGTGTGTGTGTGTGTGTGTGTGTGTGTGTGTGTGTGTGTGTGTGTGTGTGTGTGTGTGTGTGTGTGTGTGTGTGTGTGTGTGTGTGTGTGTGTGTGTGTGTGTGTGTGTGTGTGTGTGTGTCAAAGATCAACAGCCTCTTCTCAATAAGAAATGCCAAAAAAAGAAGCGGCTCTTCAGATGCAAAAAAACTTGCCATATGACTTCACACTGTGGCACCTTTGGCACGTGTAATGAAAAGATTATTCTTGATTCTGAAGACCTTTTTTTTGGGGGGGGGGGGGGGTGGCATTTTTTCCTATAATAACCCAGGATACAGGAGTTTTGATTTGAAACTTTGATTCATTTTTTTTTTAGGTGTTTAATAAACCCTGTGTCACTGACAAATGTGATATATACATATATATATATATATATATGATTTACTTCCAGTCTGTTCCAGCTAAGTGATGAATTGTAAATTCTATACTTGATTAACAAGATTGATCAGATTTTAAAAGCGCTTAATCTCTGTCCCCCCCGTTCCCAAAAACTATTAGCCTTTCTTTAACACTGCCTAAAGTGATTTGTGCGAATTCAATTTAAAAATGTATCTTTTCATCACATGGGCACAATCAGCAAGTCTTTGTATCGATAACTGACTGGAAGTCTGTTAAGTGAGTGTATCCCTCCCCGTTCCTTTCACACTTTGAGTCCATCCAGAAAGTTGTTTTCTCTTCAAGGTTCCTTTTAAAATAATTACCCGGAAGGATCAATAGCTCATTTAAAAAGGCTATTAGTTTAAACCACATTGTCATCAATATAATTTCCTCGCTGGCTTGAAGAAAGTGACCCTGTATCCTCGCCTCAAATTACAAAATGGATATTTATGGCTCAGCTTTTATTGTCAGATAACTAGATCCACCGGTAAACGAAAAGAAACACCCAAAATATATCGCTTCCTTTACAAATTGTAACGTATCATTTTCAACAGTGAAAATTACAGAAGTAGAAGACAAGTTAGTTGTTCGGCCGCAGTCCCTTTTCCTCTCAAGAAACCAGCCTTTGTTTTTGTGGGGCGATGTAATAAAAGGTGACATATTCACTGGCAAATGTGGCAGTTGCTGAGGTTAGCTTGATGAGTAATAATAGCCAATGTCTTGCAAGAGCAATTTGCCAGAAATAAACATGTATTGAGTGTGTTGAGATGGAGTGTGCAAATTCCCCATAATGGCTTCTTATGGTTTTTTTTTAACCTGGTAGCATGAATCTGCTTTTCTGTTCATCACACACACACACACACACACACACACAGAACAACACCCGCAGTAGTTTTCTTTACAGTAAAGTCTGCATGAAGTCCATCCTGTCATTCTGTTATACACTTTCAGAGGCTGTAACTCTCGCATGGATGCAGAGAATACAGAATTATGACCCCGGTCAGAAAAGCCTGATTACATATTTGGTCGATTAGTTCCAATGAGTTTGGCTGATTTTCAATAAATGGCTTTTTTTTTCTTCATTTTTTTTTATGTGAACTGCAGTCCCACTTAATAAGGACCCACTACAGAAACGCGTGTATGGGAGGGAACATATGAAGCAGGGAAATGGGTCAGACGGGAATCCACACACTCAATTTAACAAAGTCCATTAATTAAGCCCCAGGCCCCTTGCTATTTAGCACTCCACACGCCCAAGCATACACACCTCTCTTCAACTTAGCATATTTTTATAGGTTAAAATAGCAGTTCATTAATTAGCCTGTCACAGTCCAAGTTACAGCAGGGCTTAAACAAGGTCACGGGAGCCTTCCACTCCCAACGCACACCCTGCTGGCCGTGGAATGAGTTATTTAACAGGATCCTCTGCAGCATTAAATGTCTTCACTGTCGCCATATTGTTGGGATATAACTTGTGTCAGGAGTCAAAACGTTAGACATGCAACCAGATGGTTCAGATATCTCAAGCAGTCTTTGAGATACTGTTGGGATGGGGTGCAAAAAAAAAAAAAAAGCTTTAAATAGAGAGCGTTTCAGATAAACGAGTCTGAAATCTGAATACAGAAGTATGCTATCAAGGTTTTTTTATTATTAGACAGACATAAAAAACGCAGCATTTTTATGTGCCATTACTTGTCGCATCTCCTTCTGGGCGTGTGGTTTTTATAGTGGCGGGTTAGAAATTGAGGTCTTTCTTTTCCTTGTTGCAAAGAACAAAAGTTGAGAATAATGAATCTCCAGCAGCCAGAGAGAGCACTATCATTAGTGGAAGTAGTTAATCCTCTTAAATCAAGCTCTGTCTCCTTTTCTGTGTCTCTCGCTTTTTCTTCAACCATCTTTATCTTCACCCCCGGTTCTATTGCAGACCGCCGTCACTTAAACATTTGCACCAACACACACACACACACACACACACACACACACACACACACACACACACACACAGTCTAAAAAGAGGTATTCTAACCTTTTTTAAGTGCTTGATAAAACGCACATACTCTCACTTACACCTTCGATGCAAACGTGCATGACAAGTGATCTTTTTAACCTAACACCTGCGCACACACTCAGCGTGCTGACCAAGATGGATGCAGCACTCTCCGGTGGAGGTGGAGGCGGATGAATAGTCTGTGAATCCAGGACAAGGCTCACGCTGCTCGTTTGGAGCCGGGTCACAGCCAGCTGCTGCAGATTGTCGGCTGATCGAGTCCTGTATTCTGTGAAACACTTAGTGGCAGAAGGTGGTGTGTGCCGCTAAATAAACATAGTAAGTGTTTGATGATGTAATCCGCCAGAACACCCAGCTGTAATGTAAAAACATTGACGCTATATTAAGATGTTTTGGCCACTAGGAGGCAGAAAGTCTCAGAAACACAACCTGATTGGTTGTTGAGGTCTAACGTGTCGGCAAACAGTTGCTCACTTTACTTATGCACTCAGCAGACAACATGCATCATGTTTCTGACTGCATGACATGTGTCCGTCCAGTACTCGCTGGCCTTTTCGCTCTGCTTCGGTCCCCACCAGGAACGCCAGTTTCGGTAAATTTTGCTTACATTAACCATCAACTAATTGGTTTATTTTTACGAGTCGTACACACCAGGCCCGGTTAGTTAACATGGACGCCAAAAGGAAGCTTCGGCGCCGATGTTAAAGTAATCTATAGACCGTAAATGAATCTATAAAATAACATGCGGAACCGGTCAAAAGTATTGTCTGTAGTTAACCCCAGTCCTGATTAAAACACGGGGGCCTTTCTCCACCACTTTACTTTGGTTCTTCACGGTGAGATCGTCTACGTTTGTTTGCTCAAAAACAGTTTAAAGAAACTGAAAAGGTGCAAAGTTATAGTTGGGTTTTTAATTCTCAGCACAACAATCAACACATTAGTCATTTGGTTCAATGTTAATACTAAACATATTGCTTAATGGAGCTTTAATGTAGACTCACCTTCCACCAGTTGTTCCAGTCTTGCAGACCTACTAGAGGTCAAAAGCAAAGCTTGAATACCAACGAGCCGGTGGAGCTCTTTAGCTCTTTAGCTGCGATATTAACCTCCGCGGCTTAGAGACTATAGTGTAATTGGCCGAAGACCTAGTTTTTCCCGATTTCTAGAAAATTCCGCCCTCTGGAGTCATTAAAATATGTGCCGGCTTAACAGTCAATTCCACATGGATTACTTAGTGTTATTCAGGGAGAGGCACAGCGTTCCAGTGTCAGGATTTTGACTGTCATTTGACTTAAGTTGTCAGGGGAGACGCCAGTAACAAGACAAGCATGGAGAGGAAGTCTGGCATGGGACTGGAAAGTGTGTGTGTGTGGGGGTGTGTGTGTGTGTGGGGGTGTGTGTGTGCATAATGCATGTCATGTGGCACTTGTCCCTTTTTAAAAATGGACATGAACTTTTTGATAGTCATCTCTATGTCACTTTGACTTTTAAAGGAAAATAAATCGATTCAAACGCATGAGAAGTCTTTGTGGATTGCAGTAAATCTGTGTGGACGAGCTGCCGAGGCGCTTTGCATCGGAGACTCTGCAGGGAGAGTCGGACATATTTTACTTCTGCTCCGCAATGCGACGGCCGTTCTACAGTTTAAAGATGCTGTGATTGTTTTTGTGCAATGGATTTTGGTGTGTCTGAACGAAGTCTTCACAGTGTAATGCACACACACACACAGTCCATGAAGATAATGGGAGCAGCGGTGGATGCAGGGTTTTGGTGAATAGCGACTTAATTTTTTTTTTTAAACAATGGGAAGACCAGAGGTAGATGTTAGACGTTTAACTGTTGCTGTATAAATGACAAACACATTGCTAGTAAGAACTGACAGACTCATGGCGCCATTTGTAAGTCACTTTACGCCAAATATTCCTGTGTGTACTACTAGCTGACTGGCCTCTAGACAGTTTGCTTATGAGCAACTTGTTACTGTTGGAGTTAATTCTTCACCTCCGCTATTAATTACACTCACACGAGCTAGAACGAAAACCCTTAGTCAGCTGTTTCTGTCATTAAAAACAAAGATATACTTTAGTCCTATTTGGGGAAAAACGGCACAGAGGGCAGTAGGGAAAGTAGAACATCAGTGTCTGCAGTGATTAATGTGAATGGAGCCCCAACATGAGTATGTTCTGATGTTCGTCTCAGAAGGATGAGGTTTTGGTTGCATCATGTGTGCTCTCTCTGTCACGAGGTCTTTAAGTGAGCTATCTGTTAATCGGAGTGATTCTTCTGCCTGAGCTATTTCTGGCTTGGTAAACAGGCCTCCGGGTAGAACGCAGTAGATTAGCTTGTATTTCACCACTCCGGCCCGTCATTCACGTAGCTGGTGATGTTTAAAAGTAAAAGACAGATTCTGCTTCTTTTTTTTTGCCTTCTGTTTATGAAATAGGCCCCGGTTTGAATCTCTGATGTTGCCACTGTCGTTTCCTATTACTGCGAAGTCTTAAAATATTGTTTGATATCAATAATTAATTTTAGCCCAGTTTTCTTGATGATGAACGTGGTTATGAACTCAATTTGACACTCCACCGAAAAAACGCTGTTGTGACAACTGCCATCTAAAAAGGACCATTTTCTTAAAAATAGACTGCAAAGTGCTTAAAATAAAAACCTTTCCAGAGACGAGTCGATCATGTAAGCACACGATTTAGAAGCTTTTCAAGACACTATGTAAAAGAAACGACGGAAGCATAATGATGTAATGTTTATGGCGTAATGAAACCTCATTGTCCTCGTCTCCCTTCTCTACCTCCCCAGGCGTGCCTCTGTCCACGCAGTGGGGCCCTCAGGGCTACTTCTACGCCATCCAGATCGCTCAGTACGGCTTGAGCCACTACAGCAAGAACCTGACGGAGCGCCCCCCCCACGTGGAGGTCTACGACACGGCCGAGGACCGAGACAGCCGGGCCAGCGCGGCGCCCTGGAGCGTGCCGAAAGGCTGCGGCCTCAGCCGCGTCCACGACAAGACCCGAGCTACCTCCGTGCGTCAGTTCAGCGCTCCAGGTAGGCAAACGCTCCGTGAGCCCGGAGAGCCCTCGGGGCAGAGCAGCTTATCTCCTCCTGTCGGCTGCAGGAGGCCGATATGCAACTGCACCATGAGTGAGTCTGAGCTCAGTCACAGCCACCAGGCGAGAGTGCTGGCGGGACTGTGTTGGTTGACGGTGAACCCACCACATAATGACGGCTTCCTGAGCATCATGATGATTAAAGAGCCTGCAGACACGACATCACACATCTAATTCTATACCGATCACCGAGTCAGACTTTGTCACACTGAAAACGCATTTACACGCCATTATTCCCACAACAGACTTTTATCCCTTTTTATCCGGAGCGGGAGCGTCGGCGGTTGAAATGATAACTTGTTTGTCAGCTGGAGCCAATTAACCTTAATTTGTTAGTCAAAGGACGGAGTAAATCTCCGGGCTTAGTGTGCTCTTTGCAGGCGATTGTTGGTGCCATATGGGCTTTAATAGAAGGTAGTTAGCGGTTGCCTTTTTGAGAGTCTCTTTAGTGAAGCAATCCAGTTGATCGTTTCAGGCAGGTGGTCGAGTACTTAAAGATATTAGCTTTTAAAAACCAGTCAGAAGTCTTTAATTTCACTGTTCAAATCTGTTCATCATCTCCTGGAGCACCAGGGTGATGCAGTTTTAATCAAACACAGTAAATAGTGCATTGGTTTTGGACTATTTTCAGCTGCAGAGATTAATGCACGGTTGATAGTCTTGAGAGTATCCACAGCAGCGGGACAGTGTATGTTAGATTGACTGTAAACATCACTGCAACATTGATGTGTCTGTTTATTGACAACAATGGAGGTCTATGGCACAGACGAGTACGCTTTATGTCACTAGACTATTCCTTTAAACATAACATATATTAATCAGATTCATATTTTAAGCAAACCCACCGAATAGCTCTGGGTCTGGTTTCATCAGGATTCCATATGTTCCTTCAATTGTTCAGCCCAACAGGAAGACAGATTTATTTTATTGTAGTTATTTTTGAATATGTGAGAAGTGAGGATCTCCTGCTGAGTGCTGACTGAGCGATCTTAATTCTCCTTTGATCTCCTGCTGATATTTTCCGGACTCTCTCTCTCTCTCTGTCTCTCTCTCTGTGTGTGTCTCTCTCTCTCTATCTCTCTCTCTCTGTCCGTCTGTCTCTCTCTCTCCGTCTCTCTCTGTCTCTCTCTCTATGTGTCTCTCTATCTCTCTATCTCTCTCTCTCTGTCCGTCTGTCTCTCTCTCTCCGTCTCTCTCTGTCTCTCTCTCTATGTGTCTCTCTATCTCTCTATCTCTCTCTCTCTGTCCGTCTGTCTCTCTCTCTCCGTCTCTCTCTGTCTCTCTCTCTCTCTCTGTCTCTCTCTCTCGCGTCTCTCTCTCTCTCTGTCTCTCTCTCTGTCTCTCTCTCTCTCTGTCTCTCTCTCTCTCTCTGTCTCTCTCTCTCTGTATCTCTCTGTCTCTCTGTCTGTCTGTCTCTATCTCTCTCTCTCTCTCTCTCTCTGTGTCTCTCTCTGTCTCTCTCTCTCTCTCTGTCTCTCTCTCTCTGTATCTCTCTGTCTCTCTGTCTGTCTGTCTCTATCTCTCTCTCTCTCTCTCTCTCTGTGTCTCTCTCTGTCTGTCTCTCTCTCTCTGTCTGTGTGTCTCTCTCTCTCTGTGTCTCTCTCTCTCTCTGTCTGTATGTCTCTCTCTCTCTGTGTCTCTCTCTCTCCAGCTCTCTCTCTCTGTGTCTCTCTCTCCAGCTCTCTCTCTCTCTGTGTCTCTCTCTCTCTCTCTCTCTCTCTCTCTCTCTGTGTCTCTCTCTCTCCGTCTCTCTCTCTCTCTCTGTGTCTCTCTCGCTCTCTGTCTGTTGCTCTGTCTGTCTGTGTCTCTCTCTCTCTCTCTCTCTCTCTCTCTCTGTCTCTCTCTCTCTCTCTCTCTCTCTCTCTCTCTCTGTGTCCTCTGTTGAGCTGCTGCCTCCACTGTATTTCCTCCCCACCTCCTAATTCCTCCACTTTCACCCTCTCATCATGAACAATTTCCTTTCATTTCACCGCTCCACACTTTCTCTCTCTCCGCTCACCTTGCCTTTACAGCTTCCACTCGCCATCATCGGCTCCCTCTTTCCTCAACATCATCATGTTTTCATCATCACCCCTCAGCCCTCCCTCGGCAGCCTTCAGTCTCCATTAATCTTCCCCTCGTCTCTCCCCAGATTTCAGTCAGTTTTCCACCTCTCTTTACTCATTTCCACCCACTTATCGCCCCCTCGGCCCGCTTCAGCTTCCTAAACATTGCAATCACGTTATGCTTTCTGCGTTTTTTTTTAACGCCTCTTTCTGCTCCGTCATCCAAACTTTTCCTGTTTTCTTCCTCTGCTGTCACTTTCTCTTTCTGTCTCTGCCTCCCTCCACTTCCTCCTCCTACTCCCTTCGCCCTATTTGGGTCTTTTTTTTTTTTTTTCCCCTTCCTTACTGTATCTAGGACACTGGTGTTGAACAGCCTCTCAAATCCTCTGACAAGTGGATCAATCGTCTGTCCCCTGATAATAACCTACCATCTACCATCTGCACATTCCCGCACGAACACTGTCTGCTGCTGAGCACCCTTATTTCCTGAATCCCCTCGCGGTCGTTTCAAAGTTTCACAAACCTGCCAGAATTAGCAAGGTGATCCGTGTACGGAGATACGGCGTAGTGACAGCTGCCACCGGCTACGGCGCCTTTAAAATGTGTCTGGAAGTTTTCATGTTTTTATGGTCTCACAGCAATGAATCAAATGTATTTTTTTTTTTAACACTTTATAGTTGTAATCCTTAAGATTTCACTCCATGTTGGTGTGAGAACACCCACTGAATGTCAAACACATTGAATGAGCATAAATAGTATTAAAAATGGGGTTTGATTTCATGAAAATCTTATGAGTTATAACTTTATTGTCGAAGGGAAAACCGATATCTAATTGGCCAAATCAGACTCCAGATATCAATCCAATCACTATATGTGGCCGAACTTTTAAAAAACGCTGCTCACTCACGATCTCCGCGCAACCTGACGGAGCTCGAGCAGTTTGGCGAAAACCTCTGTCCAGATGTGCAAAGCTGATGGAGACCGACTTATGTACGCAGACCTAGAAGCTAAAGGTGCTGATACAATGTTGACAGTTATTATAATCATTATTTTCCACCATTTAATGGACAAAACGTTGAATCGTGGCCATAAAACATGAAGACTTCCCACGGGGGGTGAATACTTTTTATCGGCACTGTGTGTCCT
This sequence comes from Leptoclinus maculatus, assembly GCA_032191485.1. NCBI lineage: Eukaryota > Metazoa > Chordata > Actinopteri > Perciformes > Stichaeidae > Leptoclinus > Leptoclinus maculatus. The sequence goes on along the minus strand of JAVDOI010000001.1, from coordinate 23,172,801 downwards.
GAAGTAGTCACCGGAGGATGTGGATGAATAATCGATGTGCATCGACTGTTGTCTCTCGTCGCTTGGATCTTTTGTATCCGCATGCACAACACGCGCTCAACGTGTTCGTCGTGCTCTCTCCTTGTTGTGTTTTTACGCTGACATATTTGTAGCTGCATGTCATCTCCGTCTCCCAGCCTCACTACTGAACAACCAGAGAGCGACGCGGAGCGTGGGGAGGTGGAACCTCGTCTATATTCCCTCTGCCCATCCTTTATTGATACCAGAGTAATCACGGGGCCAGAGTACAAATCCACTTACTCTCCGCATTGCCTTAAGTAATGGATTTATGAGTGCATTAAAGAGCCGTAGTCATCCAGAGGCCCCTGCCAGGCTGGCTCCCTCCTCCATTCTCCTCCTGATCGACTGTCTTTGTGTCTCAGGCGGCCTCGTCTGCTTCTGCTCTCTCAGCTCATGTCATGTGAGATCTGATTCTCAATTGTCTTCTCGCTTTTTGGCTCATTTTCACTCTCTCCGTCAGGCTGGCGTTGAGGGCACTTGAGGCGACCCATCTTGCTATTATCCTCCTTTTTTTCCCGGGCTCCTACATTCTTTCTTCTCTTCATCCTGTCAGGAGCTATCTTTGAAAAGATTTGTTGTTGTTGTTGTTGTTTTGTTTTTTTAGCTGTGCCTAGCAGCTAGGCCAAAGGTGTACGGAGTTGATGTAATGTAAGAGGAGCGCTGGCTGTGTGGAAACCGGGTGTCTGAGTTCCTAACGTTGAGATTTGTAGGGAAGAGTGCAAGACTGGGAGATGCAACTGGGGGAAAAGTTGCTGCAGTGCATCAACTTCCTCTTTCTCTCTCTCTCTTTGTCCAACTCCTCTGTTCTTTTCCTCCCTCTATTCCCTCCTTCCTGTCCTCCTAATTAAGCTCAACTGTACTGCACATCCCATGAGAAGCTCGGTCTGTGTTCGAGGCTCTCTCTCACACACACACACACACACACACACACACACACACACACACAGAGCTAGCCACTTCACAAAGGTATTAATGAAACACGGTTTTGATCACAGAAGTTATTTGATATTGATCCTTTGATAACGTGACTGCATAGTGAATCTGGGGAACGTGAGGAAAAAGACATGCTTTCGTGGAAACACGACATCAAAGGAGACAGACACACAAGGCTTTCTGTCATTCTGCTAAAAATAGTCCAATGTCATCCAGTAATCGTCAGAAGTTAGTCATGTTTTTTTCAGACCAAAACGCCACAAAACTTCTTTTCTCCTTTGTTTTGTTTCTTTAACACCCTCCCTCCTCTCATCCGACCGCCACAGAGTCCTCTGAGGGCGTGTCCCTGCAGCTGGGTAACTCCAAAGACTTCATCCTCAGCTTAGACGTCAAGTTCGTCTCCAACGGCAGCGTGTCTGTGACCCTCGAAACCACGGAGAAGGGCCCGCCGTTCACCATCCGCTACGTGACCAACACGCAGCTCATCGCCTTCAAGGACCGCGAAATCACGTACGGCGTTGGGCCACGAACCGCCTGGAGCACGCTGACCCGAGACCTGCTCACCGACCTCAGGAAGGGCGTCGGCCTGTCCAACACCAAGGCTGTGAAGGCCACAAAGGTTGGTTCATGTTCACACCGTCGGTACCTTTGATACAACAGCTGTGCTCTAAAGGCTATTCAACTGGACTAGAGCTGAAACAATTAGTAGATTAAGCAATCAATTGTTGTTAATTAAGTCATTGTTGAAGTAACATTTCCTTATGTTAACTAATTATTGATTGGTTTCATACAAAACAAGTCATTTTAAGACGTCCCCTTTGGTTTTAAGAAATGATGAAAATAATCTGCAGATTAATAATTAATGAATATAATAGTTAACTGCAGCCTTGAAACCGGACCGTATTTAATTAATCATAATTAATCTTAAAGCTGCATTTCAGTTGGTGGTATGAACTAATATCACGATAAATATTGCAGCATTAATCTTGGATAATTTAGATTAAATGTAATGGTAGATTTTATGTAGCATTTAGTTTATATATATTTCATCATAAGAACTTTGTCGCTAAATAATAGAAACATGTAAAGATGATAAACAACAATATTGAATAAATGCCCTAATACTAATTTTAGCCATAATAATAACTTTGTCTGCCCTTCTCAGATCATGCCCAGACGGGTGGTGCGATTAGTGCTACACGGGCGCGGCTTCGTAGACAACGTCACCATCTCCACCACTTCCCACATGGCCGCCTTCTTCGCCGCCAGCGACTGGCTGACGCGCAACCAGGACGAGCGAGGCGGCTGGCCCATCATGGTCACCCGTAAACTGGGCGAAGGCTTCCGGCCCCTGGAGCCCGGCTGGTACTCGGCCATGGCTCAGGGCCAGGCCATGTCCACCCTGGTGAGAGCCTACCTCCTCACCAAGGACCAGGCGTACCTCAACGCCGCCCTCAAGGCGGTCGGACCCTACAAGGTGCCTTCAGCGCAGCACGGGGTCAAAGCCGTGTTCATGAACAAGTACGACTGGTATGAAGAGTACCCCACCACGCCCAGCTCCTTTGTCCTCAACGGCTTCATCTACTCCCTGCTGGGACTCCACGACTTGACTGAGACAGCCGGAGAGAAGCTCGGCAGGGAGGCGGGGCAGCTCTTCAGCCGCGGCATGGAGTCGCTGAAGGCCATGCTGCCGCTCTTTGACACGGGGTCCGGGAGCATCTACGACCTCCGTCACTTCATGTTGGCCACGGCGCCCAACCTGGCCCGCTGGGACTATCACACCACGCACATTAACCAGCTGCAGCTGCTGGCATCCATAGACAACGCTCCCGTCTTTAAGGACGTGGTCAAGCGCTGGAAAAACTACTTAAAAGGGATTCGTGCCAAGCACAACTAAACAGACTGTAACTCACATACAGCCGAGATGAATATACTGTACTCTTAACGGGGGATTGAATGTGAGGCGAGTGCTCACATCGTGTGCGTGCGTCTCAGTTCTGGTCGAGGTTCATAATCTAAAGGACGAGTTCATTCAGCTGCAGCTCTCAACACTAGAAGTTTCTCGTGTGCTCTGTTGCAGGTTTCATATCTTCTGCAACACTGACTGTAGCTCTCCCCTCCTGTGTTTTTCCTTGAGCTAGTGTTTGTAATTATGCACAGACCTAGTTTCAGAGTGTGTGTGTGTGTGTGTGTGTGTGTGTGTGTGTGTGTGTGTGTGTGTGTGTGTAGAGTAACAATATATGGCGTTAGAGACAGATAAAACTCCTTGAATTGTTTTTGTTTTTTACCACCTCATCTGAGATTTGCAAAGTTTATTGAAACGAATAAACTAAAAAAAATTAACATATTATGAGAAGGAGAATGTTGCCAAATCAATTTATCTTATTGATATGAAATACTTAAACATTTTTAAATCAAGACGTATTTTCAAACGCACCATGTTTAAGCTGTTAGGTGAGATAAATTAATTTCGCTGTCGTCCCTTTATAGAAAGGTTTTATGCTTCCACTTCTTTTATGAATCTCTTTTTCCATCAAACACCGATAAATAGCTACAAATCATTTTGGGAGGGGTCATATCGATTCCTTTAATATAAATATTAAGTCACAGATTAGGTATCCGTTAAGCTGCTCTGGGGAATAAACACCTCAAACCATCATATTTGGGTTCAGACAGTTAAAGCGGCTCTGCTACCAGCAATACCTCCTTGGTCCCTAGTACCCATAATTCCACTGTGTATAGCTGAGCTGTTGTGTAGCCACATCTGGTCAGAGGTGACTGCACGACTGCGTCTTTAGTTTGCGTTCCAGGTGTCACGTGGAGGACTGCAGGTAGCATGCTGCCACAACATGAGAGTTCCTGTTATATTCCCGGAGATAATTAATAATCTGTCCTAGACTTTACAATGCCCGTTACCTTTTTATGTGACGTTTCTAAGACATCCAACTGTGTGCTACCATTCTTAGCTCTAACCAAACCCCACTAAAACCCCTCAGTTGGACCACAAACACACTTAATTATTTATGTTCCGCCGCTGCAGAACACAGCTACAAATAGTTAGCTCTGCATCACTTTGAGTTCAGGAGTCACCGTCGCTCTGTTCCTCTCATTAGCACACTTTGTGGGGTGAAAGCTAGAAAACAGTTTAGATAGAGACGGTCGGCTAAACCTATTTAAATTCCTCATGGCTGTGTTGTCTTGATGTGCACTCGGGTAATCCCCAGCGTGCAGACTTCTTCTCCAGATCCCGGTACGTTACACTAGTCTGACTACAGATGTGAATGACTAAATCTTGGCTCACTCTGACACATTCAAATTATGATCAATGTCCCTGATAAGTCTAAATAACGGCCCGGCAGTGTCATCGTTAAGCTCCAAGTTCAAACCAACACTTGCATTTCTCTTTGGATTGCAAACATTGACCGATCATTGTTAAACATTGGAATCTTTACATCCCTTTGGCACCATCAGCGACCTTTTCATGCTCCGCTTTTGACCTTTTTTCGGACACTCGCCTGAAAAAGCTCTTCCTCCAAAACTCATACTTCCAGATGTTAATTGCAGGAAGGTGTAGGTGGTGTAGGTGGTGGTGGTATGTGTGCGTCGTGTGCATTTGGATGGAAAGACGTGGGCAGCAGAGGGCACAACCGCGTCTCGCTAACACGCCGGTTCATTACGTTTAATTAGACAACGCCAGGAGTACCGAAGGTGGAGGTCAATTCTTGACGAGCACTGAGAGGCTGTCAGTCCCGGCACGCTCTCGGCTGGGTGAACTCGGCGTTTTTTAATCTGAGAGACGACCTGTTGACCGCTGTGCGAGGAGAAAGAAAGCTCGCCGAGCCACTAACGATTCAACCGGCTAATAGGCTGGAGAGCCTGCACACGCAGTACGGTGGCGAGTCGGGGATGAGTCAGCACTCAAAACAAAAGTGGAGCCCTCAGCATCAATGAAGCTTTCATCGATCTACCGTAAAGATTATTAATGGAGGGGAATCAGGTCGGTTTGTTCTTCCTGAAGGTGCTGATGGGGAATTTTTCTTTGGTCATTTTCATGTAAACTTTGAGATGAAACAAAATGTTTTTCCACCGCTTTCAAGTTGTCGTAGTGTGAGCTGGTGAGACTAAATCAAAGAAGCATTGATTCATTTCGATGGAGCGTTGGCTAGAAAACAAGTATTGCTTTTTGTTTCAAAGTTATTATTATTAAAGGCTGCCGGTACATCTTCCTCACCTCGCAGCTTCATCTGGAACTCAACTTCTTGCATTCGGAACTAAGTGAGGATCTACGACAAATTAAGGACAATAATCTGAGATTCCAAGAAAAGTTGTAATATTTCAGGAATAAAGTCAGAACATTGAGAGGAACATTAAAAACCTTTTGCAAGGAAAAATAGTAACCTTGTAATCCACGACTTTATCCGACTATAACCACTTCTGTCTTGAAATATTATGACTTTATTCCTGAAATATTATTTCCTTTTCCTTCCTCCTCCTCTCCTCCCCCCCCCCCCCCCCCCCCCCCCACGAAGACATTTTGACTTTATTCCCAAACTGTCCGATTTCTTTTCTAGAGGTTTATTTTGTGGGTTGAAGGAATTATATTGACGTTCTATTTTTTAAAGTTAAAAAGATCAAATATCCCAGAGAGGAGGAGGTATGAATGCATGTTTTGATAATTCCAGTTTTTTTGATTATTTTTGTTCGTTTCCGAGTGTTGTTTTCGTCCCATGAGCACCTCGTCCATTCGTTTCCATTTTGACAGGACCGGTAGAAAAATGTAGTTTCAAACGTTCAGGAATGGAAGTTTTGTGTGTGAATGAATGAGTCTTTATTTTGTTTATACCAAAGTCATTGAGTATTGGAATTTGTCTATTTTTGTGCAAAACCGATTTCCATTCAGCATTTAACGATGTTTAGTCTCCTCGGAGATGTCACAGAGAGACGCTGCCTTTTGAGGAATGCTAGTTTTTCAAATGTAAGCTTGAATTATAGCCGAGAAGACGTGTAAAACTGGCTCATCGTAAAGGGGACGTGTGCAACTAGAGATTAGCAGTTAGTCAGCGACCGTTCTAAAGGGAAGAGAGCCGGTAGCTGTAAATTCTTCTGTTTTGAGTGTTTTTATTTTTGCATCATCCGTCGTTTGTTTGCAGAGGAGTGGGATGTTTTACTAGATAGACAAAAAGCACAAACTGCCGTTTATTGTCACGTTTTTCTTTTGTTGCATTTCTTTCTTTTAGTTTTTTCTTTCCAGGACAATGTGCAACGCCTTCATTCAGAAAGCTGCTATGATTGTTCACTGTGCAACAGGTATCACAGCTTCTTGTTCTTCTTTCTGTCTTTCCAACAAAATGACCACTGTGGTCAAATGTGATTTATGCAATAAAATGTTTACTGGGGTCGTAAACGCCACAGGAGACCCAGAGCGGATGTACAGACTTTGCAATTCAAGCACAATGTGCAAATGCTACCATTTTTTTAGTCCAAGGAAGAGAGGTGTTTATATACAGAGTGAATCTTTGTGCTTTTTAAAGGTGTAAAAAATAAAAGCATTTTTTTCTTAAACTTCTGGTCGGATATCTTCCTCTTCGATATTTAACAGAGACACAGCAGTTTAACTGCTTTATTATCCTCGATCAACAGAAAGTGAATCTGCTGCAATGGTGTTAATCCATTATTGGTTAAAGGCATTTTTCAACAAAATATGCAAAAAAAGAATTGGGTTCCAGCTTCTCAGTTGTGAAGATTTACGGCTTTTCGTTGTCTTTTGTGATCAGAAACAGAAGAAAGATATTCAATCTTTGTGATTTTGGGACTGTTGATAAAACAAGACGTGTGAAGACAGACGTTTTCACCAATGTACAGATGATTGATTGATTGATTGATTGATTGATTGATTGATAGATCAAATAATGGGAGATCAATCGATACTGAATATAGTTGCATCCTCAGTCCATTGTTGTCTAATATTTGAATGTATATTTATATGCATAATTTACATATTATATAGTATACTTTATTGCAAGAAACATTTCAAATTGTTTACCTTTCATAGTCTCATAAATATATATATAAAAAAACATTAAGACAAGAAACAGACAATACAAATTAGTCCATCAGCTAAGCATCCATAAGATTATATCTGTTATTCTCTTTTTATCACCTTTGATATGTTTTATATATGTCCAGAAACTTCATTTATTGCCAATTTAAAATGGTATATATAGTGTCTAGAGTTAGCCCAGGTGGTGTTCTACCTATAAAGTCTATTGTTCAGCAGCTCTGACTGCTGCAGAGAAACAGTTTGTTCATACTGTGAAACTGCTCAGAAGAAAAAAACAATCCTGATTAATAATTTACCCTAATTAGGCTATTCTGATCCGGAGAGAAGCGCAGGCACCTGAGAAGGACTGTATCTCCTGCCACCCGCTTGAATTTTTCATTACCTCCTGGCATTTATTCTATCCAGCCACAACTTCCCCCTCACAGCCGCACACTTCGTCTCATTCCTCTTCCTTCCTCGACGCTAATGATATTACGGTCCCTCCTGACAGCGAGTCGGTCTCCCAGTCCTGTAATTAGCCCCACATAAACCCGATAAGCCCCGTCTCTTCATGGCCTCTTCTGCTGCCATTCAGATGCCTTTGAGATGGCCGTGGTGACATTACAGTGAATCCTTGGCACTGCGGCGCCCGGAGGCCCCGGGCTTCATGGTGTCCATAAATTTACCCACTTGATGAAATTAACACTCCGTTGAACCCTGCGTTATTGGATTTGTTTGTGTGTTGTTTGGGGGGGTCTCAAAGGATGTGGAGGCATCCAGTGAAAGGAATACAGAAGAAAATACAGCTGCAATTTACGTCCCAGCAGGACGTTTCTGATCTTGTTGAGTGACTTTCTTCCAATGTATCTTAAAGCAAAAGTTTGATATTTTAGGAAATGTCCCTGTGGGGGGGGGGGGGGGGGGGGGGACTATGGTCTATGCTGTTTTTTAAGCAAGTACGCTTTTTGCTATCTGGCAGTAAGTAAGAGATGAAAAAATCAATACTGCTCTCATATCTGTACACCAAACAGATAATACAACCTGCAGCCGCTTAGCTTAGCTTAGCTTAGCACCAAAAACTGGACGCAGGGGGGAAACGGCTAACTAGACTCTGTCCAAAGATTTTTTAAAAATCCACCTACCAGCACCTTTAAATCTCACCCACTAATTAACACATTAAATCTCACCGGTCGAACCTCCCAATTAGTGAGCTCATGAGATGCTGGTGGGTGGATTTTGTTCCATTATGGAACTAGGCTAGCTGTTTCCCCCTGTTTCCAGTCTTTGTGCTAAGCTAAGCTAACTGGCTGGTGTCTGCAGCTTCACATTGAAGGGACAAATTCGGAAGTGGTATCGATCTTCTCGTCTAACTCTCAGCAAGAAAACTAACAAGCATATTTTTTTAAGTGTGGAAGTACTCCTTTAAAATTCTGCCCTCATATTAGCAGCTATACCTGAGCTAAATCAGCCCTGCCTTCAAACGTCACTTCTTTATCTGGTTTCATTTGTGCCATTGAACACACAGTGTTATCAAATTTAGCTCAGTCTCTCTTCTTAAATGAACCCCAGAGATGGAGAAACTGTCATTACACTAAAAGAAAAATAAATTCTCTGCCTGTGTTTGCAAACCTGGTAATTGCTGTATTTTGCTCATTCATGAGCAGCTGGCATCCTTTGGTTTAAATGGTAGAGAGAATGAAAGTCTTCAACAGTGCTGGAAGAGAACAATGAGGAGACAGAGCAGCAGTAGGAGGTAGAGTAAATAATAGGAAAATAATATAGAGATGTACAGGAGAGAGAGAGAGAGAGCGGGGGGGATTTCTAGATTCAGTAAAGGGAGAAGCTGCTTTGAAAGTCTGAAATGCAACAGAGGAAAAAATAAAAGCGCCTGGAGTCTAACAACTATTAATAATGTATCAGGGGGGCGTCTGCCGCACACACGCTCCTCATTTGGAGACACAAACGACACCTCATCAACCAAAACACCAGGGAGGCACCAATGCTCTGAGCAGCTGCAGCGCGGCCGCCTGGTTCAGTGAAGTCTATCGCACATCTGTCCCGACAGATCACGACTCTAACTCAGCACATCATGAATCATTACTTTTTTTTTTTTTTTTTAAAAAGGCACGTGTGAAGAAAATGAGTGTTTAATGAGGTAACTCAAGAAAGAGAATCAGTAAAAAATAAGATGATTGGGTGCACCTGAAGTGTTATTGTGTGCATTTGTTGTTGTTTTTTTCTTATTTTTGATCACATATATGCAGTGATTGGATGCAACTATGGACATTTGCACAACTACAGAACAAATTAGAGGTACTTCTGCTTTACTTGAGTATTTCCATATTCACACGCACAGGACTTTCATCCAGGGGACCACTGTTCATGTCCAGCCTACCTATACTAACATACTATTTAGTATGCCAGAAAAATATGTAGTATGTCCCAATATTTATATGTCAAATACGGTATGCCAAAAATACCAGGATGTCCTACTTGCAGCCACCATGAAATTCTTCTTATTCTGACCCACAATCCTCTGCGCAGCGGCCATGTGAGCAAGAGGGTCAAAATTCAAGGTGCCATGTTATGACGAAGTCCCAACTGAATGCATGCTGCATGCAACACTATGTACTTTTGAAGGGCAGCTGCAGTATTTACTAAAAGTACATAAGAAAAAGAATGTATTTTGGAGCACAGCGTCAAAGTAAACTTTGACATTTTGTCACTTGAGTCACGTGAGTCGTTGTTAGCGTTGACCATGTTCTTTTCCTAAACCAAAACCAACCGTTTTTGTTGCCTAAACCTAACTTCCTGTGAAGACAGATGTTTGTTTTGAAGAGATGTGGCGGAAAATAATCTTGTTAACCTCCCGGTGAGAAATAACCGAGATGAGAAAACTCTTAAATATAAAAAACATATTTATTGAACAGACACTAATAATAATTCAGCTGAATGGATAGAGCTCTTTCCCCACGGATGGTTCGGAGGTCTAACCACAAGGAACAGTTTAACAAATATGCACATTATCTCGTCTCCTCTCCCTTCTACTACTACTATGCTACTACTTTTACTTAAATAAAAGAACTAAATACTTCCACCATTTATAGCATTATTGGAGTATTGTTATCGTCAGGGTTAGGGTTTCGATGTAATGTAGGTGATTGAGCCACTGTAACTACTTTATATGCTGCTGGGTAGTTTAATCTATAACAGTGCATCACACTTTAAATTCATATCAGGTTTTATATTTAAAATCTGAATGTGCAAAGTAATAGCTGTAAAATAAATGTAGGAGAGTAAGAAGTATGAAGTGGAGTTACTTTCCACCACTGCATATAAGTAAATTAAATCCTTGCCTTTGTTGTGGTTTCATAAAAATCAATATCTGTGCTGTAAGCCTTTGGACGACCTTAGAGTCATCTGAAGTCAACAAAAGCAAAGTTTGCCTCGGCAGCCACTCGATGAATGCTTAATGTGCTCCACAGTTGTGCTGATGTTACACAAACATGCAGGACTTGCTACAGGAGGCTCAGTTTGGCCTCAGACTCTGACCTGAAGTGAACTTGTTACTTTTTCTCATTAACAGTCAATAAGAGCAGCATGCAGCGCTTCAAGACCTCCCTGTCTCTGCAGTGATGCACTTTAGTTCCCTGTGATGTCTCCAAAACACTTAGTTTTGTAGTCCGAGGTTACTGAAAGATAAATGAGCCCATGTCAAAAGAATACAAAGGCAAAATGTAATATCTAAGGACAGAGTTTAAGGATATTGAGCTTCTGTAAAAGAAAACCTTCAATTCAGGCTAAAATAAATAAAAAACGTTCCTTTTCATCGTGCATCGCCACACAGCTTCTGTTTGGAAGTACTGACACCTTGTGGTGAGATGGGACACTACAAGTGTCAGCAGGTACTGGCAGATTGTATTCAGTCTCATTTTTTAAGTTTCATTTATGCAGACAGAATCTTTACAGCTACATAAGGAGCGGGTCCTGTTTTCTACGGTGGCTCAGAGCGGACAAACCATACACTGGCTCTAGATTGGACCATTTGCGTTTTCTCGTCAGCTGCCGTAGTTCTTAACCCTGAAGCAATTCGATCAATCTGGATTTCAAAAGACTATGTTGTTGAGACGCTGCAATACAAACACACACCAACAGCGGACAACTAAATACATTTACTCAAGTTCAGTACTTAAGTGCAATATTTAGTATTTTCATTTTCTGCTTCTTTACACTTTGCACTTTTTACTCTACTGCATCTTCCACATATATTCCACAGCTTTAGTTCATTTCTTTCTTATGATTTTAAAAACAAATATCAACTTCACCTCAACTTAAACTTAAAAAAAAGCATTATTATATATTTATTCTGTAGATTAATGTATGTGGTTTCTTGGTTTTTAAACTCTACCTGGAAATCTAATTTCTGTTTCCCTCTAGTGGTTCAACTTTGTCAGTAGACTGTGACGTCACTGTTGCTGATGTAACGTTCACGAAAGATCCGAATCTTTTGAACGGCTCCTTGGTATGAACGATGAACCGAGTTGCACTTAAAAGCTGTGTTGTTGTTTTTTGTCATTGTGCCCAAATTCCACTGCCTGCCCTCGATGTGCAGAAATACACGCACACACACACACACACACACACACACACACACACACACACACACACACACACACACACACACACACACACACACACACACACACACACACACAGACAGACAGTCAGACAGAGGGAAGAGAGAGAGAGAGAGAGAGGTGGGATGGAGCAGAGGAGCTTGAGCTGGTGTGAACAGCCAGGCTACTGATTGCATGAAAGTTTACATTTATTCTTCCACTACAAGCCATGTGAGATATGTTTTTATAAGTCTGTATTGTTTACCATGCTGTTGGTTCTTGTGGTGTTTTGATGCCTGGTGATTCAGGTCGGCACGAGCACCCTCGTGACGTGTAGTGTGTCCTGCCCTGCCCTATACTGGCACAAATCTGCACCATGCAAGTTGTGTTTTGGAGCCACGGAGCACATTCCTGACCTCACCCGACCCCACTCGTCAGTGCTGCTCGATGGGTGTGATCAGGTGTTATCACAAGTGCACCCGTCTTGAGAATTTTAACCAGAGAGAGAGGGCAGTAAAACACTTTTGCTACCAAAATATATGATATTAAAATCACCTTTAACGTTACTATAAAGCTACTAAAGGTGTGCTTCCTATGTTGTTGTCACTTTGGCCTTCCTCTTGGCTCTTGGCTTTGTTTAAACTGTTACCACTTAAAGTCTGAATGACTTACATATTAACGAACTGACTCCGAGCCAACCCAAACTGACTAGTCTGTTTGTTTGTTGTCTTTTCACTCTGAACCTGAGGTGTTGCTTTGCAGCTCTGCTCCTCTGAGAGAGAAAGCTGAATGAGATCCCAAGGTGCTCATGCACTACATGTTGTGTTTTCACCTCACTGATCTGTTGTGACTGCAGGTACAACACTTCTTCTTTTTTTTTTCTTCAAATTAAGAGCTGACTTCTTTGGCGTAGTGTTAAAAGGAAAATCATGATAAAATGTGTACGTGGTAAGCATACTTGAATAATTTGGATTAGGCATTTCAGAACAATGTGGGTTTTCCATCAAGCCGTTGAGATGAAGCATTAACTTATTGTATGTGTTCAAACTTAAGCGAGCATGACTTTCTGTGACATATTTGAGCTCAGAACAAAAGAGCTTTTGTATGCAGTGATGTCACCAAAGTAAAAAAAAACACATCACACCTAAAAAATAATTATAATTGACTTTTCCCTTCTTCTCTATAATGTGAGCAAACTGTCAAGCCTTTTGACTTCCTAATTCTGCGGTGGCGGTGAGACCTGTTTGCTTTCATTGTTTCAGAGTTTAAAGGAGCTCTGGCTGGGTGTGACCGCTGTGGGCAGATGGTGACATGTCATGACATGTCAGCAAAACCAGGAGAGGAGCAAGAAAGTGGCATGAAAGGAACTCTGTTGACTTTTCTGCCAGACCTATTCACACCCTTCATTCATGAGGTTAGACCTTATCTGGCCCGGCTGAAACTCAGATAGCACTTTGTTAGGTTCAGCGCTGAGCTGAGCTGAAGGGAGATTTTAATTCTTTTAATTTTTACTGAAACCTGTTGTACTGGTTTGACTGTCATCTCTTTGGGAAATACTTGTGCAATTTCAAAAAGAACAGACTCGTTATGTGATTGTTAAGATGTTGTGATCTGGAAAGACTTGTCTTCCTTTTACATAATAATCCCGTGGCCAAACAGCAGTTGTGTTGCTTGCGCGTGTGTGTGTGTGTGTACATGCCATTATGTGTGAGAGCATACACCTGTGTGCACATACCCTCCACCTCCAGAGACAGTAGCAGCAGAAGGAGGAGGAGGAGGAGGAGGAGGAGGAGGAGGAGGAGGAGGAGGAGGAAAAAGGAGGAGGAGGAGTTGCACAGGTACACTGGGTATTCTCACTGGGTTTGAAGAGGGTGGAGATGAAGGGGAGAAACCCGGAGAGCAGCATGGCAACCCAAACCTTATAAAGAATGAGGCACACCCCAGCGGGCAGCTTCAGTTCAGCGCCACCCTGACAGCAGCAGCAGCAGCAGCAGCACCTTGCAGCAGTCATGCTCAGCCTCTTCAAATTACCACAAGTCTTCACCATCAATCAAGTGCCCAAAGTAAGTTCATCTTCACTGTATCTTAACTGGACATGTGATACGCTCAGACTGAGCTGGACTCAATTAGGAGGTCAAGTGTTGAGGAGGTAAATTAAAAGAGACATATTATGCTCATTTTCAGGGCCACACTTGTATTTTGGGTTTCTACTAGAACATGTTTTACATGCTTTAATGATCAAAGAAGTCTTTATTTTTCTCATACAGTCTGTCTGAATGTACCTGTATTCACCCTCTGTCTGAAACGCTGTGTTTTAGCGCTTTTCAACAGAATTGCATTACTAGGCAACAGCTTTGGTCCATGTTTACTTCCTGTCAGCTGATGTCATTCACATACACTGCAACAGGGAATAGACTGGGATACGTTCAGAGAGTTTACCTTTAAGAACTGTGAAATGGTCTACATGTAGCTGTGGCGTCACAATCATACTGAAATCCTGACGGTTCGTTTAAAGACACAGTTTCTGAATACTGGCTGTGTATTTATATTGCACTTAGACCTGAATAATAATGATAAAATTGAAAATCATCACTAAATAAAGATGAAAATCTCACTTTTTATTAAAACTTCAAGTCAAAAGAGTAGAACATAGTGTATTAATTTTGACTTCCACCTTTAATGATTCACTTCATGAAATACACATTATCGATTACTCCTGTGAGTTTGAGAGGGCTGCAAAAATATTGGCGCTTTGTACAAAAACTGCCAATATAATGTGAAGAAGTTCTCTTAAATCAGTGGTTGCTAACCATTTTGGCTTGAAACCCCAGAAAGATTAAATCAGAAACATAATCTTGACCAAGAAAAAAAACTCTACTTTTCTTTCTAATAACTGTAACCATTTTATTTTGGGACTCCATGGTGGAACCCCTCTCAAACATGCAACACTTGTTCGACAGAGATTTCCTTTGAGTATTTTTGCTTTGTTGAGAGACTTCTTCTGCCTCCAGAGCAGGAGAATAACAGGTTTCACAAATTTGTCAAACCGGCTGAGGACTTACTAAGAATTTTCTCTCTCAAGGTTTTCCACGAGGACAGCATCATCTCCGGCTACCGGCACCCCCACAGCTCAGCCACCGACTGCATCCTGAGCCTCTTCCAGCTGACCAATGAGACGCTCAACATCTGGACCCACTTCTTGCCCACCTGGTAAACACTCTAAATGTGTCCCGGATGCATCGCAACTTTTAAGAGCCATAAACGTGTGTTTGCTAGCTGCCGTGTCTTGTAGACCAGCAACATGTGACACACCTGAGGGCATTTTCAGTTGCTTTTGTTTTTTGCAGGCCAGAGGCGGAGTTAGTGAGTTAATTTCACATTACGTTGCATCTTCTGGAATTTTCCAAATTCCTACTTAAGCAAAAGCATAGCATTTGTTGTTTTCATACCAGTCACGAGACGTTCTTTGCCTTTGTGTTAAAAGGAATCTTGCACAGCTTGTAGAGCTTGTAGGGCAGACAGTAAGACAGAATTTCAATCTGTGGATTTACAGACTGACATTTTCTGAAGTCTTTAGCTACCATCACACACAGACCGAGGATTTTATTATATCAGTTCTGCCACATTACCGACTAAAGGCTACCATTAATTTTTACTGCTCATATCCAGAGTTACAGTATCGGTCTGATTGGTATTCATAGTATCTGTCAGTGAATTCATCCCGGTGCATATTTAGTACCATGAATGTACTCTTCGAGGTGTCAGGAGGAGCAGTGGACTTTTCATTGTAACGAAGCCGTTGAGGATAGCGTGGGCAGTTGTCACGGGACACGTATGAACTGGAATGTCTCACGCAACATGAGAATGATTGCACATACAAACAGGTTTGTTTTGAAGACATACATCCCAGCAACCGTGCGTGTCCGATGGACCTCCTGCAGTGCCTCCCTGTTAGTGGCCTTGTACTGTATGTGCAGCAGGCATCCAGTCCAACAGGACTCTCCTAGTACAGCCGCATGCATACAGTGTATTTACCCGTTATTCAGCTCCCCGTGGAGTCCAGACACTGGTGGTGATGGTGGCTGATGAGGTTGATAGAATGATGAGTTGATGAATCTGCGGAGATTGGGAGGTGGAGGGTTGCGTAACAGCAGCTTGAACGAACTGAAGGTAGAGAGAGACAATCATATTTTAAAGAGAGACAGCAGCAACATGATAGGCTAACGATGTCCTTGTGTCGTTGTGCTATTGGCTAGAGAGACCGGCTGATCTAGGCAGATGATATGATTGACAGCCCCGAACAATAACAGCCAGGAAATAATGAGTGTGCCTGCATGAGGAGTGATGGCAGTTGTATGGAAAATAAGCTATGGGCTTAGGCATGCAAGAGTATAGTCTTCCTGTCTGAACTTATGCTCGAGCTTCATTTGTGTGTAGGGCTGCCCGCTCTCAGTCAACTAACTGGCCATTTTGGTCTTAGCTTCTTTAGTCGATTAGTCATTTTTTAATGCTTTTTTTCATGCTGAACGACTTCTTCCCAATAAATTTATGAGCATATTTCTGGTAAACACAAGATTTAAAGTGATGCTTTGCTTGGTTCTTTGTGGAGAACTCAGTTTTACTAAGCTCTCGGATCAACTTCAATTTTGTTTGTCTACCTTAAAACTTTCAAGAGGTCTAGACAAAAGAGTAACCAAGTGATGTAATTAGTAATTTAAGGTTTGATGAAACAAACAGTAGAGCTTCTTAAACTGAGTTGACACAACTTGTTGGCCCTAAAATTGAGCGAACTCAAGACGACTTTGCAGCTTATTGCCAAATTTCTTTGAGTGTTCTCATATTTTTTTACAGTGTATTGAGAGACTTAGGATGCAACACCTGAGCAGACAGAGAGGCTTGAAAAGGCTGAAGAGGAAGAATGCCAAAGATAGACTAGTTAAAGAATGATTTCTGTATCTGCCGGCTAACATTGATCTGGAGCTTAAAGCAACATTTTTAACTTCCTCCCCAAGTTTAGTGTCTCCTCTCTGTTTGACAAACACAGCATGACTGCATGACGGTTAAATCCAAAGACTTCACTGATGCCATTCTTTTTTATTTTGTAGATGTGTGTTTATGTGAGTAGATCTCATGATTTAAAGCTACTACAGCGGTTGCTGCTCCCAGGAGCCACGATGCACTTCCTCCCTGCCGAGATGCCAGTTGCTTTGACTGCATATAGTCCAGGGAGAAAGTGTGTGTACGTGTGTGTGTGTGTGTGTGTGTGTGTGTGTGTGTGTGTGTGTGTGTGTGTGTGTGTGTGCGGGTGGCTGAGCGTTGAGCATATGCTAAGGCCACGTGGGTGTTTGTGTCTTGGGGCTCGGCGCTACAGGCAAGCCGCTAATGAGCAGATCTGTGCTCGAGGCTTATGAGTTGACTCAATTAGTTAACTGCTCAGTGACGGGGAAAAGCACAAATAATGACGATTTGTTAATGAGAGGCGTGGAAACGGACAAACGAGGCAAAAACTATGCTGAGACTGAGCTGTGCTTGTGTGGAACTGTTATGTCACTGAGAGTCACTAACAAATGCAGGGTTTAATTGAGTGACGCTTTGTTCTGACTACGTTGACAGGTACTGACATGGTACAGGGATGACAAGCCAAGTGTGTGTCTTTGAAATGCTGTGAACATATCAGATGTCTGTCTCGGTTGTCGTTATGTGTGTGTGTGTGTGTGTGTGTGTGTATAAGATATGTAATAAGATGTAAAGAGTACTATCTATGACAATATTGGCAATCTGTTCAGGCCCGCTAGAGAAGGTAATTGGCCATCAAACAGGAAGTTCATACATCTCTGTTGTTTTGTAGTTTTCATTATTAATAAGTCTCTTATGGTTCGATGGTTCAGGTATACTTTCACCAAACGGAGCTGCTTGAATGTTCCAGTTTGTTTTGGTTGGTTAAAAAAAAACTTTCTTGCTCAGATTTAGATGAACACTCTCTTAGCTTAGCTTAGCATAAAGACTAGAAGCAGAGGGAAACAGCTCGCATGGCTCTCTACCAACACCTCGGAAGCTTAGCAATTATGTTATATTGTGTTTGCTTGATCCTTAAACAAATAGAAATATTGAAATGACAAGTTTTATCATACACCGAATGTTAAGCCACTCCTATATTTTCTCTTATATGTGCAAATATTCCTGCAATACTACTACTGATACCACTACAGTGTGATAGATAACGGCCTAAATTCAAGATAGAACCTGATCAGCTGTGTGCTTTTTTATCTCAGTACTGAGGCAATGTTTTCACTGATTAAATACCTTCTATTTGAAGTTGATTAGAGGCTACATACCTCCACTTAGCTCCATGAATCCACAGTTGGGTGACAACCTCAAAGAAAAAAAACATCATAAAGCTACAAAATCTCTCATAGGTGTGACTGTGAAGGACATATCATTCACATGGGTGATATACTCTTGAAACCATCCAGTGACCCCCCTTTTTATATTCCTTTAATATGTCAGTCCTCTGTATATGTTGACACTTATTTGCTCCCTTTGTTGTATTGTGCATGGGGCCAATTGCTTGACGTGTGATATGATGATCAGGCTCCAAAACTAATTGATTTGAAATTACACAAGCGTTACTAAAGACACACACAAAAAATACTGCTGCATCCAATATAATCAAGTTAATGTGACCTGTTTCTCCTGGCAGGTACTTCCTATGGGAAGCAGTGACGGTGGTGTTGGTGCAGACAGCATGGAAGGAGTCCTTCAGCTGGCCTCTGGTGCTCTTCCTGCTCACCTGCTGCATTTATCCGCTGGCGTCGAGCCTTGCTCACACCTTCAGCAGCATGTCAGCGCGGGCGCGCCACATCTGCTTCTTCTTCGACTACGCTGCCCTCAGTTTCTACAGCCTGGGTAAGTGTATGTGGCTCTCTGTCAATAGGTCCAAGAGCGGCTGTGTGTTATGCACTGAGCACTTACTTTACTATAACTTAACCTCTTAAAAAAAAAAAGAGATACTCAAACAGACTGCAGAATATTATTACCAGTTGGGATGTATAATCAATCCATACTTTTTTGTGAGGCTTTAATGTTTGGTTCTAAGTATTGATGGAAGTTAGTGATGGTGTTTTTAATACTCTGTCTTCCTCCTGTACATTTTGTAAATGGGGGTGGACAAAGTATCTAACTGGAGTGTACGCATACTTTTCCTAACGTAAAACAAACTGTGTTCAAAATGTATAACTGTGCACTGTTTAATGTTTTCCTGCTGCAGGCTCAGCAATCGTCTATTCAGCTTATGTTTTCCCGGACAAGTGGGTTAACAGCTTCTTCCACCAGTGCTACGTCCCCATCGCTGTGTTTAACACTGTCGTCTGCACCGCCATAGCCTGCTACTCCAGGTATGGCGACAACACAGAGAACAATAAATATTAGTGTTCTCTTTTAGAAAAAAGATGAACCTGTTAGCGTGCTAGCAAGCATCCAGTTTTAAGTCACAGAGCTTAGCATTCGTTCCTAAAATATAAATCCCCAGAAAGGTGTTTTACTTGCAACAGTTAAGGTAAAATGATCTTTGTTAGTTAAATGTGAACACTGATAATACATGAGAAGCACAAACTGTGCCTGTTAGCATAATAACAGGCTAATATGCTAAATGCTAGATCCTACATTTTAGCATGTTCATATGCTAAATGTTACACCTTAACATTAACATGTAGTAGCTACATTAACATGCATGGTATCCATACAGTGTTCTCTCATCTCCAGCGTCTTTATTTACTGTTGGTTTCACTTGTAAATAAGGATAATGTTACTTAACGTGTACCTCAAAAGTGTAGTCCTGGTCCAGAGGTACAAGAAGTAGGCTACTCAGATATTTTACGTAAGTAAAAGTAGCAGTACCACAAGGTATAAATACTCTCTTACAAGTAAAAATCCTTCATTCAAAATTTGACTGAAGTAAAAGTACAAATATTCACATTAAAACTAGTCATTACGCCAATTTCAGAAGATTATTGGATTATAACTATTGATGCATTAATATGTAGCTAATATATTGTTCTTTTACTCGTCTCTCCCCACTGCTAAGGCTTGGCCTGCCATTTGTCCAATATAACCACGACGTCGTAAAGAGGTAAAAAAACAATGCATTTGTTAAAAATCTGCTCCTATTGCTTCACCATTCTATCATAAATTGTGTGTATCGTGCCTCAAATGATGGCAGCAACAGATAAATGTAAAATCATCCTGTAAAAATGTGTGATTATTGACATGTCTTCAGGCCGACTTCATCCCACGGACATGTTTGACTTTTAAGAATTGAGCAACTCCCTGTCTAACACAATGGGTGTTACCTAAGCGTGACGATGGGGACCAGCCCTAAGCAGTGATTTAGTCTAATACGTAGTCTACGTAGTTTCAGCTGGGCTGGTTCGAGGAGCTGACAAAAAGAGTGGCAAAACGTGTTCTGTAACAACCTGACTCACTGACTTTAACTCTAAGAACAAAAAGTCTTCTGGTATTAAACAATATGGCCATAATAACTCTTTAGATAAAAGAGTTCTCCAAAGTACACCATTCATGTGCAGCGCAGAAAACACGACATGTTAATTAATAGTTTATCATTTATGTATTTCAAGTTATTTGACTTTTTTTAACAGATGTACCTACTTATCCTGACATTTCCAGCTACTGAACACTTTGTGTCTTTTATTTCAGATTCTCCGAGTGCCAGACTCCAAAGTTCAGCAAATATCTCCGTGTTGTTGCCTTCGCCTACCCCTACATGTTTGACCACATTCCTCTGTTCTACAGGGTATGACCACATCTGTGCACTTCACACACACACACGTGTCTTCACTTCACACACATCTGAAAGGATCCTGCGTGTTTCCTAAGTGTCACAGATAACATTCAATATGTCGGATATCATTTTTAAATCCAAATCTTTTACTTGAATGACTTTTCTGCTTTTTTCATATACATGGCTTTATGTTACTGTAATGTCCATGACAAGGGTTATATTTGATGTGATATGATTTAAAGTAATAATAAGCAGTTAAGCTTTTTTTTAATGCACATAGTAAATGTATGTGAGATATGATTTATGATGTGAATCTGGTCAGTGAAAGAGGAACATTTGACACATTCCCCCCTTGAGACTAGAACCACAGTTTTATGCTCCATTAAGAGATACTTAATAAATGCGTTTATGCCTCATTAAAACAATTAGAAGGTGATAAAAGTGGTCGACCTGGAGACAGCATTGTAATCTGTTCTGTGTGTGTGTTGTGCTCACAGGTGTTTCTGTGTGTAGGAGAGGGCTGCACAGACAATGATACCAACATGCTGCACTACAACCACATCGCCTTGGCCCTCCTCACAGGCTTTCTGTTTGCCACACATTTACCTGAGCGCCTGGCGCCGGGCAGCTTCGACTACATAGGTGAGACTGATCTGAGGAGTGGCTGTTGTTGTTGTCATTAGCATGTTACACATTGGTTTGTTTGCCCAGTGTGCCAACCACACGGCAAATATGATTGAGCTTTACTGTTTTGATTCATTCTCACCGGTCTCATCAGCGTTGTTTCCCGTCACATGCTGGCGACTGTTTTAAGCAAGAAAAACCTCTAAAAACCCACTGCACACCACCTGATCAGCACCGAACTGCAGACAGAGTTAACAATTAGCTGGTGATCATAGTGGAGCAGCTAAAGAGACAGAAATGTCCCTCAAGAGTGTGAAGACCAAAACAGAGCTTTAAAAGGAGAGCGCTATACAAACAAATGTTGCGTCGTATTTGCAGGATGTTTACAATAAGTCATAACAACTTATGGTGATGCTATGTCAGTGTCGTGTTTACAGTTTTTTCACGGCCAAAAAAGTAGTTAAAGCAGGATCAAATTATAAATGTTTAAAACATCTGTGTTTTAAACTTGCAGCAACTTGTCTTATAAAGGTATGAAACAATAAACAAAATGGCGTGAGAGGTTTCCAATAATGATACATTCATGATGATCCTACAATATTGTCTTGTATAGCTTTTGAATGCAGTGTTTTTAACAGCTCCCTGTCAAATGTCACATTTCTTAGACCTCTTCTACACCACTGGAGTCACATTAACACATGAAATGCTTTCTCATTTGAGTTAATCATTGTGAAATAATGCTAATCTATAACCACCTCCACGTTTTCTGTTGAAATCAGTTGGCAGTGTGTTGAAATCAGTTGGGAGTTGTTTCCAACTGTGACTTATTTTTCTCGCTGTGAACTCAAACACGACTCGACTGCTCCCCCTGCAGGTCACAGCCATCAACTCTTCCACGTGTGCGGCATCCTCGGCACCCACTTCCAGATGAAGGCCGTTCAACAGGACATGGTGGCACGGCGCCCCTGGCTCCTTGACCACTCCATGCCCATCACCTTCGCCAACTCAGTGGGTGCGGCGCTGCTCTGTGTGGTGGTGAATTTGACTGTCATCTTCCTCTACAGTCTACCTCTCCTCTCTGCTACAGCCTGTCAAGAAAGGAAACATGAAAAAGGTGCAAAGAAAGCCTCAGCCAGGGTCTGCCTCTGCTCCTAAGCCTCAGGCTTTAAATCTCAAAAGATGTACAGACGTGGAAAAATAGTGCATTATGGGGTGTTATAAAACATTTTAAAGAACATAGTTGAGCTATGAGGAGCTGATGTAGTGTAACTTGCAGTCTGCACTAAACTCAAGGTGGTATTCGGCCTTATGACATCACTCTGATGACTGCTGCTACATGTGTGGGTAAACTGAAAATAAGGGCGTACGTTTCACAAACATACAATGGAAAATTAAACAAAATGTTTGTTACTATTATATGCAATGAATCTAAATGTTTCTAAGGAAACTGTTTTCTACAAAAAGCTACAAAAGTAGCACGCTTGCTACTATGAGGAAGTGCTGTCTATCTTAATAAAAAGATAGACAGCACTTCTCTGATTGCACTTGTGGGGTATGAAGAGAATGTTAGCTGCAGGGAATAATTCAAAATGTTAATTTCAAATTGTAGTGCTGCATTTAGACACTGTGCCTTTTCATCTGTATAGGGCTTGTGCTTGTTCACAGCCTATTGGATTGTAGGTACTGCCTTGTACATCACTCACATACTGACAAACATGCCAAGACAAAGGAGACAGTTATGGCAAGGGAAGACAATGTTTTGCTCTTGAGTTTGAGCTGCCTGCACAGTAGGAAGTCAACAAGTTCAAAGTGTGGTTACTGTTAATGTAAAATATGTAGCCTGATACAGAGAAAATGTTTTCAGAATATTACCCTCATATTGCCGTCTCTGTCCCCTGCCACAATGTGCCTTTGACGCAAAACTGAAAGTATTTTTGTACAATGTTATTTATTTTTAAATAAACTATTAACCAAACTTGCCTGTGTGTCATTCTGATGTCAGTTTATTAAAACAGTTTTTTAAAGAATAAAACAGTCAAGGAAAGTCCATTTTGACTTGTCGGAGATTGTTTCAATTAATTTTTGAATTGAATGAAACTATCATAAACATAAATACAGTAACATATGCATGTATGAGAACAAGAAGCAGGACATAGTGCCATGGAATTATATTATAATTTACAGTGGTACTGGATAATGCTGTGAACTGTTTATAAATTAATATATGAGAAAGAAATGGCACTAAAGTCAAGTAATTTTAATCAATGTGCTCATTTTGTTTTCTTTTTTTGCAGCTAAGCAACAAAGTGAATATCGAATGTAGAATTTGTTGAAAATAATAACCAATAAGATAAAATTCATGTACATTGCACATGTTTTAAAATTGTATTTCAAACAGTAAATAACATTTCATAAAATAAAATAATATTTGAGTAGCTTCCTAGCATTACAAGTCGTGTTTTGTAATACTTTATTAGTGTACCTTGAGTTATTCTATGTTCAAATTAAATGTGTTTTGTTTAGGTCACATTCAGTTAGTTGTAATCGAGCAAAGATCCGGGAGGCGGGACTTCCGCTGCTGACCACCCGTGTCATGCTCTGTGATTGGTTGAAATATTAGCGACACGGAAAAACGTTTCACAGAGGGAATTTTCAAATCGAGAAGAGGCGCTCTGTGTTCAGTGGAGAGGAGTCCAACAACACAAACAATGCAGAGACCATAGTGAGTATTACCATCTTTTGTATGTACTTCACACGATAAACGGCTGACAATCTACACCTATGCACTGTGGTAGCAATATGAACCAGGTAACGTTAGCACACGTAGCGGTTGTTCAGAAGAAAAAGAGTGTTAGCTTCATACTGTTAGCATAGCTCTCTGTCTAGTGCTAACGAGGTGACTACATAGTTAGGTCAATATATCGGTGTATTACAGCTCATTTATCCACCAATGTGTGTTACGTGTCCATGAAAAGGGCTAAACGGTATCCAGCTTTAGTTATAGCAACGTTGAACTGGCAAATCTCATGTTAAGTTCATATTTTTCTTGATCATCACCTGTGAATTGTCGTTAGCAAGTTACACCTGTGCTAATTTAGCTAATTTAACGTCAGTTATTGTAACGTTAACGGATACAAAAGCGAGTAGATTACGTAACGATGTATATCTATAGATATATCACAGAATATGATACTATATGCCCATAACTATGGGGACACTTTTGATTACACTTTTTGTTATTTTACAAAAGTTGTTATTTTACAAAAGCTACACAGCTATGTGTAAGCATATGTACTTTTGGTTTCAGTTCCTATTTAGGGGAATCCTAATGTTAAAAGAGTTTTTACAACTTTGTGCAAAGTCTTCTCTGGTCTCTACATGAAGATGCACGAAGCCATAAATAAATATGTATCTGAGTTTGGTGTGGAAGAGTTTGAGGATGAATTGGACCTCAGAGTGTGAGCTACTTAATGTTCAGGTGTCCACATTGTGCGAGTTACTCAGGTGATTATCAGGATTAGTGATGAGGTGATGTGTCTGATTCATTTAATGCAGCATGCATTGTTTTTGTGTTTGATGTTGATTCTGTAATTCTTTATCACTCACAGCAAAGCGAAGACTCCTCGGAGGCCTGGCCAAAAAAAGGCATCCAACACAGAGAAAGATCCTGTTGGAGTAAGTGAACGCTGCTTACTTTGTTACTCTTCAAACTTAAGTGAAATCAGACAAAGTAGAGTCTTACAAACACAACACAAAGTCAGGAGACATTTGTGTCGATCCGCTTACATCTTAAAGGATATTGAGTTCAAATTAGGTTTATCTGAATGTAGTTATTCCAGTTGTGATGGCGTCATCTCCGTAGACCTCATCTATTGATTCACGTTTGTAGGTTTACTGTCGTATACGTCCACTTGGAGCCGAAAATGAGGAATGTTGTGTCGACATGATCAGCAGCTCCACTATTCAGCTACATGCTCCTGATGGCCTTAAAGCCAACCGCAACGGGGAATTCAAAGAGGTAAGTGTGCTGCCGCCCTCTCTCCTTGACAATGTAAAGCAAATCACACTGTCATATTTGCCAATATCTATAACTGGTTTAGTCACAGTAGAGACCGGGTACTTTCTCGGACACTAACTGGTATATTATGTGATGATTTACATGTTTGTTTTGTTTCTGTTTTATCCTTCAGACGCAGTACTCGTTTAAGAAAGTATTTGGTATTAATACGACTCAAATGGAGCTGTTTGAGGATGTGGCCAAGCCTCTGATAGAGGACCTTATTCATTGTAAAAATGGTAAGTGAAGTTCAGTTTTTAATGAGGAACTGTGCAGAATCCCATCCATTGATTTTGTGTCCTCTCCAGTGAAAATCACTAACATATCCTCTAGAATAATTGTCCGTCCCACTCCCAACCTGCCAGCCCTCGCAGAGCACTGACCACAGCACTCAATCCCTAATATATTCTCTACGTCAGCCCTAATCCTCTGTGTGAGACGTGGTTATGTGATTGTGATATTCCATGTTCATAGGTCTGCTGTTCACGTATGGCGTTACTGGAAGTGGTAAGACCTTCACCATGACCGGCTCACCTGGTGAAGGTGGACTCCTCCCCCGCTCTCTAGACATGCTCTTCAACACCATCAGCCCCTTTCAGGCCAAACGCTTTGTAAGAAATCTTTGCGTATTTGGTCTTCAAAAAACTAAAATGTACCTTTTTGTGGGATGGATGGTAATAGGTTTTTTTTTTTTTTTCAATCTTCATCAGGTGTTTAAACCAGATGACAAAAATGGGATGGAGGTCCAGGGTCAAGTTGATGCTCTCCTGGAGAGACAGAAGCGAGACAGTCAGCAGTCTGTGCCCAAAACACCATCCTCCAGGTAACCGAGTAACTTTATTTCACTTTTTACTTTCTATACTATTTATGGTGTGTATACTACTTATGCAATTTGAATGTAAAGTATGTGTTCGCTGCTGTTTTAATGATGATGCTTTTCTTTTCTTATTTTTCCAGGCAGAAGGCTGACCCAGAGTTCGCGGATATGATCAGCTCAGACGAGGCGTGCAAATATGAGAATGTGGATGAAGACTGTTGTTACAGCGTTTTTGTGTCCTACATCGAGATCTACAACAACTATATCTATGATCTCCTCGAAGACGCTCCGTTTGACCTCATCAGACCAAAGTAAGAGCATTTCAAACCGTTGTATGCTTTTCTTTGAAACACAATGTCATTTTTTGTGATTGTCTGTACAATGCACATTTGTATCCAGGTTTATTTTTGGTGCATTTCATATAAAGATGGCTCTGCAGTAAATTAATATAGGGGGAAAACTGCTCTGTCAGCAAATGCACCCACACAATAAGTGTGATATGTAAATGTTTAGTAGTTCTGCAACCAGTCGTGTCTGCGTGAGAACCACTTTGACTGCCTTTCATGTGTGTGTGTGCTGAATAAGTTCATTGAGACACTTTATTTTTTTTTGTTGTGTTGACAAGATGCACTTTTATAAATCCTGTTTTTGTTAGGTGGCTCGGTGGAGGCACGCCTGTACGGAACAATGAGTTCATGTATGTGGCCCGTGAACGTACATGAGGCGGTTTATTCGTACCGTAACCTGGCTGTAGCTGCTGTCACATTTAGGTCATCAGTGCATTTGCATCCCATTAATCCAAAGCCCTGTAAATAGCATACGTGTAGCTTTAGTGTCATTTTGGTGGCTTCAAGGATTGTCTCCCTGCTGTTATTGTGGAGACGCGTAACTTCCCTGAATGGCTCAAACTAGCATGCGTCTGTATCCCTGAATGTGTCTCCCTAGACTGTATTCTATTTGAACGTTAACACTAACATCAAGTAACTGTCATTTTAGCTTTGGCTGCTTGTCTCACTAAAGCGACGCATCATTGTGTTTCATTGTGTTTAATTATTGTCATCAACTTGTTTCAGAGCACCTCAGTCCAAGATCCTCCGTGAAGATCAGAATCATAACATGTACGTGGCTGGCTGCACAGAAGTTGAGGTCAAGTCGACGGAGGAGGCCTTTGAAGTCTTTTGGAAGGGTGAGTGGTAATGTTGCAGAGAAGTTGTGAGCTAATGCTCGACCATTATCAGCATTCATATTCTGTTAACCCAGCAGGAATAATTGGACAGGGCGATGCATTTGTTGACGATAAAGTAACAATGTAACCTTTTTTTATTGTTCCTGTTGTTGTTGTTGTTGTTGTTGTTAACAACATCACACACTGTATTAATGATGCTCTGCTGTTTCTCCAGGACAAAAGAAAAGGAGGATAGCCAACACTGAACTTAACCGTGAGTCCAGTCGCTCACACAGCGTGTTCACAGTGAAGTTGGCCCAGGCACCACTTGATGCTGACGGGGACCACATTCTGCAGGTGACGTGCAGTTGCATCATTTATTTTATTGTTGAAATATGCTGTTTGAATGTTTTCGATGATGAATGTTTATTCAAAGATAGCCAGTGAATCCTTTGTGTTTTGCAGATGAAATAAAAACGCATCATGTGTCACAAAGGATTCCAGCCGGTGTTTGTTGATGCTAACAGCGTGTTTTTTAAATTGCAGGACAAAAACCAGGTGAACGTGAGCCAGCTGTGTCTGGTTGACCTGGCTGGCAGTGAGCGCACCAGCAGAACCAGAGCCGAGGGAAACCGCCTCCGCGAAGCAGGTCAGTTCATTTCCTACTGTGGGCTTCTGTCTGAAGTTCAAACCCAACAGGTCTCTAGTAATGTGTCGTTTACAGGTAATATCAACCAGTCCCTGATGACACTGCGCACGTGTATGGAAGTCCTGCGTGAAAACCAGATGTGTGGAATGAATAAGGTTGGTCTTTTATCATCTGTTCATCCTTTTATTTGTTGCTCTGTTATATTTCTATGAACAGCAATATTTATAATCTTGCTTGTGGTCGGTGCAGCTTCACAGAGCCTTTATTTTCTTCCAGATGGTGCCATACAGGGACTCTAAGGTCACACATCTGTTTAAAAACTACTTTGATGGAGAAGGAAAAGTCAGGATGATTGTGTGTGTCAACCCCAAGGCGGATGATTATGACGAAACGATGGTAAGACATTGTGTTTGTGTTGCAGAATAGTTTGAATGTAAAGTCTCGTGTCTTTATTCTCAGTAGCTTTACCAGAACAAAGATCCTCTTATCCTTTGCAAAGATGAACTAACATGGAGACGGTTGGCCGAGGGTGTTCCTAATGGTGTTCTGTTGTATGTGCTGCAGCTGGTCATGCGCTTTGCAGAGATGACCCAGGAGGTGGAGGTGGCGCGGCCGATTGACCGGCCAATCTGTGGCCTTGCTGCAGGACGCAGACACAGAAACCGCGCCTTCAAAGATGAGCTGTCACGTCGCCTGGAAGAGCGAGGAGGTCCAAGCAATGCCGGTAAATCACCCTCAAATCTCTACTGCTTGCTCTTTGTGCTCGTATCGTATTCTTACATTTCACAAACTTTCCCATGCCTTGTTCTTTTTCTCACTGTAGGTGACCCATCTCTCCTGAGTCAGCTCATGGAAAGCCTTCCAGCCCTGCCTCATTGTGAGCTGGAGGACCCATCTGATGATCAATCGTTGCCTCGCCTGATTGAGATCCTGGAAAGGAGGCTTCGTGTCCGTCAGATGATGTCAGAGCAGTTTGACAAAACTGGTATTGGTCCATTTTCTAAGCCACAAATAACCGGTCTGGTTTATAGAGAACCTGCTTCTTTGTTGGTAGCAATGAATGAATTAGTCATTTTTAGAAGGCAATATTTATTCAAACACTGGTGATATCACTGATGCATGACTCCCTACTCTTGCTTAGTCACTGAAGGTTTTTCTGGTCACAGAGTGTATTATTTTCAAACGGCTTACATTCATTTGTTTTCTCCCACAGCAAATACACTGAAGTCCATGTTTCAGCAGTTTGACGGTCAGCTCAATGCAAAGGAGACGTTCCTCCATGATCAACGATGCAAACTGAACGAGAAGGACAAAGTCATCGTCAGCCAGAGGACGGAGCTAGAGCGATTAGAGAAGAAATCCAAAACGCTGGAATACAAGGTGTCTCCCCGACTTACAAAACTCTCTTCTTCTTCTTCTTCTTTTTTCATTCGGTTGGCAACATTTTAAACACACTTATAAAAGTAGGGATCTGTGAATTCACTCTGTTTAAGAGAAGCTTGTATTTACTGTTTTACTGCTGGTCCTCCTCTTCAGGTCGATATCCTGCAGAAGACCACGGACATGTACGAGCAGGACAAGCGGTCACTTCGGCACGAGCTGGAGACGCGTGAGCAGCGTCTACAGAGGGAGCTGACCGACAGGAGGCGCATGGAGCAGCGCATGACTGGCATGATGACGGACACCAAGCTCAAGTGGGAGAAGGAGTGTGTGAGTGGAACGGTTAACAGTAGCCCTACTTTACTCTGGTTACTCCTCCTCGTGAATGAGAGAGAGTTTAATATCATTATCATATATATTTGTTGTGGCCAATACAGATACGATAACAAATATTAATCTTACAAATGCAAAAATGTGAAGAAAATGGGTAAGTATTTAGATTTAATGTTTATTTTTTCTACAATAACAGCAATATTTAGAACGCTTCATTGTCTCTAGAATAAAGAACACATTCATTCATTTATTGTAGACTCTTACTAATTCATCCATAACAAAAATAAAAACGTATTCAACTTATTGTTAAACAAGAAATGTGAGCCACAATACCTTGAAATGACGGGATCAGATGATGAGACTGTTCTTTCTATTGTTTCCCCCGCTGCTGTTTTCTAATTAGGAGAGGCGAGTGAACGCCAAGCAGCTGGAGATGCAGAACAAGTTGTGGGTGAAGGATGAGAAGTTGAAGCAGCTAAAGGCCATCGTGACGGAGAGCAGCAGCAGCAGCGGCGTCGGTGGGTTTCCCTCCGAGCGGCCGGAGAAACCCGAGAGGCCCTCGAGGGAGAGAGATCACAACATGGGCCAGAAGAGGTCTGCCTCGCCATCACCACTTCATGTGAGTTATTCACTCTGTAGCACCGCCTGTTCCATCAACGTGCACTTCGACGTTCTCTTGTGAATCTTGTGAATGTTGCGTGCCACTACTTATTATTGTAAAAGATTTCTATGCTTCCTGTACACGGCATCGTCTCTTTCTGTATCACCCTGTTGTTGTGTTTGTGTTCATCTGGAGCCCCTAACATCCACAATGCTTGGCCCCCGTTCCCTCATCACTTTTCAGGACTTCAACCAAACTCCCTCCCACCAAACTCGAGCCAATGTTAGGGCAGTTCAGGACGCTTACCCCAACACCTCCACCTCCTCCTTCTCCTCCTCCTCAGCCTATCCCTCAGTAGCCTCCTGCATCTCTGATTGGGAGCACAAGCACCCTGTAGACTCAAGCAGCCAAGCTAGGCTCTCTGAGACTCCGCAGTACAGGAGCCGGACTCCCGCCCCATGCCACGGCACCAGCAGCGTGGGCCGCAGGAGAGGCCAGCGCTGGGCCGCAGAGACCGAGGCCCCCGCTACGACTCTCGTCTATGGGCTAGACCTAGAGGCAGGCACAAGGGTTAGTGTGTGTGTGTGTAATCGAGCCTAGATGTCCTCAAGGATGTGTTTGGTGTTGTCTCTGCACGCCTGTAGTTCAAGCCTTGCCTTAGTGTAGAACTGCTCCCGTATTGGTATCAGTAGATGTCTGCTTGTTTAGAAATGCATCAAGTAGAAGCGCTGCATCAGTGTCGTCTGGTGTTTCTCTAGTGAATCATCTTGACCTGCATCTAAAGCCTCCGTAGTAGCAGTAGTTACTTCATGTCTGTGGTGCTTTCTGTTGCTTGTCGCCAACCGCTCTCTAGAATAGTTTTTCCATGTACTGTTTCATCACATTCAGCAGCAACACTTAAAATGACAAATGGACTGTCGCCACTAAAAATACACACACGTAGAAGACTGGTGCAAAAAGTTGCATGTTTATTTATCAGATATTCAAAGAATTTAGATCAGAAATGGGTAAGAGAGGAAAACCACTTAAAACCTAAAACATCATTGCACTCAATGTTGGTGTTTGCTCATTCTCTGTATGGAGTGGTTTGATGTGGCACTCACTCAACACTGATGCTTCTCAGTGTACTCGGCTTGCACAAACATCTCGAGTGTCCCACTTTTTTAACAATTGCTATAAAATAAAAAAGAATCTGTCCATCTAGTTTCCATCGCGTGCTCACTTTCATGTCTTCATGGGAGTGAAAAGACGCGATGCCTGGTTTTGGTTTCCCACGTGTACAAATGAGCTCCAACCTTTACTTGACTCAGTGGATCACAGTATGGCTGTACACACACACACACACGTGTGGACCAAACCCACTAATGAAAACCTGCCGTTTCATACGGAGATACTTGGCTTCTTACAAAATATGCACATGTGTAGCTCTGAGTCGGTCCTTTTTTGATTTGCTTCGTCTTTCAAAAATAGCTTTACAGAGCCTGCTTGCCAACATATTTTTATGATTGACGAAGTGGAACGAAACAGCAACTCATTGTGATTATCAGGCTGACTTTAATAACCACTACTATGCAGCGATCAGATCTTCTTGTTCCTTCCTGTCTGGACCTGAACTCTTTGGTCTTAGACTTCACTCAATCAGTTCCCGTTGTTTACCCAGAAGTTGTCATCTCTGTGTTCAAGAATACATTCTGTAAACCACATCTGTATTTTGTCTGCATGTAGTCTAAACCCATGTCCTCACTACTGTTTTCGCTGCTTTGCATGTTGATTCTTATTCTCCCTCTACTGGGCTATTTCTAATGCAGCGTGTGTTGTCAGTTACTCCGTGAAAACGTGTATTGCTGGAAGGCCCGATTATAGTCTGGTGTGAGATTTGAGTCTACATATTAATTCCAATACCACGGACATACTTATGCCCCCAGGATGTAATGTTAAGACCTCTGTAGTGGGACGTGCCCTGTCCCCTCTTGGACTTCCAGTACTACATGTATTTTTCACCGTCTCATGATCAACCTTCACCACTAATCCCCCAACACACTTTAAATGGTCCCCTGCTGGTGTCACATGTGAATAACTTGCTTGGTTTGTTTCTCCCACGCTGGGTGTCACCAGACGGCCCTTCCAGTTCATCCAACGCACAGGCGCTCACACTCTGCGGGTGGGGAGAAATGGGTAGACCACAAACCACCCTCTAATTTGGACCTAGGCACTGTCATGCAGCCAATCTTGCCCAATGCAATCAAGGTGTCGACCCCGAATGAGAAAGCTCTGTCCAAATGCAACAAGTATGTGCTTAGACACCAAGAGCTTGCCTCAGACGGGGAGATCGAGACCAAATTGATCAAGGTAAAATGACATAATTGCTTAATTAATTTGAGACTTCTGATTATTTTGTAACTTGCATGAATTTGAGTTCATCACATTCTGTTTGATTTCACTTTGACGCCCTGTTTTGTGTTTTACTGGGTAACGGCTGTTCCTGTATTCTCCTCTGGACATTTGTGAGTTTTTCTTCTTTTTTTTATTTTTTCAACTTCCTCAGGGCGATGTTTTTAAGACGAGAAGCGGAGGACAGGCGGTGCAGTTCACCGACATCGAGACACTAACACTAGAGTGCCCGACTTCATCAAGGTACAGCATTGTCCCAAGTGCTACACTAGTTTTTATATATATTTGGCAGCATCATGGCATTTCAGGTCCAATCGTATCTTAAAACATAAATGTATTTAGGTGCCACATACTTTGTTTCCCTTGCTGCAAGAACTTTTACAGTTTACACATTTGAATAGAAGGGTTTTTCGGAGGAGGAAGCTGGGAAAGGATCAAAATACATACAGAGGTCTTTATGTGTGTAAAAAATAAGTACACTTAAAGATACATCTCTGAAAGAAACTGGTAAAGGGTTTGTTTGTCTCTCTCCTCCCACAAACTGTTGGGTTGACACCAAAATCTGTAACTGAAATATATCATTTTGTAAATAAATGCTGATACTGATGGCAGGTAAAGTGTCATTAAGTTCATGTTAAGAACTTTGGAGATTTTAGAGACACTCATTTATTTAGCCTTTATCTCATAAAATAAATTGATTGTGAGTATTTTGCAAAAGGAAGTTCAAGTTTATATGTTTTTGTTTCAGTCGCAAGAGGCGCTCAGGCTCTGGAGAAGGAGCCGCTCAGATGGAGGACGTAGAAAACAGGGTACGCTCCTTAATTAATTCAATTAGTTTTAACCATTGCTTTCTGCTCGTTTAGTGTGGTACACGTCCTCGGGTATCAATGTGTAGGGCCTTTAGCCATTGTTTTTCAATTAAGATGCCTACGTTTTATAGAATTTGATTCGTGTGCATATCTCTATTTCATGTGTGAACTTTTTTTCAACTTCCCCCCCCCCCCCCCCCCCATCAGGCTCCAGTGGCGAGCACAAGTTCAGGCTTTGGGTATCAAAAGTAAGCAAATGAACGTGTGTGTGTTTATGTATATATCCATTGTTTACTATGTTATGTAAGGTTTCAGCTGCTGTCTTGGAATTATTTTCTATTTTTCATTATACAAATAAGTGTCTGTCTGTGTTTGTGTGTATATATTTATATTTTGTAGCTTTGGATTTAAAATCAAGTTTATTAAGTTTTGTGCTTTCTTCTTCTTCCAGGCGCAGGAAGCCTTGAGTCGCCGGACATATGAAGGAAGTTTTTTCTTTTTGAAAACATGCGAGATGTTTGCCTGACTATCGGAGCAGTGAAGGGACGGACCGCCATGTGACACTATGCATCTTTCTTTGAGGCTCAGCATATTTCTATTATGACTGATTGTATTACAAATTATCAGGGTGCAATTCTAATGAGATCATATTCAAAATGGCGTTGATTTATTGATCTAGAATGTGTCAATTGTAATTTGCTGGATTAATGTTTTTTTTTTTTCTCAATGCTAGAATGATAACATGATCCATATCCATAAGAAGTTAAGTAACCCAAAATCAATATCCCATGATAGATGTAAAGCTTTTTTACTTCATCTTTTTACTGCTACCCAAAGACTAGAATATTTGAGCTTTTGAACAATATCAAATGTAATTTTTTTGTTGTATTTAAGCATCATTGCTATTTTTTTCTTTTTTTTTTTTTTCCATGGGTCATTTATTGGATGCTACACTGAGCTTATGACTGATAACAAAAAATAGAGCACAGAACGCAGTGGTTTTAGAATTACAATGTGCCAAACCTGTAAATATAGAGCTGTTGAGTAGGTTTTTGCTAAAAAATCAATCTCGGACTAACTGAATATATGAAGTGTTTTACTTCTGTTTATTGAGACGGCTCCTGAGATGATGCAACACTCAACCCTTTTTGCTGGCATTAAATGTATTCACACACACCAAACGTCTCCATAATGTTTCTCATTTCATGAAGACAGACGGGTTTAAGGCCTCCAGCATATCCAAAAGACATCTTTTATAAACATATGGCAGTTTGTTACAGTTGATTTTAATGTTTAAAGCGGCTGTAAGTTTATTGGTGTTGGAAGGTTCTCCACCTGTTTGATCAGAGCAGAGGGAAAACAAGGCAAACTAATTGAATGGTGTGTATTTGGAATGTTTTTTGTTTAGTATCTGCTTTACTTTGACTAAATGAAACATAGATTGTGGGATTCCAATTCTGAGAATATTGAATAGCATGAGGAAATAAAATGCATCTGTTACGCTGGAGATGTATACTGTTTAATCTGAGACCAAGAGGACTTCCTGTCAGTAGTTTGTAAAAAGAGAGACTGACGTTCTGTCATAACGACTCACTCAGCCTGAAGTCGGAGGCTCACTTTAAGGCTGTTTGTACAACATTTTTTTTCACCAGGTGTCAAACCAAAGTACACATCGAGGTGGGAACATACACTTCCTGGTGACTGGAGCGCTCTGTTTATACTGCTCGTGTGAAATTCTACCAGCATGTTTCATATGCTTTGAGGATGTCGGTGTTGGATGACGTATCGTGATGGCTTCAGCTTCTGGGTAGCGTTGTGTCATCCTCCCATCTGATACAAAGTGCTGATTCTGAACAATAAAAGTCTTCACAGAGAAGAGCAGATATCTTTAATCTATTTCTCCTCTGACAGTATTTCTGTGTTGCTTTGTTCATGTGCATGTATGCTATTGCACTGTGCTGTACTCAGTTTAACGAGAGCAAGACAATGTTTTGTGTCTGACCTTTCTGATAGAAATAAGTCATTTCCACGTTCCTCGCTATATGGTTCTCTAAGCCAAAACATCACATTCCACAGTTTATTTGTTGAGCTTTTATTATTTATTAATGTGTTAAAAGGAACAGTACATCATATATGCAGTACATTTATAAACAATATGTAAAATCCACATTTTGGTCATGCACAGGGGACAGAGAAGTTGTAGTTTATAATGTGAACAGCAGGTGGAAGTAGATACCTTTTCAAAACAATCATTTAGGGATTCAGATCTGCTTCAAATACTTTAGATTAGAGCTGAATCTGATGTGATATTTATTATCACCTAAAAAAAAAATCTTTCTACAAGTTACTTTCCAGACCTGAAATGACCCGACGACACGAGGAGTTTGACAACCATCCATTTCTGCACAGCGCTGTGCCTCCCAGGGTGCCCTGCTGCGTCGTCTGTATCGTTTCACAGCGAAAGCCCGGACAGCCAGGATGATGAGGTCACTGATTTGCTGAACTACTTTTCTGCCTGGATGATGATGAGCTGTCATTAACGTCTCCCCGAGATTGAAATTTCACTTCACAGCAAATGAAGCTGAAAAAGTGTGCGTGGTAATGGGCAATGTGCACTTGGCAAATTGGACTATTAGGTTAGAGGAACTGGTTGATCAAATATGGGGAGTTTATTTTTTTCCTATTTAGAAGCCACTGAACATGAAGTCGGGCTGCCTGCTCACCTGTTTTGAAGGTTGACAATTTCATGGGGGGGGGGGGGGGAGCCTAAAAAAGATCAGATTAAAAATTAGTCTGTCATTTCCTGTGTCGGTCTGTTGTTCTGTTGACCTCAGGATGTCCATCCTGTCTTGTGGCCCAACCAGTCTGAGCACCAGTTGGAAGTGGTACGAATGTGGGAAACAGCTATCAGCCAATCTCAACTGTTGTGTCTCCGAGCTTGCCTGTGGAAATATTGACCCTTCCTCCCCTGCCTGTTTGACTAGCCTTTAAGTAGTGTCGGAGCAAATACCACATGACAGCACTGCTTTACTAAATGGCTTCTTTAACTCAAACACTCGCTAATGGCTACTTAAACAGGGTTCCTCTTATCCGCCGCAGGCGTTGTGTTTGCTTTGGTACATTGCATTAAACCGGTCACCGCTTTCTGTACTGCTGAGTGTGAAAGTTAGAGATTACAAAACGCTGTATTTGATGTTGGAGGCTTTTATTTTCAGGGTGATTTTCTTTCTGGTGTGACACGTGATGTGGGTACGCAGTGTGTGGTGGGTTATGTTGGCCTGGAAAGAAAAAGGAGGAAAAACAAGCAAGTAAAGGTTGTGGTGTGGGAAGCTAAATGTGCATTACGTGATGAAAAACAAGACCGAGCTTGCTTTATGTGAGTGTTACCTGGTGAGCATTCTGGTACATGGAGACTTTCTGTCACACCAGT
Source organism: Leptoclinus maculatus (assembly GCA_032191485.1). Lineage (NCBI taxonomy): Eukaryota > Metazoa > Chordata > Actinopteri > Perciformes > Stichaeidae > Leptoclinus > Leptoclinus maculatus. The sequence continues at coordinate 23,136,099 of JAVDOI010000001.1, read as the reverse complement.
GGAGATAACTGCAAGTTGACTTTAATATCATGGAGGGTTATCTTGTAGGACAGAAAGCCATCAGTTGGGATCCAATAGGACACACATCATTGTGCATCAACAAATGTTTTCTCTTGCATTGCTTTGAGATAACAAAAATGTTTTTACAGTTCTTTGGTAAACATGTATTGTAGGCTACTGTAAACGGCACTGAGTAGATGTTGTGACTGGCTTTGTTTTGTAAATTTACATTTTAAGTTTTTTTTTTTTTTTTAAATATTGTCATAAACACAGAAACTCTGGAATGTCTTTTTAAGGACACTGTTATGTTATGGCCATCAGTTTGTAATATTTTAATTTTTATTTGAAAAAAATTGAAATCTTAACTCGAAGTCCACTCACTAGCTTAGCTTGTGACACAGCCCTAATAGTGAAAATTAAATTTGTTTAGAAATGGAAGGTTTCACTTGAATTCAACAGAAAACTACATTAACTGGGAGCCCCAAATTACGTAATGCCCCCCCCCCCCCCCCCCCCCATTAGGCGCACGTGGTGCACACCTGCGCTCGTTTGGTTACTGTCAAGATGACTAGTAGTGTGACGGTTATTATTAAAACAATAATACGTTAGGAAGAGAGAAAGCACGAAGTACAGGAGAACAACACATGACACTTTTCTCACCGAGAATTGAATGAAACGACTGACTATGTCACGGTAACGTTGGCTAAGTTAACGTTAATGCATTAATACTGTTGTTTTGGTGGATTCACGGCGACATTTCTTTCAGTTCGAGTAGCGCGGCTCGTGCACCTAGTGGAAGGACGTTAACGTTGCTTTGTGACATGTGCTGAGGTCGCAATAACATTTCATAAAACAATAAAATCACATGAGATTATCATCTGTTCCTTTCAGACTGAACCACCTGCCCGCAGCCCACCGTCTGTTAAGGTTACATAAGACATGCAGACAAGGTGAGTAACGTTAGATTCAGTGCTCAACATAGCTTTACTTTCACTTGTAGTTCACTGTACCTTATGTATACTGATTCTAGATCTGTGGCATCAGAATAACTTCATTATGATGGCGCAGGCAATCAGACACCCCTATTTCCATTTCGCATGCACTAGTCCACCTTTGTTTTAGTTGGCACTGACTCCAAATCCTACCTGCTGAACTGTTTTTAAGAATTTGAGGTGTGAGGAAAGGGCTCTTCAAGACTGCATTTGATAACGAGATTTATAACACTGTATATTAGCAAACTGACTACAGCAAATAATAGCTTAAAGTTGGAACATTTATGAAAAAGGGGCCTTAAACCATAATGGCATATAGTTATATAATATTATTAGCACATTTTATTACCATTTTAGGGTTTGTTTGTGTCACAATATATCTTTTTGGAGCAACGTGTCACATTCAGTAGTTGGCCGTGCTTGGTATACTGTATGGCCTGATGTGTAGAACATCAACATCACTTCTAAAATACATGTCCCGCTCATTCACTTCAATGAGAACATTGGCACAGTGGGGTTGCAGACACAAAGGGCTCCGGGCTGATATCTGTCAGTGATGCAAGAGCACATTCCAGGGAGATTACTTTGTAACGTGTACGGCATAATTCTGCTGTTTACTTTGCTATCATAGCAACACGGGATAAAAATGATCGTTGCTGTGATAACTTTCCTTCATAATTTCTGCCTCACAGTATTACAGTGTTTCTGGATCGTGTTGATCCCTCGTGTTGTTTAATAGCAGGGCTATTTTTGACCTGAACGCTCCCGTAGGGAATGAACGATTTGTCTTTGAATCCTGGCTTGTCAATCATTGTGTGTTGTGCTCTAGCTTTGTCTCACAATAACCCAAAGGCGAGGTTAAATTAGGTAGCTGTGGGTGATAGGCACTCTATTGTTTTGAGCTGATAAGGGCCATTCAGACCAGGGCATTTTTCTTTTATCTTGGGCTTCAGTGTATGTAGATATGACCGTCTATAGATGTGGCCAGTTCGTTTGATATCGCTATCAGTTGCCATTGCATATATTTTTTAACAAAGGCCATGTTTTGCACCATAATAAAAAAAATGGTGTCATGGCAAACTATATTGATTTAACCCCCTAGTTGTTCTAAATTACACTCTGCCGCTATTGTCTTGACAATATAAGATAGCCCTCTTCCACAACAACCTCCTCCCTCCATTTCACCTACCTCCTGCGTCTCCTCCCAAGTCAACAAACAGTGTTTGTACAGCCGCGTGCGTGTGTGTGTGTGTGTGTGTGTGTGTGTGTGTGTGTGTGTGTGTGTGTGTGTGTGTGTGTGTGTGTGTGTGTACATGAGCGTTCAGAGTAAACAATGGTGGTTTGAAGCTGTACTAGGTTCCCTTGTCTCCCATTTCATTTTCAGGTTGCACCTCAGTGGTCCATATCTATAGCCTTAGACCTTGTTGAGTGAAAGTCAACACAGTTTTATCACATTTATGATGGTAAAACAAATGTGTAAATAATGTTGCATTGAACAGAGATGGGGTTTATTAACCAATGGGATGTGTTTCAGGAATGACAGCAAAATGCAACCTTGTCTACTAAAAATTATGTTTTTGGAGGAAACATAATTGCTGCATGGAGTACATTCACTGGCAGACTATTTTCTAAGAATACAAGATTTTAAAAACAGGATTTAAGGACTATTGTGTATATATATATATATATATATATATATATATATATATATATATATATATATATATATATATATATACAAGATGTTCTTCCTTTCAGCATATGCAACTTTTTCAGTATTACTATATGGTGATGAGTTTAATAAGCACTTTGAGTTGCCCCATTAAACTGTAAATCATGCTTGAGTCGCCATCAGAGGAAATTGTAGGGAATGGGAACAGTTTTTGCAAATTGCAATTTAGTTGCAAATGATTATAATATACATTTAATTTTGTAGGACACATTCAGGACGAGAAGTCACAGTCTGTAAAAGCTGTTTTTTTTTTTTTTAATTATGAAAAGTTGAGCCTTTAATGATTTAGATAAAGGGAGCAATAACTTCAGTAGCAGCAATACACAATCATTTGTCTTGTGTATGACATAAAAAACTTCTTTTCGATACTTAACAAAGCACAGCGTGACTGCAGCCAAGTCATGTCGGACACATGAATATTTGTGTGCGTGTCACAGTGGCTGAGATCATTCTTGTGAAAATCCCCTAATATTTATCTCTCACAGTTTGAAAGTCAAAGGCAGGGCTTGTGTGTTAGGTAAAGCTATAACATCCTCCACAGGTGATGGCCACCGTTGAGCCTGTTTACCTGCTTTGCCTGTTGATCTTGCTAAAAGCCTCTCGCACTCCCTTAATACATGCACACACCCACACACACCCACACACACACACCCGCACACACACACCAAACATGAGTGCGTGTGTACCCAGTTTAAACACACACATTAATAACAACTGTAATGCCATTCTTTGTCGAGTGCTTTTACAGGTTCAACATTGACCTTAGTGTTTAATCTTCCTGCACAAACGACCGTCACGTGATATGCAAACAAATCTTTTGTCACTGTCAGCCAACTCCCATGTTCTTTTGAGAAGGCGAACACAAGGACAAAAGCTCAGACTGTTCTCTGTCCTGAGATAATTAAAATATTAGACTCTTAAAACAATAGAAGTTATTGGCAGTGCTCGTAAAGGCATTATGTTTCTATTGATAGAATAGAAAAACAGGGTAGGTCCGATGTTTATTTCAAAGCCACTGACGTGTATTCCATCAAACATTAGGAATATTTGAACATGTTTTTATTTTTATTTATATATAAATAAACATAGATGGATATCTTCCACTTCCTCTCAAAGAATACCTGCAGATTATAAGTGTTAGAGGCCGTTTCATTGCCCTTTTTTTTTAAATGAACACACGCTAAGCTAAAATTAAATGCAACTTTATGAATGAATGATTTCTGTATCGCTAGTTAATTGGTTTATCAATTGATTCTTTTAAACACGAACAGACGTCTGTACGTGCATCCATCCACACCCTCCACTGTGTTACCAGCTGCTGCCACCAGATGTCCCTGTGCTCCATTCATTCTTGCATTTCCCTTTTCATCCTCGGTCCTCCAAACTGTTGACTCTCCCATCCAATAGGAAACAGATGGGAGACCTCTGCTGCGGGCTACTGCCAAATGGAGCAAATTCTCATTACAGCGTCTGCAAGCTCTGTTTATTCTCTCCGAGCTTCACCTCCACCCCTCGCACCACTTTGCCATCTGACGTGTTCAACACTTGTTATTTTGATATGCCTTGTTTTTGCTGATAAGATATTGATCATCTTCAGCACAAAAAATGGGAAGCAGACATTATTTCCCTGTGATCCGCTACCGTGCCACGATGATGTTTTTGGGCTGTTACTTGGTTTGTTTAGCTTAAACTGAGGTTCCCAACGTCGGGGTCCTGGACCCCTTAAACAGGAAGCAAAATAAGTGTAGTTGTTTGCAAGATGATCGCAGGTAGGAAATGAGAAAATACTCAATTCTGCTGCACAAAACTATTTTAATTTCTAAGACCTTTTTTTAAAATACTAGTTTTACGGACCATAAAAATGATTCAAATGAAATCATAAAGAGGATTGCTCACACAAACTAGGGGTCGTGAAGGGCGATATGTCGTAATATCAAGGTGTCAGGACCAAAAAAAGTTGCTGTTTTAAAAGTTATTAAATTAGCAAATTTGGAGATTCATGGTTTTCACTAGATATTAATGCTGCGTGTTGTTTGAGTCTTAGAGGAGGTGGGCGGGTGCTGACAGATAAAATACCTTATCTTAAATGTTGAATGTATAGGTGTCCTGTATCGAGGTATAATTTCATAATGGTATAGTCGTACAGTGTACACTTGAGCCAGTTTTTAGTCAGGATTTTACATCTCAAGTTCGACACATGCAGAAATAGCGAGACACTAACACTCTCCGCTCACCTTTGTTCTTATTCTTGCCGTCTATACCCACAGACGTCTTCTCCCCCCCCCCCCCCCCCCCCCCCTATTACTCTCTATCACAGACAAATCCCCAGCTCTGTTCGAATCCCAAAGCTGGGAAGCACTTCGAATGGAATATAAATGACATCATTATGTAATATTCAATCTGTTGCAGCAGCAATATCCTATTCCACAGATAGCCCCCTTCACCACCCGCCCCATATGCTCCGGACTCGCTGGTCTCCTGTTCTTTTTTTTTTTTTCACGGAGAATATTAAAGAGTTATTAAATTAATCTGTGCTCGCTGGCGCATGTTATTGCAGTGCAGAGTTTTGTGGGGCGAATGAAGCCGTTAGGCCGCACCTTTAAGCTGATTTATTAAGGGTGCAAGGGAATCACCAAATAGACCTGATAACCTGTTTTATTTTGCATAAGTGAACACTCTCACTCAAATCCGCTTATGTCGTCTCTCCCATTCTTTTTTTTTTAATACAGGTTTAGCTATTTCTTGTATATTTTCTCAGGCTGTGCCGCGCTAACGTCACGGTTTCTTTGTCAATACTATTATGAGAGCTAACAATTTACAAAGTCATGCTTGTGGAAAATATTTCATATGATGTAATATTGCTCATATGATTGACGTTTTTTTTAAATCTGGTCTGTACTTTGGCTTTGCTCTCCTAATGAAAAATGTTCATTTGTCTTGTCTGCTGGACCGGAGTGGTTGGCTTTATTTATCGTGTGCTTTATTAAAACAAGTCTGTATAGGCGGTGATGAAATACGAGGTGTCTGTAGCTCTTCTTCTGTCACAGTGTGCTCCCACATCAGCAGAACAGCTGGATATTTTCAGTATGAAGATACAGGAAGTGTACGCTAGCTGTAACAAGACAGAATGTTATTTAGTCACTGTTAATGAACCTTGCACTAGTTTTTTACGCAGGTTGTTTTTGCGTTACCAATCTTTCTCCTCTTCTCTCTTGCGGCTCACTGGATGAAGAGTACACAAAGCGCAGTGTACGGCGTTAAAAAGACAAGCTGGATGAATGTGGGATGGAGCTGCTGCCCAACAAGTGCACGTGCTATGTGCACAGCCATGCTCTCTCGCCCTGACAGAATCGGCAGATTTAACACTCGTTGATTCCACCTCAGATTCCTAACCTCATTTATCAGAGTGTATGCCAGCAGTGTAAACATTTAATCCAGCGTGAGATTTTTGGGCTCCTTTGGGTCAACAGTTTAGCTGTTGCTTTCCCCCCCCCCCCCCCCCCCCCAAGCCTCGAGACAAAGTCTGCTTTCAATTATTTCTGCAAAATTGCTTTACAGGGTCCATGCATGATTAAATATTCATTATGTTAAACTAAGCACTTTCTTTGTATATAAATCCATATTAGATTTGGCTGGCAGGCTGCCTGAAGCCACATGAGAAGGATTTCTGGGGCAAAAAAAAAGCCTTGGACCTCCTTAGCAGCTCCTTCCTCCTGTTTTTTTTTTCCTCTGATGTAAATGATGATTTGTTGATATTGTCCTATCTTTGTTTGTCCTACAGGCCAGGCACACACAGGCCTTTTCAGTTATAGGAGGGATGTTTGAATTCAAAGTGGGCATGGGGAAAAATAAACAAGCGTGTCAGTCGGTCTGGCGGCAGGCGAGGAGCACTGATCATTCCAAAAAAAAAAACTGGACAGCGTCTGAAGAAAAGCCATTTGTGTATGTATCTGTGTCTCAAGCACAACCTTGTGTGTGTGTGTGTGTTCAGAACGGCGGTGTGTGTGTTTGCGTGTGTGTGTGTGTGTGTGTGTGTGTGTACACTGTACTTGTTTGGAGAGCGTAGGGCAGGAGGTGAGGAAAGCCATTCCATTTCAAATATGACCAGTTTCCCTGAAAATATTTACCCAATATTTTTCTCTTTCCAAGCAAAATTGACCCCCTTTGATTGTAAAGATTGCTCCAAAGACCTCATGGAAAATAAATTCAGGAGTATTTGAAATTCCTGAGTGGATTTGCCAGGGCTGCCTAGCGTGAGCCCGTGTTTATTTGTTTTTCGACTGCAGGAGGGGATCAGGGTTGTGTTGACTCAGAAGGTATTTGGTTTGTCTTCTGTTACAGACATCATGAAGGGCTCTTACTGCAGATGGTCCGAAATAAGACAAACCTGAAGCAGCTGTGTACTCTTGTTTCCTCCCGAAAGAAAAAAAATATATATATACTTGTCTCTCTGCCAAGTAATATGTTTCACAATTTGCTACTGTGGTACTGTGTCTTATATGGCTTTTGTTTTATCATTATTTTCACTAAACCAGTGTCCAATAAGTGCAGCCACTTTATGGGCCCGTCTTGCCTTTGGCAGTGTAACCTGTCCTGCTTGGCCCCTGAGCTATGGCAGTGCAGCTAGCTGTAGCGGCTGAGGAATGCATATCGTTCTTGAATGAATTGGACAGGCCACTGGCCGCAGAAAAAGGAGCCGTGGTGTTCTGTAGAATAACATCTGAAGAAAAGGAAAATTGAATAGCAGACGCTTCAGTCCTATAGCCTCCATGCTCCATCCACGTAAGAGTAATGTGTGCCAGGCCATGAGAGGCAGTGGTATAGAAAGCTTGTAGGACTATACCATGCAGATGGGTGGTCTAACACACACACACACAGACCCATAGAGAGAGTGTGTGTGTGTAGTCCTTGTAACTTAACACTCGGTCTCACACTGAACAAAAAGAAAGGCATATAGGAACTAGCATGACAGAATTAGTTCCCCTCCCAGTAAAATACACACAAACACACACACACACAGTTCATATTACTGGGATAATGAACTCTTTCACGCACACAGGCCACGATTGACTCTTTGTAACATGAGTGCATCCCTAGAAACACAGAATGCACATATAAGACCTGATGTGTGTGTGTGAGACTCACCACATGTACCACATCGCTCCGTCCTTTCATTAGTTACTTTACGCTTGCCGTGCAGCGCTGGAAATGTGCAAACTGTTATTACAATACAGCCATTCTACTTAAACTGCAGCCAATTCAGTTTATTAGCTTACTATTGAATTATTCTTTTAACTCGTACTAAATCCTGATTTTGATCGTTCAGTAGTTGGGTCAGTTAAAAGGCAGTCTCCAGTCATAATGGCCGACATACATTACATTATGTGACACCTTTTATTACATTTCTGACTCATTTGAAGTTGCAGGTGTTTATATATGTAACAGGTGTGCTTTATGTGAATACTCCTTTGCTGAGTCAATAGAAATGCATCAAAGGGTGAAGTGACGGGCTTAGGAAGTCTGTTTTTTGTCATAGCTGGTGAATGAATCACACAGCTAGTTAATTATTATTAACAATCCATCTCCAGTACTATCATTACGACATCAGGCTCTTATTAAATAGAGTCATTGTGCCACAGTAGTCTTTAAGTCTGCATTGATTATACTCGTCAAAGTGCAGCATCCGCTTTTGACCTATTTTTTTTTTTTTTACTTGTGTTTTTTTTGGCAGGACACCTTAAACTAAACTAAATAGAAGTTAAATAACGCTCGTGTCCAACCCAGCCGGAATGTCCGTCTCCATGTGGCAGCAGAGGAGAAACCTTTTTTTTTTAAGAGTGTTTGTGTTCTTGCCAAACAGGACCTCCTTCCTGCCACTTCCGTGCCAGCACAGCGTGGTTTTCACTTCGGTAATAATGCTTGTTTCCCTTCTCAAGAGTGAGACAGAAACACAGGCTGGAAGAAGTGTTGAGAGTCCTATTTGTCACATTTGGGTTGGTTGCCCCCCAAGGAACAGTGTGTAGCATTTAGGGGGATCTAACGGCAGAAATTAAACAAGATATTATAATGTAGCCATCATTTGTCGACCACGGCCCAGAACGGACGAAACCAAACACAGTTGGTTGCAATCTACGACCTTACACTGCACCGTCTAAAAGTCTATTAAGCTTTATTTTTGACTACTTGATAGAACTTTAAAATATATATTGTGTGCAAAAAATCCGACCCAGAGAGAAACATTTCTTGCTGTAGTATTGATGTTTTAGTCAAGCCACATGTCAGATCTGCCAATGAGCATCTTCTGGGTCTCTCCCTATCACATTTATATTGATTCTGCTGAAGCTTCACTCCATGATGTCCAATAACTCATCGGGATCTCAGTCCACCATGAAACCTTACTCACAGGATATGACTGGCACCTGGACTGAAGAGGGCAAATGGAGAACAACGGAGGAACACGGGCTTCTCCATTATGAGAATTAATCTAATCGCAGCTCTGAGCTGAAAGCAGGCTTTGTTAATGGGGCTTGTACAGTCAATTATCTTAATTGTTCCATTTATAGAACCTGCTGCATGTTTCAGGAGCAGGCGCTGGAACTTGAGGGATGAGCTCATTCACTCTCCATAATTGTGATTGTCAATTGATTCACTTATGAACGTCAGGGTGGCCGTAAGGACGATGGGGGTAATCGCAGGTCGTTCGGGGGGGGGGGGGGGGGTTACATTTTAATGGTCCTGAACCGATGATGAGATGTTTGATATTCAGTAAGGTTAAACAGCATTCTGATCAGATATTACTATTTCATTAAGCCTCAAACATTATGCCTTATTTTCGTTGCATTGTTCTGCTAACTGTAAAAAAAAACAACATGAGTGATACACTGAAACATTTTGATCCATCTGGCCCTCCTCCAACGTCTATTATCCCTCACAGATTGCTTGACGGATGCTGCCGCAACTGGTGTCAAACCAGAAGAATTACATCCATAAATCACAGAGTGGAAGATAGATTATTTTCACCTGCTGCTTTGCTCGGAAGCGCCGTCACTGTGTGAACATCACTGCCCAATCTCCTGCTACACCCGTACCCCTGATAGCAGAAAAAACCTAAGCGCAGAGGCTCGCTACGGATGATGGAGCCTTCAGATAAACCCTGAGTGGGTTGGTCTAGAGTCCCTTGTTGTACCCACTGTGAGAGACACGGAGAGACACTGTCACACTCGCCCCTTTGGGACACCCAGTCCCAAGTCCGTCAACGATACCAGGGATAGAACAAAGAGACGCTAAGGGAGGGAATGGAATCTCTTGGGTTGCCCCTCTCTCTCATACATGCTTTCTCTTTTTTCCTCTTTCTGCACATATTCAGTAGTTGCTATGTCTCTGTTTCAATTTGGAATTGCTGGAGAGTGACTAACATGGAGGCCTGGTAGAGAAGGTCAAGCACTGGCAGCCATTAAACTCACTTGTCTGAGATATCAAGTGCACTGCTTTTTGACCATGTAGTGTTTGATGAGCTGCGCCATAATGTAATCACTTGTTCTCTGCACCACGGTGGCCTTTCTGAGCAGTGCTTCACATTGTTAGAGGTGTTATTAAAAAAAAAAAAAGAAAGCCTGTCACTGAGAGATGGAGAGAACACTGTTTGGCTGAAAGAGAATATATTTGTAAAAGGGATGGAGGGGATGAGTGGGTTGGTTGAAATGTAATGTTAGACAAGCTGCTGTACTAATTAGTAAAAGCAGTTGGGCCTTTTCATCATCTATAGGTCTTGTTGGTATTTGTTAGCTTCATTTAGCTCATTTGGTTATATTTTTTAGTGTATTCTTTTAATCCATCTAATTGACCGTTCAATACGCCTGTACGATTGGTTACCGTTGCTATGTTTGTCATTTTTTTATTTTAAGATTCCTTGAGTTCAGGCAGAGGTGGACTAAAGCAGTCGGCTGAAATGACAACTGTTGCTGGCAGATGTTTTTCAACAGCTAATGTTAGCTGACTAGCTAACATTAGCTCCATGAATTGGTTGTAAATATGGTCTCCAACTGTCTTTGTAACGTTTCCAGCTGACTCATTTTAAGACGAGAACCCGTAAAAAGGGTCTTAAATGCACTTGATATTAACGTACTTGATTTTCTGCTTAAAGCTGTTTGTCCAAGGCAAAAAAGTCAACGTTTACATTGAGGACTTAACAGAGGACTTTGATAAGTGTAACACCATCTTGGGTAACGTGGCTGTGGTTTTACTTCCATAAAAGAGCGGGAAAGAGCTGCTAACGTTAAACTGTGATCGCCATCCAGGACGGGACACAGTGGATGTGCAAGACTTCTGACATTACATGGCGTCCCACAAACCTACTACTTTAATGTGTGTCTTGGAAGCTATGTTTTGGTTATTAACTATTGTAGCAGTATTATGTCAAATTCCTTGTATGTGCATCAAAGTTGACAATACAGTGGTAAGACCAAAAGTTTTGTCCGCTCAACATGCACTGATTGTTGCTGCCAAGGAATATGTTCATTTCCAGCGACCCTTTAATTAAACTCATCGGCAAGTTTCAGAACACAACGCGCTTTGGCTGGTATTCCCTTCAATCTAATAATCACATTACCGTAGAGCAGAACTGAAGACATTTTTATAAATAAGCAAGTGGCAAATTCAATTCAGTGCTTCATAATTAACCTTGGAAGGAAACTCATTTAAGTCCATTAAATTATCAAATGAGCTCAGGTAAAGCTAAACTTGATTATGCCACACACACACACACACACACACACACACACACACACACACACACACACACACACACACACACACACACACACACACACACACACACACACACACACACACACACACAAAAAGAATCCTGTTAGTCTTTGAGGTGAGGAAATACCGTCATTTATTGGAGCCCAAGCCGCTCTCTATTTTAGCCGTTAAATTGTGGCTCACACATCGATGCAATTACTAGTCAGAGTAATACTGACTTTCTGGTTGAATTCACAATGTTAATTAGCCAGTTGGGATTTTTTGAAATAAGTTATTGCTGTGCTTTATCTTGTGCTCTGGGTGAGTGATTCTCATAAAGACTATAGTGCCTTCCTATCATAGACAACGTGTGGGGTGAACTTGCAAAATAATTGCAAGGAAGTGTGTAACTAATGATTTCCATAAAGCTGCAGCTTATAATGTGTTGCTGTTTAAAATGCAAATGTCTCCTTGTTTATTCAGGGAGCATATTCAAATTCCAACTTACAAACCGTGTACCATTTCCCAACATAGATTCAGCTCCTCTGAGCCCTGCACAGGTGTTATAGAGGTTTTTAATGGGCTTCTAATATATATTCACATACATGTCTTGAGTGATTGCAGTGGCACAATATTTTCTGGGTAATTTATATTCTATATAAACGTAGCTTTAAGTATACAAAGCTAAAGCGTCTTTTATATCCAACACTTTGTTTTAATAAAGTCTGCATTTTAAAACATGAGTAAGATGTTTAATAGGAGTGAATAAAGCAGGCAGGTTTCCTTTAAGAACAGCTACGGTTATGGCGGTTGCCCCTGCATTGCCCATGACCTTTGGAGCTGCCACCAGTGGCCAGCTGTAATTTATCAACATCTAAACTTTCCCCTGTGCTCGGTCAAACACATGTGGGAGAGCGGCCACTGACATTAAAACTCAATTAGCAAGGCCACTTTCTAAATAATACATTAGCAAAGTGCATTAGCTGCACATCGGCTGGTGCCCAGAGCACAGTTCTTGCACTACATCTCAATATGTCAGGGCTGCAACTGTCTGGAGCTAATGTGTAGGAGTCGGGGGACATTTGTATGGAGATGAGCTCCGGCAATTAGAACAGTGTCGCTTCACACGGACGAGAAAGTTCTTGTTGGCCGGGGATATTTAATGTTTTGCTCAACTGTTAGTGGACTTGATTCCTAATCTCAACTGCTTACAAGTCTCATGTTAATATAAGGAAGCACACATTATAGCAATAAAGGACAAATGTATTTCTTAAGTGGTTAATCTTGCATAAACACTATCTCATGGTGCACAATGACTCCTTACATTAAACGTGCTAAAGATTAGCAATGCTAGCGGTGTGCCTCCATAGATGGCGTTGCCGGACTGTCGGTCCACCAGATATACATTGTGCACAGAGGATGGGTCCGAATGTCTTAAAATTCCCCTGACCTTTCCTTTAAGTGGCATTACCAGGTGAAATTCTTTACTTATCCAGGATGTCTCTGCAACTATAAGATGGATTGTCATGAAATTTTGCCACAGACAATCTGTACAATTTGTATTTAGTCCCACACTTTGGTTCATGACCAATACCTGCAGAACTTGACACATTCCTGCTCAGATGCTAATCCACGACGTGTACCATGGTAAACATTATAACTGCTAAACATCAGCATGTCGGCATGCTGACTTAAGCATTCAGCTCAGCGCACCGCTGTGCTTAATTACAGCCTCACAGAGCAGCTAGCATGGCTGTAGACTCTCGAATGGTGGATTATCATTGGTTATTCTCGGATAAAGGCTGTCCAACACAGCGCAATACCCTCCTTTTTAATACAACTTTTTAGTTCAGTCACTTAGATTAGTTTTTGAATTCTTCTTCAGTATTTTTCTACTGGCAGTGCGACCGGCAGCTGAAGCTATAGGAGCAAAACACGGAGGATGTTAAACTGAGACAATATTTCCCACCCTTGGATTTATGCATAACCCTATACTGTAGCCATAATCCCCACATTACGGAATGCGCCGTGGTTTATACACTACCATATTGGTAACATTATGAAATAGAAACTGCTCTCAAAAAAAAAATGCATCCGCTCGTGGCACAATCGTAATACCATATCCATAACTTTTGAATTTGACTCTACATAATCCCATTCAGAAATGCTACCGCCGAGCAGGGCTACACCATCTGCCACAGCACAAACACAACACAACAAATACTATAAATAGATTACACAGGGCCTTATCCTTTATCCACACAAAAAGATGCTCTCTGTGTTTATTCAGAGGAGAGAAATGTGCTAATCTGGCTTTGTTTCACTTAGAGGCCTCGTTTGTCATCCCATTGCTCTGTCTGTGGGTAATGACTCTCTGGCTCAAAAAGCACACCAACTGTTAAAATAGCTCATTGTAATGCACTGCGTCACCTGGGTTGGAGCCCCTTTTCTAACCATATTAAAGTGTAAATAGATAAGATGCAAGTGAAATTAATTGTTCTTTAGAATCGCAGCCATGGCGTGAGAACAGTTGCAACCATGAGCTGTAGTATACATTTGCCTTTAAGCCGTTTTTTTCCGTCAACACCAACCAGGACATGAAGGTCCCTGCCAAGAACAATGAAAGCTCTGGCTTTTTGAATCCACAAAAAAAAATATTGGAAGGCATTGTTGAGGGATAAACACTCTCAGCCAAAGTGGGTTGGATGTTTTCCTTGTGTTCCTGGCAGAGCCTTCAGTGTCTGCAGCTGTCAGTGGTGTGGTTTTTCTAAGGCGCTGTGGATCTCAGGCTGACTTTTTACTGGCTGTGTTATCTTTGTGATGACAGTTGAGACTGATCTTCATCCACCGTCAATCAATATGGTCCAGAATGTTTTCTATCGCTCTCTCACTCTCTTTGTCATGCTGTTTAAACTCCCAGTCTCCTTTTTTACTTTTAGCTTGTGAGCTTTTAATTATGCTGTTGTGGGGTCCATACGCCACTACAAAATAATTTAGAAGTCATGTCCAGAGTTTTACATTAACTGACATTATTAATGCAAATCAGCGATCTGCATCACTGCACACGGCACGAGCTTCTACCGTTTCTACTTTGTCACTCACCACTCTCAGCTACCAGAATTATGCAAAGTATTACCTCTCATCATGTCTTGTCTTCTGTTATTTTACGACAGGACTGAGATTCATATCGGGAAAAGATGCTCTGGGGAAAGAAGCAACACACAGTGAGTTCAGAGTGTTTTTTGGTTTTACCTGATTTGGAGAAAACGGCTAAAGAAAGGCTTTGTGCTCAATGTTCCAGGGCCCAAAAAGTAGCTTTTAGAAATGGATGCCAGGCTGGCAGCCAGACACCATCTTTTGGTTGCGAGTGCCGCTGGCCAGGCATGCGGAACGCATCAAGTGTATTTCTCTGTCGGGTTCTTTCCATAATGTTGTCAGACAACATTTGACAAAAATCTGAGCCCGTCGGTTGCAAAAACAAGCACATTTCGTGAATGTAACGTTCAACCCTTGCAGCTCCTTTTTCTTCTGCGGGTTACAGCGTTATCCCTCAATACTGGACTGATTTCAGAAATTGTCGTCCCTATTAGTCACTTGGATACAAAAACATGGGAAAATAGGGTCCAGGATGAAAAATACTTAATGATAGATCAGTAAGATAGACATACAATTGTCGAGAAAACCAGAACTGCTACTTAAGCCTTGATGACTTATGCTTGTGTTACGACCCGGCTCGGGAGCCGCAACATAAGGAGTGACACAACACCAAAGTAGATGCAAAACCCAAAGGTTTTTATTACAGAACACAGGACAAGCGTAGTGTGCTAGCTGACTGAAGACCAGGGTCTGGTGGCAGGCAGGTGAGAGAGAGCGAGGGCGGAGCAAGGAGGCGCTTATATAGGTGAAACCACACCTTCATCCAGGTGCCCTCAATCACTCATCAGGGAGCTGCACCTAGAACTTAAAGGCATAGAACACACATATGCACACACAAGCACAAACATTCACAGCAGGACATAGACTTATACGTAACACGCTTGCGTAACAAAATACCATTTAGGGTGTGATGAGAGATTGTCTAAACGTGAGAGGAACTTTTTTGTGTTCATGTTAAGGCGGCTCATTTTGGACACGCCCTTAGTCAGCAAGATTTGATATTTATTTTTGACTGTGAAAGCCAAAGCTTTGTCAGAAGTTGAAATGAACCTCGTTAAGGTCTTGCTAAATGAAACGGTTGAATGAAATAGAAATTTAAGGCACATTGTCGGATGTTAAGGCATATTGTCAGATGCATCGCACTAAATTAAGCAGACCCTCATTAAACCACATCGGCATTTGAACCATTTTCTTATCTTCAAGAAGCAAAGCTGTGGCCGGTAAAAACAGCTCAACCTAATGTGTTTTGTGTTTCAAAGCATTTGATGTGGCTTATGTCTGTGATAAAGACTAATAAAATGTGCCAGCATCTGTGTAATCCCAGAATAAGTCACTTATTTATAATTTCCCAAAGTAAAATCGTGTTCTCTGTTGTTGTTTAGCAAATAAAAGCTAAACTGATATGTTCAAGGTCAGAATACCGGGAAGGCTTTGACTTGCCTACATCAGGGACAGTATCAATAGTTTTTATTTGCTTTGCCTTTTTTCCCTTTCTTTTTTAGTAGTATCGTGGTTTAGCTGGTAATTCCCCTTTTTTCATGGCTGAAAACACCAGTTGGGGCAGACGGGAGACTCCTATACTGTTTGCTTTCCTCTCCAGTATACTGTTTTAACATCCCTATTCAGTACCGTCATGTTGCTTATAGCCCCCTTATCCATCTCCCGGGCTGGCCTATCTTACAGCGTGGGGCAGGATCATAAGTCATTTGGCCAGATAACACTGCCGTAGCTGTCCTGACCAAATACATAAGCTAGGTGTATATGGCTATATGGTATTAATGTTTAACTCACTTCTTGGAAACCGTAAATAAAGGCCCTCTGCACCTTTGCCCTTATTAACTGTCAGTGTTATTTACTGTAGGACGGGTAGAAAAGAGACACAGAACGTGTCTCTTCTGTGCGTACACATTGCATTTCCTGGAAAAAATATGTCGGTGTTTGATCACTGAACTGTGCAAATACTTGACAAATCTGACAAATCTTTACAATCTGATGTTCTGAACTTAGCTTTCCAGGATCAGAGTAGAAATGGACTCGTGACACTGCCTGTAGTGTAAAACGTCTAAAGGATTGGCTAAGCTGTCATGACGACGCTGGTATTTGGGACGAGCACAGTGCAGAGCGGAGCGGAGCTAACAACCTTTTTAAAGATTGTTGTTTTGATTTAGGCCGATATATTTCTCACTGTTATTGGGTTCGTGGTGCTTACAGATCCTACAAACCTTCATTTTGTCAGATGTGGTGTTCTTCATTGGGACCTTACATTTAGGCGGAGGAACATGTGCATTTATCTTTCAAATCTAGTTTACACCCTTATTAATTTCACCATAGTTTTTGCAAGTTTCTAGTTCTGCATGGAGCAAAAGGGGACAAGCATGGCGTGCATCGTTGAGCTTGAGATTTCCTCTGACCAGGCAGTGATCTTAGTCTTACATGTTGGAAATTTAACCCCCAATTAGAGCATTGTTATATTCTTCGTATTGAAATACACTCGCCTATTTCAAGACGCTGAATTCGAAAGCATGCGGTTATTAGGGCCCGAGTTGACCTTCGATGAATAATATACATGTGTGGAGGAGTCAAAGTATAATTGCATCAGAAGCTGGCAGGAGCAGTAGAATGTGGTGCATTTTCAGTCGCTGGATGAAAATTAGTAGAAATGAGTCATGTACGAGTGGGGCTACTCACAGGCTGCCACAAGAGCTGTCCAAGTGGCTTTTCAAAAGAGACATAATTGCTTTCCTTTTCAACTGAGCTCACACTGGTTACAAGAAAATAGCATACTGAGTCCTTTTTCTCCTCTTTTTTTTTTTTGTAGAGCGTGTTTTAGAACTGTTTCTAGCGAACGTCACATTGAATGTGATTTGTAGAAATCACACAAGAACCTCTATTAACTATTGACATTCACATGTCATTTCATGACAGATGCTGCTTTTTCTAATACAATGTACATGCACATTTGAATACATTTAAAAAACACTGGAGCACATAAGAGCTCTTTGAGGAAGAACCATTTTGGTCTTTTAGCACTGAGTTGTGTAAGATGCTTTGTTTCAAAGCTCTTATCAAACATCTTAGCTGCTAAATGAAAGGAGCCTTTTTCTACATGAGTCAGACATCACAGGCTTTATGTAAATGGACAAAATGTTGTTTTCTTGAATGTCACATCCGCTGCATTGTTGTTCTCTCACTAAAGCCTCCTTTAAGGAAAATGTTTTTTTAAAAAATGTGGGTTTTGATTTCAAAACTCTGGCAATCAGTTCTATAATTTACTAAAGTCATTCTCCTAAAAACCTGGGGTTTCTAAGGGGCATAAACACGAGTGGTCAGAAGATCAGACGTGGTAAACAAGCCATCAGTATCTATCACTTGAAGGTGAGCGCTCCTGTAATGTATGCAATACTTCATTGCACAGGAAAACCCAAAAGTACACACAAACAATTCCTACGAAATGACCGAAGTACTCGAAGATGTGTTTTTTTTTGTATTTTTTTTTTTAA
The DNA here is from genome assembly GCA_032191485.1 of Leptoclinus maculatus. Taxonomy (NCBI): domain Eukaryota; kingdom Metazoa; phylum Chordata; class Actinopteri; order Perciformes; family Stichaeidae; genus Leptoclinus; species Leptoclinus maculatus. The sequence continues at coordinate 23,117,974 of JAVDOI010000001.1, read as the reverse complement.
AGGAAGCTACTACACCGACTGTTTTACAGACGCACGGTTTTGGCATCGTAACCTCCATGTTTGCTCCGCATTACCTTTATTTGCTGAAACGTTTTCTAACAATCAACAGAGTACCCCGCCCTCCCTAGCACCTCCCCCTCTCCTCCGTGTCCTTTGTCTTTGTCCGTTTCTTTTCTATTTAGTTGTTGAATCTATAAACCATTTAATATGGCCAAGGACTTTTACCGCTCTGATAAGCTGTCATGTCCTGCCAAAGCTAATGTTTGTCTAATATTTTATTGGCAGCGGCGGGTTGAAAACAGTAAGGTGGTTGCGGGCGTCATTGTCTTAAAAAAATAAAAGGACTCCGCCTACAAATGAAATGTTAACTGTCATGCTATGTGTGCCAAACTGGAGGAATAATTGCCTCAGCTAATACGAACGATTGAAAAGAACGATCATCAGTATTATTGATACCTCTTTGGAGTAGTTTGAAGTATTTTGTCCATAAGCAGATATATTTGTCATTAACTCACAATACAAGAACATTTGTTGTACCACTTTTAAATACAAAATACCACTAATTAGCTACTGTTTACAACACTAAACATGGACGAAATACAAGATTCTAACCACTCATGTGACATTATCAAGCCTTAACCGCTCGAGAACTCTGTGTTCTTGTTTCCACAAAACCAAATGTTATTGTGATGTTTACGGGCCCCTGGCACAGCTTAGTTCTCAGAATGTGGCCGGGGGAACAAATGTTGCTCAAACACCAGAGATAACACCTCAGTCACCTGCCAAGCAGATTCAAGCTGAACACAAACTAAAAGCTCCAGAAGAAAGTAAGACTGAACTACGCAAGAGCACACCTGAACAGACAGTTCGAACCCTACTATACTACTACTAATACTACTACTAATACTACTAATACTACTACTAATACTACTACTACTACTACATTGACACACTATCATTAGTTAAACCTCCCAATTTTAAATTTTGTTATACAATTTCTGTGAATCTGGGTGGTGGGGGTGGGGGGGGGGGGTCATTATTTACATAATTTGCTGAACTCTATACTGAATATTCATCACCAGGAGATGGCAGCACTAACCATGAAAGAGGCTCACTCTGTTAGCTGATGCTGTGTACCTGTCCTGCCCCACCCCCCTGCGCTGTTGCTCTCACATCTATATTAAAAACACACACAGTGCCATATATCCCCTTGATCCGTCGGCATATCGGCTGCATTTTTTCCACGCTTGTCTGTTTTTATCCATATCAGCTTCCACTATATGTGTGGACACACTGAGTTGGCTTTACACTTCAGCACTAGACGCTGATTAACCCGTTTGTAAGCTTTTTACGACCTGCTCCAGTGACGAGGATGACGGACCTATGGACAGTGAACTCAAAGACTGTAAACACAATCTGAACTAACACAAACTCAGGCTAATGTTTCACCAAGTCAAAGGAATTCCTCTTCAAGTCGGATCTGTTGTTTTTTTTCCCCCCCACAAAACCTCACTTTTCCATTCAGAAAATGTGCTTTACTACATCATTGTGATTTTATTTTAAATTGATGAACTGCTTTCCTCACGAACAATGGAACTCGCAGCAGTCAGTACATTCGTAGACTAGCTCCGTGAAAAACAACCCGGGGTTATTATCCGTCTTTGTTGTTCAAGCCTTAACAACTTTGTCTTGCTCGTGACGAGAACAAGAAACAAAGCCGATGCCGGATACTACATCCACACGTAACATTAGTCAGTCCACACACCTCCACGTGTACAAAAGGCCAGAACAAAGACAAACCAACAACACAAAAAAAGCACTGACTCACTAAATGTTTAACTAGTGTGAAAAGATGACATCAGTCCACACCCTCAGTCTTCTCTGTTCTATCTTGGCTGCTACCAGAGGGGCGCTGGCCTTATTGCCCAGACAGTTTTCCCTCACTGTTGTCCTAATACTAGTCAAACATTATTTTGAATGGCCAAACTCAATAGTGGCAGTGTTCGACCTGGCAGTGTAAATATTAGCAGAGCACACAGAGAGGCAGGAGTTGCTATGTGTGTCTCTGTGTGCTAAGTGTCGTCTCTCCGTCAGCTTTTGTCCACACGGTACACAAGCAGCAACAATACAGTTGTTGGACAAAAAAAAGAAAAGGGAAGAAGAAAAAAGCAGAACAAAGAGAAAAGGAATTCAGGCTCATTCTAGTGACGGATCAACGCAGTTGTTGAGCTTTTGTTGGGAAAAGTCCGTTGTGTTCTGCCGACAGTCGGTCTCTTCCTAGAAGTCACCTAGTAGCCTACATAAACAAGACCAGGTCTGCTGCTTTGTAAACAAACGCTCTCATCGCAGCGTTCCGCACATCTGTTGAAGATTTTGTGCAACACGGTTCACTGGACATCAGTTCGTCGGGCAAAGTCAAGGACCCTCTGATCACTGATTCTACATACGTACTCTCTGGGCTATGTTCTCTGGTAATTTGCCATGACAAACATAGAAATGGCCGTGTTTACTCATCCCCCCCCCCCGGGGGAGAAGTTTGTTTAGTGGCAAGTCAAACAGGTGTTAAAGGAAAAAGGTCTACCGTGAATGATGACTGTCAGTATCCACAGTCATTGCCCCTTCATAACAGTGACGCATTGGAAATCAGTGAAGGCAAATTTTGGTGACAGAACTCATTTAGTATTTTAACTACCTATTATTATAGTGTAATTGTTACTTTAGATTATATTTGAGAATGCAATTATTATAAATAAAGTAAACCAGACACCTTGCAAACTTTTAGTCACTTACTTACTTTATTTAGTTACAATGTTTCGGTCCGTAGAACTTCACATTTTGGTATTTTGGTCGGTTGAAAAGAGCTAATATGGATAAATGGGCCAGGTCAATATATCAGGCAATATTGACTTATCCCAGATGTCCAGTACAGTATATGTCAATATGTATGTCAATACATATCTTGGTAGAAATTCTTTAAATAAACAAATTTGACAGATCCTTACTAAAAAATATTGTGTAATGTGTTTATGGTTCTGATTTATTAAACACTCAAATATCAGTATTGGCCTCACAAATCCAGTATCAGTTGCGTTATAATAAAAACAGATTTTTTTTGTAAGAACTGTCAAAATAAAACATTACATTTTAAATTTGTTCTTTTTTTTGTATTTGTCAAAGCTCACTCACATTCAGTAGAAGGATCATCAAAGATCGAATGGGTACAAACAGCAATAATGAGTTTTTCTCGATGCTCTCATTGTGTTTTGTTGCCACGACACCCCGTACCTCTTATACACTTGCTCCCATTCATATTATAGGAAGAATCACAGCTGTGGAGATCTTTGCTGTTCACTCTCAGTTGGAAGAAATAGAGAGAGAGAGCAGCTGTGAAAATGTTTGCAGTTTTATCTCGGGAGAAATGGGCAGGAAGTACAAGCATCTTCAGCTGGTTGAGATGCATTCTCTTGAAATACTGTTTGTTCTGGGCACAGACACAAAACACCAATGTAAGTGATGGGCTAGGCAAGCAAATAAACAAACAGGCTAATATTGACTGTAGTTTAGACTGTGTTTATATGTGCCAAATGTGCCTGCTGTTCATGCCAAACAAGATTTATCTCACTTTTTGTCTAGTTTTTTTTCAATCAAAAGTTTTTACATTTTACCAAAGCCCATATTATGCCATCAGTTCATCATGTTATTGTTGATTCATTTGATAAAATTGTATACAATATGGTTCTTTAATGTGTTCTGGAGCGTTACTACTAGGAGATAATGCTGCTTTACATATTCATATTCAATAATCGGGGTAATCGGCTTGTTGAGCTGCTTACAGCCTGAGGAGTTTTACAACCAGACAACGCTCATAAGGCCACTCCTGATACAGGTATTTTGCATTTATTTCACCCTCGGGGAGCTTCAGAAATGCTTACCTGGTTTTGCTCTTTGCCACGGGCCCTCACCTGTCAATTTATGTAGCTTCAGTTCTAGCCCCAGGCTTGCCACTTTAAACCTGTGCTGACACGCTGCATTGCTCATACATTCAGTAGCTCCAGCAGGTCAGTTTGAAGAAACTTTCATCATTGGAGGACGGTACCAGTATCCTCTAGTCCGTCTCCCTCCCTCCTTTTCTACGCGTGAGCACTGGGTGTTCATCCGTCGCTCTGTGTGGTGTATGTGCATGTGTATGTGGTCTGCATCTCCAAAGAGAGAGAGAGAGTGCCAGATATTGAGGCATGGCCTTGGGCTCATTCTCATGCAGGCCCATGGTGTGGAGCCGAGGCTACGAGATAATTGCTTCTCTTAGGAGTGGATGGCCTGGGAGCTTTCTTCATCTACTGGTGCCAGCCACCAAGCTGTCCATCATATGGGCCTGATGACTGACTGATTCTCTGAGGAGAAACAAAAGCTATTAGTATTGTATGTGCACAGCTGCTGCACAAAGCACACAGAATTAACTTAAAACGTAACTTGCTTGCATACAAAGTGAGACGCGGGCACACGCACTGTCAACACTGTCCTTGTGTTTTTCTTCACTTCCTTTCCCATTATCATCCTCCCTCCCCTCCTCCTCCTCTTTCCTGTGCTTTCTAATCTCACTTCACACCTGCTGTCACTGACATACATGTTTCCCCCGAGAGAAGAGAGTGAAGCTTGAGTGAAGGGCTGAGGCTTGTTGTGGGAGGTGGAGAGGGGGGGGGGGGGGGGAGACAGATTGAGCCTATTTTATACCGGACCTCCCCGTGGCTCTTGTTTGGGCTTCAAAGATCCATCCACAGGGCAGCATTGGTGCAGGACACAGCTAAAATTGGTGTGTGTGTGATAATAATCATAGTGCTGTGAATTCTTAACAATCTTTAAATGTGTTTTAATGTATATATCGACGAATACAAGAAGAAAGGCAGTTGGCTGCATGGTAGGATCTTCATCGTTGAATCGTTCGTAGAATATGCCTCTCGTATGTTCTCGTGGTCATTACTGCCTCTGTGAGATACCCTGAGATCATTGAGACTAAGATTAGACTAGTGTGAGGTGTCGAAGCCTCCAGCGGAGTCCTCCTCCTCCTCCTCCTCCTCCTCCTGGTTGATTGGCATGAATTCGACACGTGTGTCGTGTAATTCAGGTCCCTCTAACAGGGTGTGGAGCTCTAATGAGGGGGACATTTGTGCTTGCTAAGCATGGTCAGATTTATGAACCAAGGAGTCTCCAGGGGGACTGTATCACATGGGGAATTGAGACCCTCCCCAACATGGTTGTACGTGGGTGGGTGGCTTCACAGGGAGTAAGCCCAAATGATGCATTTTACAAATCATGGTCCATTACTGTCGCTTTATACGTCCTACACTTTGACATGACAACTGTTATTGTCTCGTGTCAGCTCCTTCCTGTTCTTACAATAAACGGCCCTGCTCTACAGCGGTGGTGTTAAAACGGCAAAATGAGGAGAGTGACTAAGAAATAGTATTTTATGTTGCATGTCTGGCTGATACGCAAACCATTTGTTCTTGCCAATACACCATCCAGTACATTGAATCATGCACAGCCAGTTGCAAAGGGACTGTAATTTAGGGAATTGTTAATTTCATGCTTGAATAATGCAAATAACAGAAAATCTTCACTTGACTAATTAGTACTAACAATGAGAATATATCAGTGTGCCATATATTGTGGTGCACAGATGTAACGTACGGTATCTGCACGAGTTGAGGTGTTTTAGAAGACAGAAACTCCTTGAGCCCATTAGAGATGAATTATTCCCAGGTATTCCTAGTGTCTTGGTCTTCCCAGTGTCCCATATTTTGATGGAAATGACTTGTTTTGAATTTTATTCTTTGATGTTAAAGTTAGAATTTAAGTGTGCTAATGGAAATTGCGTTGCTGCTTTTGCTACATACATAACTGGCTGAGCCATCACACTTTGGGTGTAGTGTTTCCTTCCTTCTTAGTGGAGAGTTGTGTGGGTTTCATACAGGGCGAGTCTCTGCGATGTTATTAGCGGTTTTAACAGGAAGAGGGTGATTAAGTGTGTGTGTGTGTGTGTGTGTATATATTTTTTCTCACATGTTTTCAGTGCTTCCTTGTTCTGGCTTTCAATGAACTTATTCTTTCCTGGAATGGTGTTTTGCATACACAGTGTCACTGTTCCTGGGACTCCAGTCTTATCCTTTGGTTTTCTTTGGATGCTTATTCTGAAATTTAAGGCGAAATTGGCACAGCACCATATTTCCTTTGCAAATTAGGGTACGTCATGAAAATGTCAGTTGGTTTCACTTGATTAAGTGTATGGCTTTCCTTCGCAGCTCTTTTGACATGCTCTTGACACTGTCCTGTTTTCATATACGTTAACCCAACCATTTAAAAACCATTTTGTTGTCCACCCACTATGAATTTGAAGTTTTGTCTGGATTTGAACCGATCCTGACCTTTTTCCTTAACCTCTTTCCTCACGATTCCTCAGGTGGCAACGAAAACGAGGTGTGGTGGAACGTAATCTTATCTTTGAAAACATCGTCAAAATGTGACATTTTTACTTCTCTTGCAGCTTTATGAAGGAATAAAGGCATTTTTTGGGAGCAATGGTGTTAAAGCTCTTATTCTTTAACTATGTGTTTAGGAAGCAAAATAGTTTCCCTCCGGTTCTAGAAGCTTTTGGTCCCGAGACATTTTCAGTTTCCATGTTATCTTAATTTAATTTGCTGTTAGTTTATGTCTTACTCACTGAGATTCATTTTGGATGCACAATGAACAATACAATGCATCTGTACCACTACCACAGACCCGGTTTTAAATACTTCGCCAGGTGTTTTTATGTGATTTTGTCACCGTGATATCGTCACAACCGTACAAGATACAGTCACACAACTCTACAGGTGTTTAGATGAGATCGAAATGACCGTCAAGGCCCGATGTGAATGTGGAGCAACGCCCCCGAGGGCTTGGCCTTTCACTCACCGTAGAAACTGAAGCTGTTTAAAATAGTTTGATACTTGATCTACAGGAAAGAAACTCAGAAGTCTTTGTCATTGATGCCTATTGTGTATTGAGAAATCAACTCTGGATTCAAACTTAACAACCATAACATCCTATTTAGAAGCCAAATTGTTGGTAGGAAAACACTAAAATGAGTTTAATGAATTAACTGGCCAATGTTTAACATGTCATTTTAACAATATGATCTGTGGACACTTTTAGATAAACATTAATCTTAAAAAAATGTCATTTCTTAGTATTTTCATGCCTATCAAAGATCATGTATCTTTCACAATGAATAGGGATGCGACAGTTCCAGATCGTTGAAACCTGAGAAACCAAGACGAGAATTGGTATTTAGGTCTGTGGGCACAGGCGCACATCGGAGGCTCAATGTCTTAAAAAGCAGACCCTCGAGTCAATCCGAGCAGGAACAATAGAACAGCCCTTGTATTCTCATTCTACCCTCTTCAGCCAGGACGGAGCCATTAAGGAGCACTCTGGCTGTCAGCTGGATGAAGTTTTCTTCCCTGCGTCTCTCTGACGGGCGAAGATTTGTCCTCATGCTGAGAGAATTGGTTTGAGTCTTATAGTTCTTTTGTCCCCGAGATGACAGTTCTCCTAACAGCTCTGCTTCATCCCACACCTTGAACACCCAATGTCATCAAAACCACAACACTGCAGGCGGAGTGCAGCTTGATGTGAGCTGCGCACAGTACTGTCTATCATATATATATATATATATATATATATATATCATACACAACACAGTGTTAGCCACAGAGTGTTCACATATTTTTTGCCAAAGATTAACAAGCATGTAATAGGCCTGGGCGGTATCGCGGTATTATGGTATACAATGTTTCTTTTCCTATGAAACTGATGCAGAGATGCTGTATTGAGGTGACATAGCATATGGAATCCTGAATATATTTCCACATATAGCTTCATCCTGAGATGACTTCTTCCAGCTCCATATCAGATCAGTTATCAAACTGTGAGTCGGCCACCGTGATAGTGATGCGCCGGGTCAAAAAAGGTGACGAAGTGTTTCCGACAAAGTTATAAATAACTGGCAGAAACATCGCGTGCAAAAGTCCACGTAAATAGGTTACCTAGCCTACGTCATGTAAGAACATAAAATGGTGAATCAAATAATTCAGATGAGCATTATGAATGCAGTTCGATGTCCAATATTTCTAAATTGGTTATTTCTGTGACGTTACAAAGTATTTTAAACGTACATTTTGTGTCATATTTTGCTCCATGTGGTGACCTTTCGTAGCTGTCAACATACTGAATGGTTTCCTCTTGGTAATGGGTTAGCGGTGGTGCTGGTAAGAGCTGCCTCGTCCCTCGTGTGTGACCGGCAATGCAGCAGTGAGTTTTTTTTTTTCTTCTCGCTTATGTGTCACCTAACTCTGACTTATGGAGCCGTTTAGTCTTCTCTTTTCCCCAACTTGTAAAACCTCCTGAAGGTTTTCTTTTCTCCTCCTGCGTTGCAACATATACTGGGTGAATGTACGTGTGAATGTATGTTGTATTGATCAATGTCACCTGCTCAAGCAGTCCTGATTCAACCTCTGATTCATTTGGCATCAATGGCTAGCTAGCTGTTTAGCATGGAGTGAACATATCGAACCCTTTAAGTAGAAATAGCACTCTGGAAAATGTTGAAAGCTTTGAATTAATAGATATCCTTTTTGAACTTGAAGTAGTAAAAGAAAAGCACTCATTGTGTCTCATTAAATCTGTCAATTCATGATATTTTATGAGCTTGTACTTTTGCTATATATACTATATATATACCTCATCTTTCCATTTTCCAACTCTGTATAGAAAGTGTAAATGAAATGGCATTCAGATAGGAATGCCACACACATAAGGGAATGCAAGTGAGTTTTACATGGATTAGTGTTCATTAGTTTAGCTCATTATCATCAGGCAACTGGGAAAGAACGGCAGCATCTTCTGGTCTCCATTCAGCACCATGGGGAGCTCGGAGGACTGAGAGGAATATAGGAAGATAGCAGGCATCCAGATATCTGTGGATTATAAGAAATCCCTCTTATAATACCAGTGCCTTTGGAGGAGAGGGGCTGACAGGGACTGGAAGGAATTGATTTTTCACTGTAAAATGATCCCTTCCCCCGGTGAAGCGGTGGGGGGGGGAGGGGGGGGGCAGGCTAGGTTAATATGGGGACCAAAGTGCATCTAAGCATTAATTTAATGGTGTATAAACATCACTGGAGGAATACGGAATTGAGTCAGAGGAAATCTATTTCAGTCTATTTGCATGGATCAGATGTACAGCGTGTGTGTGTTTGTAGCTCTGTGTTGGGTTTCAACAGTTTCCCTGAGCTCAGCTGAGCGTTTTAGTGTGTTTCAGCTCATTGTTTTGGTTATCAGGCCTGTAACTTCACTGTTTGTATTAACCCTATAAACCCACTGGTCGCTATTTGCTCAGCATCAAATAGCAAACAAATGACACCTTGAAAAAAAAGAAAAGCCTAAAAGTTAGATCTCCATAACTATATATATACTTGTTTGAGGAAGAACTGGTGGTTTGACAAGTCCTTGCTGCAGCACTTGTTATTTGCAGATAACATTTCCCTGCAGGTGTAAAGCGAAAAGAGGTAGTTAGTCTGGTGAAATGTGCCGGCTCTTGCCTATCTAATTATGTCATTTACTTCACCTCTATGTTCAGTCCTGTCATGTCAGAATTGCATGTAACCATTGAATATAACCACTCATTGCTGTCACGACCCACCGCTTCCTGCCCTCTTAATCCTCCTGCTCTCCGCCCAGGACAAACCAACTACAGGGGCTTTTTACAGGTACTTATTGTCGGAGCTGTGCAACAGCAGCATACTTTATATTTGCTAGAGATGCACGATACCACAAGTACAACAACATCAGTACTTAAATTTGAGTACTAATTTGAGTTACTGTTGCTAACATTTTAACATTCGCTATTGTGTTTTCCTGATACAAACAGAGCATAGGTCTTGGCAGTGGGAATGTTAATAATTAACTGTCACATAAAGGAGAAATAGCGCTGGTCCACCTCAAAGGTCAGCCCACCTCAAGTGCAGCAGTGTTGTTGCTAAAGTAAACCTCCTTTACTTTAATCATCAGCTGGTTGAACTCAGCTTGGGTCTCCTCACAGGCCTTAAGTAGCATTTATTCACCAACAACTAAACTGTAAACACGGCACTGCAACATTCACAGCTATAACGTTACTGATGTATTCAGTATCACACACGCGCGCGCTCGCTCTCTCTCGACTGGACACTTGCTAACGTTACGCCAGGCTCGCAAACACTGGCGGAAAAAAACCCGACAGAGTGTGTCAGGCAGACACACAGCTGACAAGCTCACAGCTAAACTAATTGATGCAGTGGAGAATAAAGCTGCTGCATATGTCCTCGACAATGCAAGCAACACTGTGGCTGCTAACTCTCCTGGACGGGCGAACTGAAGACTCCCTTTTTAAATGGATTTCACCTGTTTAAGCTGGGCGGCTTATTAGGCTGCACTGATTAGAGCTTTACGTCACGTTACATCAGTGTTGGTGCATCCCTTGCATATAGTGGAGACTTCCCAACATTGTGAATATAAGGTATTCCTTGCAGCAAAGAAAAAGTCATTTAACATCACATTTTGAATAGTGTGTTGCGTTTGAGTTTTTGCATACATCACTTCAGAGTTGGATTGTTTGACTAGACTGTACATCTATGTAAATGCAGTATGCCAGTGTGGTAGTAAGATATTGTTATGGTAGGACTATTGATAATACAGTAGAATGGGACAGCGGGAAAAAAAAAGTAAATTGCAGTCAGACATTCGTTAAAGCCATAATTTTTCATTGTAACACAACTTTAATTCAAGTTCGGAAAAGTCTCTTAATGCGGTTATATTTAAGGTTTGATTGATCAGACATTAGTGTCTTCTGTTTTGAGAGTAGATATGGTGATAACCTTAAAGAAAGACATATTTTACAAACTGGTAACCTCCCATTTTGGAAAGTTCTTCCCACCTGTCCTTTCACCTTCCATTAAATGGCCTTCAGGAACTCAAGCCTAGACTTGCTACCAATGTTGGCTATCAAGAACAATACAATAAAAAGTTTTATTAATCCATGTTTTTAAAGTCGGTACAAGCCATATACACTAAGTAACTGCCAAACCAAGAATTTCATCAGGAGGTTATACAGTCAAATGGGTTAACCAAGCTGACAAAACAAACGTCACTGGACACTAAATTAATCTGGGAAGGACCGCAAAGTTCTAACAAAACTGAAAAAGTATTCATTCAAGTGATTCACCAACCTTTTTCCTTGGAGTAATGACTAATGAGATCTTTTGTATTCTCCAGTACACCTGGCATTAACATGTGTCCTTGATGATCATATGGTGCCTAAATAGAGCATAAACACATCAGAAAATGGGTGCAAATACTCCCATGACACACAATTTAGTACGCTGACATCTCAAGTAGGACAACATATTTCACAAGCATTACTTTAGAAATGTGTGTATGCGTGCCCATAAGCGTGCATTAGAGTGTGCGAGGGATGGATACAGTGAGTCGGCCTCTACCTTTTGTTGACGCAATTTCTGCAACATTAAGCTGAAGCTTTTAAGCCCCAAACATGGTATTTGAGATATATATATATATGGAGACAGCCTTAGTCCACACACACCAAGCCTTGAAACCTGGTTTTGTATAGAAAATAAAAATGTTCCACCAAATTGAATAGCAGTTTCAGAACATGTCCTTCCATTACTGTACACATCAACTCACTTTGAGTCAGATGAGGCCACAGCTCTCCATGAACACCGCTCACCTCTGGACACGCGCACTGCTACACATAAGCATGACCCCACATCTGGAATAAGAATTATTGTTGTCAAATGCTAGGCTGAGACGTAACTCAACGGTTGCCTTTGGGTATGTGTCTCGCGCACACAGATAATCATCAGTAGTCATGCCCTTCCCCTCATGATTGGTTTTCTATGATTAAACAAGGTTTCTTTTGCCACTTGGAAGCGCATGATACAAACATAGTGTCCACCTTTTATCAGATGGCTGATTACTTGACCCAGAAAGAAGAAGACCACACACACACACACACACACACACACACACACACACACACACACACACACACACACACACACACACACACACACACACACACACACACGATTGTCACCACAGGTATGAATATGTTGTGTTGATGGTGTAAACAAATGCCAACCAAGAGGCCTGGATGCATCGATAAATGTCCATCTTAACAAGCCATCAATGTTGTAGGCTTTAACGGATGCTCTGTTCTAAAATCATCTGTGTTGTGTTCAAGGACATTGACTGTACATGTATTATTTTTCAGCAGAATTTTAACTTTAAAAATGTTTCGGACATTGGTGTCTCTTTGTTGTTTTTAAGGTTTTTTTCAAATGCATAACACAAGTTAGTTGGAGGACTTGTTGGTGTACGCACTGAAGCTGTGTATAACGGTTGGACAAGTATTTCGATGCATTGCTTCTGCTGCAAACACCATTATAACATAAGGGCTTCAACATACTGAACACACTGTCCTTATTAAATAATGCAGGTTGTTGCAAGGATAAAGATGCATTGTGACATTTCATGATTTCTAATGATCCTTCAATGATTTGAATTGTTTTCCCTCATCCCCGGGGGTTGTTCATATTGTCAGTTCATTACATCTTGACTGTGTTGGTCTGTGTGGGACGGGTGTGGGGTTCAGCCAGCCACTCATTGTGCTGCTTTCCGCATTGCTTGAGAGCATGCTTACCCGTACAGACATGTTTGTTTGCACTTTCCCTAACCCTTCATAGATAAGAGCGCCCATATTGATGTTTTGAGGGCCAATGCACTAATGTGGGCGCACTCAGACGACAACCTGAATATCTCCAGAGATCGTGAGTTCTGGGAAACAAAGAACAAAGAGACTACAATGGAATTTTTTTAAACAAGGAGATGCTGTGAAAAAGCAGCTATTTATTATGAAATGGTAAAAGATGGGCCATGAAAATGATAAAAAAAAAAAATACCTGTAAGTCTCATGTTATTCAAACTAAAAGAAGCAATGCGCTAAATGTGGCTGATCTGGAGTAAATGAAGACGTGTTGTTGACGACAACTGTCACTAGGGTTATTCCAAAGCTCAGAGGTATGTTATCTCCACTGCCTTCAAAGCGATCAGTCAAAATATCACCGACGGAGATAATAACTACGTGCCACGGACTGGGAAGAACGTGTTTACTGCCCCCTCTTTCATAATGTTACATCACCACTCATGGCGTGTATATTTACATGTACAGTCAAATACACAGACTACATTCGTGAACTGTCATAAAGTTGCTACTGTGAACATTCATTTAGCTTACATTGTTTACCCCAAACCTCCTTCACAATAGAAAGTTACCAAATGTGCTGATAAGTTATCCTTGGATTACATGCCCACAACGGGGGAGTGCAGGAGGAACACACAGTATCAAGGGAGCCATTTCTTTCTCTGCTTTCTCCTCTGAAAATCTAAATAATTAAAAGACTAAATACACGCAAAAATGATTGTTGGCAGTTAGTCATTGGCCTGAACAACATTTCAAGCCTCCCCCTTTTTTTCTGCAGGCTTCAGCTGCCATAGATCCGGCCATCGGACAGACTTATTGGACCGTTAGTGGCCAGTCAGTAGTCATTAATTACAAGGCCAACTGAGCTGACACTTGCTGATTGGAGTGAGAAACCCTTGTAAAGGAGACGGCTACAAATTTCCCTGGTAGCTCAGACATCCATTACTTAGCTGAATATACTGCCAACAATTCAGTGATCAGAACAAAAGATGTGGGAGGATGGAGTAAAAAGGTATTCTTTTTCAGAAGAAGTATCTCAATGTCTGTATCGATGTAGACCTATTTTATACTCATGAGTTAGCAATCACAATTATTGTTGATGAAGCTTTACAGGTGTCTGTTGGTAATGAGCCATAAAGCTGTGGCAGGAAGTGATTAAGAATGCAGCCCCCCGTGCGGAGTGGATGAGAACACTGACTTTGCTAGCGATAATGTTTGCCTGCTTGTTCGTGGAGAGTAGACACAACCACAGCGATATCTGGGAACCCATACGGTTTACCATATGTAGTCAACTATAGTTAAAGTCAGGCACCCATGACTCATAACTCCCCAAATCAGCATTATAGTACCTAGATTCATTGAGGGTGAGTGAATAGTACTTTCTTAATGCAATTGGACCCACATCAAGAACATCACTTAAACATGCAAATGTTTAAGTGACCAATAGAGGTATTCAACAGCATGACACTGCAATCCCTATGCGAGAGAAAGCCTGCAGAGATCACATTCATGTTAAATGATACGACTCAAAATGTAGTTGTGGATGTTCAAACCAAAGATGCTGTACATGTGACATGTGACTCCAATAGAGATCAACTGAGACGGACTAAATATGAAATATATAATACAGCTGTGACCAGGTTACATTACTGTAAGTATCTAATTCCTTAACAATAAGCAAGAAAGAAAAAAACATTTATGATTATTAAAAAACTAAATCTAAATCATAGTGTATGCTATAATCTCTAGACTTTAAAATGTTGATGTAATCCCTTCACTTTTTTTTTTACCCTGTATCTAATCCCTTCCTTTGCTCCTCTGGCCTACAGTTCCCCTCCCCGAGCTCATCACAACTTGTCACATCCTTTTGGGGTCACTTCATATGGAGGCCAGCAGCAGGAGACCTCCGCAGGTTCTAAAAACAGATGTGACAGGCCTATTAAAATGAGTGATCTCTACTGCCCCGCTCTCCTCTGCCGCTGTAGCCAGAATGGGTACTAAGCTGTCGTCCCCAGGGCACGGACAGGAGCAGCAGGGCGCAAAAAGGCCTGGGAGATAAGGTGACAGTGGCACATAGCTGGCATTGTGGCAGCTCCCAGAATTATCTCCTGATGAGCTTTTCAATTTTAGGGAGGGCAGGGGAACCCGAGCTCTCATGCCTGGAGGCTGTGAGGCACACAGTGAGAGATAAACATAGTCTGGGAAGAGCAAGTGCACATATACATACAGACGAGGCTGGAGGATGTGGTTTGAGCACAGCAACGTCTGAACAGAATTTTTTTTCGGAGCAATTTTAACCATAAACAAATATATGTACTCGGATGAACTGCAATATATATCCATTAATAGTCAGAGGAAACATTAAGCCCGGTGCAAACACACAACCACCAAATGGCTCAAAAGTCAGGTATCCAATATTATTCAGCTTTAATAATAATGACCAGGGTTGGTAGAGGGACTGTAATGCTGTACTGTACAATGTACAGACGAGGTAAAACATCTACATGCGTTATTAAAGGTGCTAAATACGATATTCAGTGACTCTCAACATGGCGACGGCTGAGCCTGCGGCTCGCGGCGAAAACGGTGCCGACAGTGCAAACTACCGCAAAAGTGCTGACGGAGCTAACGCTGTTTGCCTGAGGGTGTACCAGAGGCTATCGGATACATAATCACATTTACATTGTGCTGTACCACTCTCTTGTTGGACTTGACAGGTAATAATATATCAGTATTCCATAAAAGCTAGAGACAAAAATCAACACCGAAGGGGGGAAAAGTAAAATATCGAAGAAAAAAAAAGCAATTTCTCTTCCTTTGAAGAGTGACACTGTAGGGGCTTCTGTGTATCCAACCTCTGTCAAATCTCTTATAAAAACAAATCAAAGTCTTTCTAACATTCCTCTTCAACACCTTGGTTCCATGTTTGAATTGTAAATTTCTTGGCACGAGGTGAAGAGGGGAGCTGCTGTTCCAGAATTATCTATTCTGTTGGAAGGGCTGCCAGAACGCGTGAGAGGGTCTTCCTCCGAGGGCCGCAGCTCTGAGCTGCTGTCTCCTGCAATCCACCTTGATCAATGGGCTCGCTCTGCGATGAGCCAAACTCCCTCACTGACTGACTGAGGGGGCAAATCAAGCTTGGTGAAAAGAGGAGCACAACGTTAATATGAGATCACAGTAACTGGGTTTACAGCTTTGAGGGGCCCTTGTGTCCGTGTAAGTCAATGTTCACGGGCGCTCTACGTGAACACCTGTAATAGACTTTATCTAAATACTATGCACGCATGAGCGACCGAACCATAAAGTCATGATCATTTAGCTTTGCGTACCATGTTTTATAGCACAGTTTAATCAAAGTGCACAGAGCTGCTAAAATTATAAAATCATTTATATTTATCGTGGCATATGATTTAAAAACTGTAAGATTTTTAGAATCATTGAGAATCATCCTGTGGGGCTTAAATTATTCATTATAAATTCCATGTGCAGGGGACTAAAGTGTTGGGCAGATGGACAGACCGACACACTTTTCCATCCTGAGGCACCGCCACCAGCAAAGAAAAACAAAAATGCAAGCAAACAAAGAATACACATGTAATATCCTGCTGGTAGATGACCCGTGCAGTTTCTCTAGCAAAGGGAAAAAGAGGACGAGATGAGGGAGGACAAGTGTACCAGAGACGAGGGGCTTGTCTCAGTGGGGCGGTGGAGGGAGCAAAGCAGGTGATGGAAGCTAAACTAGCATGAAACTGCCTTCCGTCACGGATTACCAAGGCAGCGCTTTTCATTACCTGCCTTTCATAACAAGATATTTATGGCAACAGGAGGTGCTGGAAAGGCATGAGACACATGCAAACCATTTGCCTCAGAGATCCTGTGTGTGTGCGTGTGTGTGTGTGTGTGTGTGTGTGTGTGTGTGAGAATGGGGCAGAAAGAAAATGAATTGTGTAGGGAAATGGCTGCTGCGACATGCTATATTATTGTCTATTTCACAGTTGTATGAGTTTGCTGACTGGATTGTTTGAGGGTGTTTTAACAGGGCCGTGTCTAAGTTGAAGAATGCAGATACGATCATTTAAAGGTGTAGCGCGTGTGGCTCACATGACCTGCAGATAATCGTGATCATCTGTACCTATAAGTACGGTATGCATGCATGTTGTTGACACATGCGATTGCTTATCTGTGATGATTCTTAGTCGTACAGGTCATAGACCATCTATGAAATGTAAATAATAACAAATTGGTTTATAACGAACACTTAATCTGTGATTTAAAGCTGATTTGATGCAGTTAAATTCAAGTGAGATTAGGATTTGATAGTTTCTGAAGTAAATCAATAATTTGCTTAATTTTTATTTAAAATTTGGAATCAGAAATGCCTCAGAAAAGAACGTCTTCTGCTCCATCTGCTTACATTTGTAGCATAGTGTAAATAAGCTGCGCTCCCATTGCACAGAATCTATGGTTATTTATTGATGTTGCCGAATCTGACTCCGGTATCCGTCTCCTATCAAACATTGAAGCGCAGAAGGTCGACACTTATACCTGCTGTCCCTACATATATTCTGTCTGATTCTGAGCAGTGGATGCGACCCAGATTGGATTGGCTATGGGGGGAACAGCGACAATCAACATGCCCGACACCCTCCGAGATCAAAAACAACCATGGCCTCCATTCTCCCTCACCCTTTTCATAGGCCACCAGTCTGTACATGTGGGTGTGAGGAGTGTTGTGTGTGTGTGTGTGTGTGTGTGTGTGTGTGTGTGTGTGTGTGTGTGTGCATGGACTTCCAATCAGTGGAGGATGCGGACGGCCCGTTGCACTACGCTTGCAGGCAGCCATCTGTCAGCTGACGCTCAGTCGCCACAGCAATCAGAACGCTCTGCAGCGGGTCCAATCTGTTCCACCACAGGTAGGGCTGTGGGAGGGTCGCCATCATGCTACACACTCTATCTTTTGATTTTCTTCTCTCCAATCCATCCCTTTTGTAACGTCATCGCTCACTCCTCGCCATCTTTTCCTTTTAACCACTGTATCATTATCCCTTTTTATCTTTCTAAGCACCTTTTTTTTTAACTCATTGACATTATATTAGATATATTGAATTGCTCGTTGTGTCCACACACAGTTACATGAAACCTTCATTATAGTCACCTCCGTCATTGTTCTTTTATAAAAGAAATGTACTTTTCCATATGACTGTCACAGTTTAGGCTTTGCCCCCTGTGTTCCTGTGTCTGTGTGTATGTTTCCCCTGATTGCACTCATCCTACTCACCTGCCCAGTCCACCCAGCTGCCTTCAATCTCCTAATCACCCCACACATATATATACTCCCCTGCTTTCCCTGTGCTGGTTGTGAGATCGTCCTTAATTCGTCCCCCTGTCTGCTCCATGTTCCAGCATTTGCTCATAGTTTGCCTTTTTGTCACTTTGCCTTTTTGTCACTTTACCTTTTTGTTAGTTTTTGCTCGCTCCCGGTTGGAGTTGTTTTAAGTTTTTTGTCTGCTTGGTGCTCATTAAAGAACCCAGCAGTCTACTCAACCTCGTCTCCCGTGTCTGTCTGCGCTTGAGTCTCCGATCTGCTCCTCGGACGTGACAGAACGATCTCACCATGCAAGACTCAGCAGACCAGTTTTGGGGAACCCGCTTGGCCAGGGGTGGGCCTCTGAGCGTACAGAAGGCTAACCGCGAGCTAAGCCGCCTTTCCACCCCTAAGAGGACCATGGCAGACTCTGCAGACCACTGGTTGGTGCACGTTGCACCACACCCGTCTGTCCAGTTTTGGGGAACCCACTTGGCCAGGGGAGGGCCCCTGAGCTTACAGAAGGCTAACCTCGAGCTAAGCTGCCTTTTCACTCCTAAGAGGCAGAGACGGAGGAAGGGTCAGACTCCCGTTCCCGCTGGGCCGCAGCGATCCCCCTTTCCCGCTGGGCCGCAGCGATCCCCCTTTCCCGCTGGGCCGCAGCGATCCCCCTTTCCCGCTGGGCCGCAGCGATCCCCCTTTCCCGCTGGGCCGCAGCGATCCCCCTTTCCCGCTGGGCCGCAGCGATCCCCCGTTCCCGCTGGGCCGCAGCGATCCCCCGTTCCCGCTGGGCCGCAGCGATCCCCCGTTCCCGCTGGGCCGCAGCGATCCCCCGTTCCCGCTGGGCCGCAGCGTTCCCCCGTTCCCGCTGGGCCGCAGCGTTCCCCCGTTCCCGCTGGGCCGCAGCGTTCCCCCGTTCCCGCTGGGCCGCAGCGTTCCCCCGTTCCCGCTGGGCCGCAGCGTTCCCCCGTTCCCGCTGGGCCGCAGCGTTCCCCCGTTCCCGCTGGGCCGCAGCGTTCCCCCGTTCCCGCTGGGCCGCAGCGTTCCCCCGTTGCCGTCTCCACTAGGCCGCAGCCGACTCCAGCTCCCCGTGTCCTGTCGGCGGTCCGGCCGACTCCAGCTCCCCGTGTCCTGTCGGCGGTCCGGCCGACTCCAGCTCCCCGTGTCCTGTCGGCGGTCCGGCCGACTCCAGCTCCCCGTGTCCTGTCGGCGGTCCGGCCGACTCCAGCTCCCCGTGTCCTGTCGGCGGTCCGGCCGACTCCAGCTCCCCGTGTCCTGTCGGCGGTCCGGCCGACTCCAGCTGTCTTCTCAGTGCCGCAGCAATCTCCGGTTCCTGCCGCTGCCGCCTCCGTGCCGCAGCGGCCATCGGTTCCTGACCCCCAGCCTCTGGAGCCCTGTTCCCCGGCTGACCCCCAGCCTCTGGAGCCCTGTTCCCCGGCTGACCCCCAGCCTCTGGAGCCCTGTTCCCCGGCTGACCCCCAGCCTCTGGAGACCTGTTCCCCGGCTGACCCCCAGCCTCCCCAGTCCGGCTCCCCGGCTGACCCCCAGCCTCCCCAGTCCGGCTCCCCGGCTGACCCCCAGCCTCTGGAGACCTGTTCCCCGGCTGACCCCCAGCCTCCCCAGTCCGGCTCCCCTGAGCCCCAGTCTCCCCAGTCCGGCTCCCCTGAGCCCCAGTCTCCCCAGTCCGGCTCCCCTGAGCCCCAGTCTCCCCAGTCCGGCTCCCCTGAGCCCCAGTCTCCCCAGTCCGGCTCCCCTGAGCCCCAGTCTCCCCAGTCCGGCTCCCCTGAGCCCCAGTCTCCCCAGTCCGGCTCCCCTGAGCCCCAGTCTCCCCAGTCCGGCTCCCCTGAGCCCCAGTCTCCCCAGTCCGGCTCCCCTGAGCCCCAGTCTCCCCAGTCCGGCTCCCCTGAGCCCCGGCCCGAGCTGCAGTGTTCCCAGTCCGACCCACCCGAGATCCTGGGTCCAGAGCCCTTCTGCCCGTCGGGCCGTCCGCCTGAGCTCCTGGGCCCTGAGCAACTCCGCCAGTCAGGTCGCCCGCCTGAGCTCCTAGGCCCTGAGCAACTCCGCCAGTCAGGTCGCCCGCCTGAGCTCCTGGGCCCTGAGCAACTCCGCCAGTCAGGTCGCCCACCCGAGGTCCTGCGTCCGGATCCCTCCTTCCCGTCCGACCGCCCTCCTGCCCGTCCCCCAGAGCCCTGTGGCAGGTTGGATCCGGCCGTCCCTCCTCCGGACCCCCTCCACCCACCCTATTCGGTGTTGAGCCGTCCCTCCTCCGGACCCCCTCCACCCACCCTATTCGGTGTTGAGCCGTCCCTCCTCCGGACTCCCTCCACCCACCCTATTCGATGTTGAGCCGTCCCTCCTCCGGACCCCCTCCGCCCGCCCTTTTTTGTGTTTTCTGGACTTTGGACGTCTAGTATCCGTCCCTTGAGGGGGGGGTACTGTCACAGTTTAGGCTTTGCCCCCTGTGTTCCTGTGTCTGTGTGTATGTTTCCCCTGATTGCACTCATCCTACTCACCTGCCCAGTCCACCCAGCTGCCTTCAATCTCCTAATCACCCCACACATATATATACTCCCCTGCTTTCCCTGTGCTGGTTGTGAGATCGTCCTTAATTCGTCCCCCTGTCTGCTCCATGTTCCAGCATTTGCTCATAGTTTGCCTTTTTGTCACTTTGCCTTTTTGTCACTTTACCTTTTTGTTAGTTTTTGCTCGCTCCCGGTTGGAGTTGTTTTAAGTTTTTTGTCTGCTTGGTGCTCATTAAAGAACCCAGCAGTCTACTCAACCTCGTCTCCCGTGTCTGTCTGCGCTTGAGTCTCCGATCTGCTCCTCGGACGTGACAATGACATGTGGTCCTATTTCAATACGCTATCCATAATCTATCCCAGTCTATAAAAAAAAGCCAATTATCAGTGTGCGTATCTCATACTGATGTCCTGAGCCACCTGCACTGTTTCCCTTTCCTGGCACGGGCGTCACGCCACTTGTGTCATACTGATGGCGGCATGCTAAGTGTGGTGCATCAGTGGTCACTCCAGCCTGCTAAATGTGCCACGCTACACTCAAGCCATGCCAGCCAGGACTCTCCTCTCTTCGTGCCTCTTCTGTTGGCAAAAGGCCCAACTGTAAATCTGATTAGAAGCCATGCTAATGGCAGAAGGCAGCCCCTCCTAACCAGACAGCTAGTCAGGCCAAGAAGCCTGAAGCAGTGGAGGTGACATCCTGAGCTCATTTCAAATGAATTATTGAACAGGTCCCAGAACAGAGCTTTAGGAGATTTGGATTTGTTTTCTTGTTAAGCCACCGAAAAACAGATGTGAAAAATCTGTTTTCTGTCACAATTGGAATATTGCGAGTTTGAGGAATAGAAGTATTGATGTCGAAGTATTTCGTGACATTTTTTGATTGCCTGGCTAATTCGACTTAATCAAAAATGATTATGGAAGAGTTTCAGCGGCTTCCAAGTGCCCCCGGTTCACACCTAATAACTCTAAGTTGTTATTCACTATTTTGTGTATTTGCTGTGGTTTAAACTTGTGGTTTCTGTACTTTTGTGGTGTAACAGGAAAACATGATGGTGTATGTCTCTCCGGGGTCTGTGCCCTTAAGCTGTAACCTGTCATTATTGTGGCGCTGCTGTTTTGTTTTTGCTAAAGGGCCACACTTGTCTGCCAAACTCGAATGGATTCAGTGTTGCATGCCATGGTGTACCCCGTTTTAATATCACTGCTGATTTCCCTTCTTGGTAAGTTTCAGCATTCACTAATTGGTTTTTACAAATGTACCTTACATGTTTGGGCGAGGGTTAGGTGTCAGGATAAGTCTCTTATGCCATAACAAACTACATTTGTTGTGGCATATTTTACTGGAAATTGCACTTGTTTAGTGCTTCTTTTTCTGTGTGTGTGTGTTGTTCATGTACATTTTTGATATATGTTCATTTCCAGTAACATATAGTGACACGTTTAAAACAAATTACAGCTCATTAGTTAGTTTAGTCTTGTCTTTTTTACGAGCCAGGTCGTATCAAACTTTTTGTTGGTTCTAACATTTTAGACCTTTATACTCTTTATTGTGCATATTTCACTACAGTTCCAGATGTGAAGGAGCTTTATAGGCATCCCATCAAATGTTTTTACATAGTCCACCTCAGAGAGTAGACACACATTCACAGACTCCCTTGCAGTTCAGAATGCTTCGGCTTTATTTCTCTTTGAAGCACACAGTGGTCACATGAGCAGACGCACTGTGTGCCACCACACAAAGCCAAGCAAAGCTCACAGTTTTGTGCACGCATCATACATGTTGGTACACCCACCCATCCACTGTATCGGCCCATCTACTACCAGGCAGACCTTTACACTAAAACCTCAAGCTGGGCTGTGTGACCACACGTGTACGGACTCTTTCATATCTTTTATGAGATACTCCAGAATAGATAGCATCTTGGTAGCAGCCGCCCAAACAAAGCAAAACATGCAGATGGAGCTTTGCAGAAGGACTTTTATCTTTTATTCAGCAAATACTAACGGTATCTACCAGCCATGGTGACATGACCGTCAAGCACAGTTGCAGCAAAAGCTATCCCGAGTCAACATCAATGTTTGTATGTCAATGGAACATTCTGAGTGCTAGTTTAATGTTCATGGTTCTGTACTTCCAAGCTCCTGGAACTGTTGGGTTGCCCACATCCTTTTGCCACACCCACAGCTTGGTGCTTTCATTACAACCAATCTGTATGTCATCTGTGCCAAAATCACCCACTTGCAATTAAAAGATGAAGATCGTCCACATAAAGTTATGTCTCTCAAATCCTTGTTTTTTTGGACTAAGTTTTTAAATTTGGTCTGCCAGTTCTTTCCCCTCTGCTGGCACAGTTCTACAACATAGTGAGCAGAAGGGACTGGCAGAGTAAGAACAACAAAATTCAAATACGTCCCCTGTTCATTGAATGTAGGTTGTTGTTTTTTTGTTTGCTTATGCAAAAAAAAATGCTTATATTTTATACATCTGTTGCTCATGTGTCTTAAAACAGGTCTGCCTCAAGCTTCCACATTATTATGAAGTTGCTGCGTTCATCCAACATCAAATGAATGCACGACTAACCTTTTCAAAATGATATCTATTAGCGCTGCTGACCACAGTTATGATAACACACCATGTGTTTTTATGCCGTATAGCTTCAGGCCGTGTTTACTGACTGTTCCAGCGTTTACATGACAATAACATAAACAAGCTTGGTAACCACAGTTAGGCCTGGCCTCCCATTGAAGTGAATTTTAATGCATCTGTTCAAGTTAAGTTCAGCCAAAACAGTGGAGGCTCTGAGTTTATATTCTCAATACTGTGAGCCAAAACCACCGTTATTCAAAACCCAACCACAATACACAGTTGGGTTATGAACACTGGAACATACACATGGTCTTTTTCTCCGAAAGCTTGTTAGAAGTTGGCATTTCCTTTTTTTTTCCTTTTCTTTGAACTAGCGGTTGACGGGTATACCTCAATACCTTCCAACCACAACATTCATGCCTTTTGCTCCAACATAGATTAAGTTTAATCTAAGGAGAAAACACTTCCTTACACCACATAACGTTCATGAAAACACCTTAAAAGGTTTAGAGATATGTGAATGGGAGGAAATTCAAGCGATGCAATAATGGAGAAGGCGTCGCTATTGGCCTCCGTGTAATTATCGAGCATCGTAACTGATTTGAAAAGCAAATCTATAGTCAGTCAGGCATAATTGTACTGTAGATCGGAACGTATTTGGAGTCCGAGGCATTTATGATTGTGGTTTTGTTTCCGCCACCGCCAGTTTGAAGTGGTGCGCGTTAAACTAAAAAGCTGCATCCAGCCAGCTTTGGCTTATGATCTACAAAACATGTCATTTTGTAACTTGTTGCCACAATAACTCCAAAAGGCCCTCTCCTCTTGCTACTGGAGCTGCTATGTCATAGTTCATAAACCTTGAACCATGTAGTTAACTCAAGAAGCGCTCTAGTCAAACGCTTCTGTTAACTACATGGTGTTTAGATGTCAGTAAACGTTATAATTACAACCAGGATTTTATGAGTCTGTTTACTGAGCTATGGATCATATAGAAAGAATATTCTTTGTTGTATTAATGTATAGAAATACAGCATCGGCTTCAGTATTGAAGGCTGTGGTGGTAAATAGAGGAATCAAATATATTAAAAAGCAAAGTTCTGATTGTAACCAGACACTTAAATTGCAGTTGAGATGGTTTGGGTCATCATCATAGTTAGATACCTACTTGCAATTTGCTTTGGAGCTGTTTTGGGCACACTCCTGGGACCCTGTGTGAACCTTAGACAAACTGGAGGCATTTCATCTCCCGGCTGGCCCCAGAAGTGCTTAGAAATCTGAGAAAGTATGTTTTCTCGGGTGTAATTTGATGACGCTCCTGCTGTTTATTTTGTACGGAGAAGCTTGGTGTGGAAACCACAATTTAAACACATTTCCAATAAATGAATTTGATCCTTTTTTGTTTTTGTTGCAGAATTCCCAAATATTGCCTTCCCCACTAATTAAAACAACATAGAAGTAATTGTACGTGATAAGAACACCCAATATTACAAATCGCAAATTGGTCTCCAGGCACTTTACAATCTACGCAGCATACAACATACTCTGTTCTTAGACCCTTGATTTTGATAATTATTTGAATAAAGGAAAAGCTTTAACTGTTGTATTGCATGTTTCCTCAGTAGAGCTAGCAAAATTAAATATTCTTTATAAGTGCCAAAGGCCTTCAGGTCTCGCATGTCTCATCTCTCTCATCCTGGGGAAAGTGGACATTTTTATTCTAGTCTATGTTAAAACGTCTTCCGATTACTTAATTATTTTGACATGTCGGTTCATTGTCACAGCTCTCAGCTGGTATGTTGCCAAACAGAAACAAGCTACGTCTTTAGTGAGTGATCATTAAAAAAATAAATATATAAGCTTGCCCTGACACTGTGGAAAATGCCTGTGGCTGATTACCAGCTGTTTTTTTTGCAGTATGTCTGATGACAGATGAGTATTGAGCTCACGGGCGGAAAAAGAAAGAACGGAAGATGGGTGAATGGTTACTCATACCTATCACTGTTAGATGCACGCATATTGTTGTAAAGGCAGGTTCGTACGTGTACCTCTTCCGCTTTGTTGATTTAGTAAACGCCTGTCTATTGACTACTGGCTCACCTGTTGAAAGGACGACAAGGAACTCTTGTTAAACTGTCCAAACCCTCGCAATGAAAGAGAGTTACGATCACAGCTGAAGAGACGGAAGCATTTCTCAATCATCGCTAAAACAAAACCCTCTTCTGTTCACCATCTATCACATTCTGTCATGAAGTAAACGTATTGTTGCAAATTGATTTGAACAAGCAAATAGAAATACTGAAATCGTACTATTTATTGCGTGTTGCAATATGGGGTCAATATTTGCTGGGCTACAGTGAGATCACGACTTAAAAAGAAAGTGGCACAGGGCGTGAAGTGGCCCTCTTACTCGTGTGTGCAGTCTGTCTAAATAACAAAGACATGTGGTCCCCTATCATCACTTCCCTCCCTCGCCTGTCAGGGACTGTTCGTGCATTGCTTAAAGTTTTTGTGCATTCTGTGCTTTTCCGTCGCCCTTAATAGTCTTAATATTCCATATGCATGCACCACAGTTAAATGTGTCACTCAAAAGCATTCCCTCCTGTTCAGTTCCCATTTTTTTTTAGAAGCTTCTGTTTGAGTGAGTCATTTTTCACTGTAAATGAGAAGGGGACCACGTTCCATACAGGAACACAGTGAGAGAGCCAGGTTCACCGGAGGGAGGTGTGTCTTCACTACCTGTGCAGTTGTAGAAGTGCGTCTGCATTTCCTCTTCAGTTTCCATCATTAGTTCACATCGTTTAAATTCCACTAATACCTAAAACAAGCCAACTGACCAATTAAAACGAGAGCAAGAAATGAAGCAGAACCTGAAATTGGCTTTTAATGTCTCAGTATGATCAGAAATAGTACAAATATAACAGTTACCTGTTCTGTTGTCCTTCAGTTTGACCACATCTAGGAACCATACACGAGCATCAGGAACGTTTTGTTTTGGATAGTTTAATGTTTTTTTGCAAACAGGATGTTGTGTGTATTCTGCATTCTGTTATATATAAATTATTCAGTGTTTCAGTTCAATTTAATTTGGCGTGATTTGGATGTCGCAGTTTTAGTGTCGGATAAATGGTTCCTTGTTGGCATTTATGTGCGCAAGATGTGTATCTGCTGTGCATGTTGTTCTTACTTGACTGTAGGTGTTTGTGTATTTGATCTCTCATCGTGAACAGTTAGCTTTCTGTCTGAACGGTATAATTAAGAAACCTCTGGTAGTGACGGAATACATACTGTATCCCCCCCCCCCCCCCCCCCTCCTACAGCCCCACGTCAGCTGCTTCCCTCCTACTCCAAGCTATAGCTGTCACAAGAGGCGGGACCACAGGGAACCCGCCGATGGTATTTATAGCACGCCAGCGCTCTAAGTGATAGATGTCACCTTCACGCCACCGCCTCTGGAGCACTGCACCAACCACCCTGCCCCACTAACAAGCTGCAAAGTGCTGTGGATGCATGGGGGAGGGAGGAGAGGAAGCATGGGGAGGTGGGCATGTTCCTGGCTTGTGTGTGTAGAGGAAGCCAAGGGAGCTGAATCAAACAACCAAACAACTGAGTTTATCAAATGTTTAAAATGCTTCCCACCTGTCACACTTGCTAAATCAGAACAGTCTTTTGGATTGTCTCCTGCGGAGAAGTTTGTTTTTAAGATGAAGCAGTTTGTCTTTGTGGCAGTTTTTTGGAGTGTTGCGTTTCTTCAATGAAGCGCTCGTTGTTTGATGGATGAGAGGGAGGGCATTGAAGACAAGCTTGACAACAGGGTGTGACTTTAACACATGAATCTCTTGGCTGGGCTTCTGTGTTGCGCAACTTTATAGGTGTCATGCACAATTTTGATGCAAAAATGTACTCTTGATCCCACCCACTGTGTGTGCAACGCAACGCAACAACACAACGCGTGACTAACATAAACATAAGCATGACTAACATAGAAACAAAGCGATGTGACATATGAACGGTGATCAAAACACAAGCACGTGCGGATACCACCCACAGACAAAACACACATTCATACACAAACATTTACTTGCCACAAAGCGCTAGCTTTGTTCCACCAGTGCCAAATAAAAACCCCCATAGCGAGTACTGTCACTGTCACAAGACGTCTTCCTCTGACATTTTCAATCATCCCATTTGACAGAGATATATTTGGACCAAATTGTCGTACTTTGAAATGTAATTCGGGTCTCCCTGACAATAGGAATGAGCTTGTCAGGAAGCTAAGGTTTGAGAATAAGAGCTTTTGGCTGAGGACTCAACTTCAGTCCATGTGTCCAACTTCATCACTGACCTCACAAGTTATGTTAAAGTGTGCATCCTTACAACCATAAATACATCACTAATGTCCTTTTTAATAAACCTGGATAGATTATAATAGTGATGTCATAACACTGTAGATTACACAAGATAGATGCAACTACAGCATGAAGTTCAGCCTCACTGCTGCCACAACACCGATGTTATCTAAGACAACAAGCATGTTAATACCAAGATGAATATTATATTGAGAAGTGTGTAATTCATTAGTTTGTTTTAAAATGATACAATATAAATGTTTGCCACATAAAATGTCTCAAAGGAAAAACAATCATAACTTTTTTTTTAAACCTTCATTTTTTTTTAACTAACTTTAAAGAGGCTGTGTTGCATTTGCAGGCAAGGAATATACTCGGCTAGTATCTTATTTAAATGGACAATTGTCAAAGAAATTGCATTAAATGTTGTGTCCAGTGCTGGGCATTTCATGAGGCAGCTTCGTGTGTGTGTGTGTGTGTGTGTGTGTGGTAAGAGGTTGGGGGCGGGCACAGAAAGCATGCATGCCCTTCCATGACAGTGACAAAATGGTCAGTGAGTTGCTGAAATTCATCCCTGTCAGGAAGAATGTGTTGACATCGCTTTAATTCAGCTTGCCATATGACACTGTGCGTCTCCTCTCTGAGAGAGCAGGGTGGACACGGGGTAGAGGCTGTCAAGCTTGCGTATAGCATGTTGAAATATACCGTATACATGCCAAGTGAGAAAAGATGAGGGATAGAGCTGAAGAAGCACCACAATCTACGTTACTGTCTATCAAACACTCGTATAATATACAAGGCGTTACGTGCCTCTTTAATCAGGGAAATAAACAGTTTAAGGTCAAAAATACATAATAAAAAAAAACAGTAATGCATCATAGTAATGCCATTATATTTGCAGCACCCCATCTCAGTTACATGTCATTAATCTTGAGATTAAGTCAAGTCTGAAGTCATTTGAGGACCAATTACTCACCACACTTAATGCTGCGTTATTTTGAGATGTAAATCAATGTCCCTTCCACGGGATGTATTGGGTTATGGTGCGGCTAGATCTCAAGGTGGTTTATTTATCAGTATTTCAGCATAATCTGGTTTTAATCAGACAGATTTTGTTCCAGTTTTTTTTTTAAATGTATTTATGTATTTATGTATTATGTATACAATATTTGTCAAGAACCACGCCAGCACATTGAAATGTGCCTACATCGCTGTCTAGTTATACCAGTTGTAAAAGTAAAAGTGCCTCTGAGTGACTCAGAGCATTTGTACTGCACCATGTATCATGTCTGTATTACTGTCCAATAAGATGTCTGTGCGCAGTCTCCTCTTACCAGTTCCTAAAATGATCAGCTGACATATACTGTCAGGAAGTGTCAGGAAATGTGTGTGCGTGTGTATGTACACTATGTGTGTGTGTGTGCGCGCTAGAGAACGCAAGTGTGAACATAGGTGTGCATGTATAAGGCTTGTAAATGTGTGTGCATGAGTCAGAGAGAGAGAGAGAGAGAGAGAGGAGAGAGAGAGAGAGAGAGAGAGGAGAGAGAGAGAGAGAGAGAGAGAGAGAGAGAGAGAGAGGAGAGAGAGAGGAGAGAGAGAGAGAGAGAGAGAGAGAGGAGGAGAGAGAGAGAGAGAGAGGAGAGGAGAGAGAGAGAGAGAGAGAGAGAGAGAGAGAGAGAGAGAGAGGAGAGAGAGAGAGAGAGGAGAGAGAGAGAGGAGAGAGAGAGAGAGAGAGAGAGAGAGAGAGAGAGGAGAGAGGCTGGTCTGGAGTCAGACACAGTGGACACACTATCTCCCTGCTGACAAGTGTCATCAACTCCAGCTGCTTGGGGGTCTCTGCTGTCATATGGGTGAGAGGGGGGCAGACTGGAGTGCTAGTGCCGCTGGAGAGAGATTGGGCTGCAGGGAATGGGGGGGTTGGGAGGTTGGCAGTCAAACGGTTGGGGGAGGTGACAACACGGCCGTGCAGAATGCAACCAGCAGGCCCCCATTGGCAATCCAAGTCTCACCCCGAGCACCAAAGCGTCCACCTGTCGTTTCCTCTTAAACCCCCCTAAACCCCCTCTTATACCCCTTCAGAGAACAACAGAGGGAGGGCGACTAAAGCGGAGTACAGCAGCCTTAGATAAAGGCCACTGGTGCAAACCTAAAATGAGGCACGACATAACTGTGGCGTGTTTGCTTGGATTAGATTTGCACTGTCCGATTTTTTTTTGGAAGCAGTCTAATGCAAAGCATTTACACATTTATATATAGGCAGCATGCAGGCAGCATGCGGGCTCCACCACAAGTCACTGAGAAATGCAATTTGTTTGATCCGCTTTCATAGCTAACCTATAAACATGCCACACTGTGTACCTTGTGGATGGCAGCATGACCCTGCTCAACAGTGTTGACGAAGCAGGATGCAGTGTGGTGATCCAGTGCTGTGTGGTCTCCTTGGGGTGCTGTTTGGGGTTATTAATAATCTCATTTTCGCTACTCTGATTAAATTAGCAGTCAGGGTAGTACATGTTCTGGACAGCTGCCATGCTTTCTCCTGTTAATTAATGGACGGCTAATTGTGATCTCTCTCTCTATAAATAACACTGATGTGCTATATATGTTGCCTTCACTAAATCACTATGCAGGTTGACAACACACCTTGTCTGAACACACAACCTTTACTTTGACAAAAACAAGGGTCGATGGAGTGCCAGTTAGACCTAGTTTCACTCCACACACCTTTTATCTGGCCCCCCCCATGAATCTGCTTGTGTCCATCAACAATGAAATGCAGCTGGCACAGACATATCACACACACACACACACACGCACCATGCACACTCACACCAGGAGTCGGGTTTGCTCGAAGTGTGAAAATAAGATCTGCCAGCTTCAATAAATGCCTCAGAGTAGTGCGATCAGTCAGAGGCTTTCCAGCTATGTGTGGCCTTCTCTGGCTAAATCGACTCATTAGCAACAGGGGACCTCGTATTTGAAGCACAGTTTAACACCATTTAGATTTACACTTAGAAGGCCCGGCCAGATCGGGGTCCCCTGTCACTCATCGGGTATTGAGTGTAGTCCAGGACCATTTGCATTGAAGTAAAATAAGGTTGTGTGCGTTTTTGTGTGTGTATGTGTGTGTGTGTGTGTGTGTGGGTGGAGGGGTACTAAGTATAAGCTGAGCCCCCTGCGCCAACAACGTGTTGGAAGCATAATAAGTAATGAACCCAGACACATGATCTCAGGCCACTGTGGTGTCACTCTAGATGTCCATCCTGGAGTGTTGAGGCATTCTGGGAAAATCTCCAGGACCTCCAGCTCTATCAGACACTTTATAAAAAGGTCCATCATAAATCTATCTCCCCTGCCTCTTGAATTGGATCTGAACTATAGAAAGTATTGAGTGTTGAGTTCTCTCTTTAGGCTATACGATAATGGTAATTTCAAATAAAAGTACAATCAAATGGATATTTTTTGTGCGAGTTGGAAAAAAGCCGTAGAAAGATGTGACTGAAATGTTGTCACTATTTATTTAAGGACATTGTGTGGTTGGAAATGATTAGATGCACTCACAGTTGGTTCAGTCTTTTATATTTAGACATCCATTGCAGCTTGAAGCCTTTTTAGTTTTATTGCAAAACTTGCTTCATATTCTATCTTTTGTGTATCTCCAAGACAAATTGCTTCTTGTCTTGTTTATAAGGCCAACATTATTGAATCTTGAGGCGTTTGAAAAGCAGAGAGGCTCAACAGAAAGTGGCATAATATATACAATATTATGCACACAGGCTAACAGAGACATATGGCTTTGGATTCAAGAGCTAGAAACTTCCAGGCTAACACCAGCAGTTATCTCCAATGAGGACTCTGTGATGAGCACACGCAGCACCGGCCAGGTGGCTCTTTGGAAGATAGTGCCAAAAGATGAAACCACCTCAGTGTCAGCATTTTAATTTGATCTGCCATGTGCACATATGTCTTTAAAGTCTACGGGGAGTCGCTTAGCCATTGATGTGCTTCGCCAACGGTCTGCAGTCGTACAGGTTAGCACTGCAGGCTAATCTATAGTGAGTCGCTCCCAAAATCCTGCGCCAAGTCCGGTGGCAGGATGAGCGATCTCCTCTCCTCTGATCCCCGGCCCTCGGATGCCCACTGTGTGCCAACTATTCGGCTCC
The DNA here is from genome assembly GCA_032191485.1 of Leptoclinus maculatus. Lineage (NCBI taxonomy): Eukaryota > Metazoa > Chordata > Actinopteri > Perciformes > Stichaeidae > Leptoclinus > Leptoclinus maculatus. The sequence continues at coordinate 23,086,201 of JAVDOI010000001.1, read as the reverse complement.
TTTGTAATGGGTGCCAACATGCCCAGACGGGTAGAGGAGGAGCAAAGAGTCCCAAACAGGATTTGAGCAGCAGCAGTAGTCCTCTAGTGCTAGATATTAGGCTGTGGGCACAGCCATTCCAGGACTGGCAAAATGTTATTGGGGCGGCAGCACATCCTGCATCCTAGTATGCATAGAGTTAGGGAAGAGGGGAGGGCAGCTCCATGAACCAATGTGATGAGCCACTATCTCATCGATCGCACTGACTAAAGCCGTAGAGAACGCACAGGATACAACATTCTTAAAATGAAACAAAGCCAGCATTAATATTACATAATTATAAGAAATATAGCATTAATAATAATGTACAGCCAACTGCATCTGCTGATCATAATAACCTGTTAATCAAATAGCATTGGAGTAATCTAGACAATGCAGCGCCCCAATCAGTCCGTTTAGAAATAGCAGAAAAATAAATCAATTTCATTCAAAGAAACAAAAAAAGTAATTTGCACGCGAGTGTGTTCAGCTTTACAAATAAGCTACGATTGACAAAAGAAAGAGTAATTGTATAGAATGCTGTCGGAATGAGTCCAAAAATGTTCTCATTCCTGGTGCCCTCGCCTTGGAGTCAATGGGTTTTATGAATGGGTTTTTGGTTAGATGCCCAAAATAAGGTCTGTTTTTAACACAAGCTTAAGAGATATTCATATTTGTTCTACAATGTAAAATACATCAATAAATACCACACTTGTGAATTTTGAAAAAAATAATTAAAGTTCCTCTACATGCACTATGATCATGTATACATGGAGAATAATTGTTCTCTTTAAACGAAATATGACAGTTTCAATCTGTCTACCCTTTAAGGTAAATTGTTTTTGGGTTTTTTTCTGGCTTTACTCAGCCAACACTGTTATCACCAGACACGTATACCAGGTTTAAGTATTGTGTCGAATACTGCATCATCTTCTTACCTATATGTTTGTTTCTCATGTTACATATTGAACACGTGTCTATCCTTTGATATATCCTTTGCTTGCTGTAATGTATCCTTTACTTTCAGACCTAGCCTTTGATCTGACTAGAGAGCCCAACCGTCATTATCGGTGTGTGTTTTTTTCATAGTTTCAGAGGAAGACAACACAATTGCAATGTTTTGATCTACTTCACTAGAAAGAAAGAAATGCACATTAGAAGAGGCAGAACTGTTCTTTGTCGTCGTTAACATTGGGGTCGTCACTTATGTTTGGTTAGGTCAGAGCTATGGAATAATAAATCATCCATCTTTGCTCACTACATCTTAGCCTTTCTTACCCTCAGGTGTGCATAAACTACAGGTTTCCAAAATACAAAAATGTGAAGTTATCGGTTATCTGATCGTTTTTCAGCCATGAGAAGCACGTCAGTATCGTTTATTAGTCACAGCTGAAACCTCTCGTTGGAGGTAGAGCAGGACCACTTCTCCATTTGTACATGCTCTAAGGTGCTATGTGGTAGTCACTGGTAGTGATATTATTAATCCATCGAATGTGGTTCGCTGCTGTCATGTGGCCGCCAACTGGCCAGAAGACCTTTGATCAAATGGAATTCATGTCCGTGCATCAAAACTATTGGAGAATAACCTACTCGCATTGACACTAAATAATTATTGAAAGAGGACTCTATATCCATAATAGCGCTTTCTAAGTACCATAAAGATGGAAAGCAACATCTGATGGTGAAAGACAACCTAAAGGAAATGTTTTTCTTTCCTCTGAAAACCTTTCAATCATAAAAAAAATAAAATCTCTGCTCAGCAATGAACCTAACTACATTTTTAGAGTGAATCATACCCGTGAAACACAGCATCTCATGTATCCATTCAGTGTGAGAACAATTCCACCATTAGAGCTTTGTGAAGAGCTCTTGAGACCGCTACACTGGTGATGGAGTTCTCGCTCCTCCTTTCTCCTCCACTTCACAGCCTGCCCACATTAACTCTCCAGCCCATTCAGCTGTGATTAGAAAAGCCTCTCAGCTTCCAGAGTTTGCAATCATTTGACCATAATGAATTCCAATCACTCCCTCCTCCTACCCTCTGCTCCCACTTGTACTCGACAAGTTATAAGGAGGAGAGTGCAGAATGGAGAGCGCAGGGCAGTCGTAGAGAGAGACGTGTTCGGCGAATCGTACACAGAGAATTATGCCTGGAAAAAAAAGGCTAGGTCTGAAAGTAAAGAAGCCAGAAAAACAAAACAAAAATGTATGCACCATCAACAGTTATATTTTGTTTAAAGAGAACAATTATTCTCCATGTATACATGATCATAGTGCATGTAGAGGAACTTTCATTTTGTGTTGGTTTTGGTCTTCTCTGTGGACAAAAGCCGCCGTGTTCCGGAGCACCAGAGTCCCTTTAGAAAGCTGCTCATTGTACGGCTGCCTTCCTTCCTGGTCTGGTGTTGGTTCTCCCGTTCCTCTCTTCCCTCCAGCGGGCCCATCAATAGGGCCTGGGCCACCATTGTATTTTTGGAATATTGCACAAAATATGCTCTTTGGCTAACAAATGTTTATGATACATTTATGATATGTTCTGTTTAGCAACAAAATCTTTACAAAGGAACACCACTTTTATTATTTTTTAATCCTAATTGCAATCGGCAGAAGTATAACGCTAACGCTGTAACGACTATACACAAACTACACCGCGGTCACATGACTTCAACTTGAACATGACTCATTCCGTCAGCATTCTATACAATTACTCTTTATTTTATCAATCGTAGCTTATTTGTAAAGCTGAACACACACGCGTGCAAATTACTTTTTTGTTTCTTTGAATTAAATTGATTTATTTGTATTGTTATTTCTAAACGGACTGATTGGGGGCGCTGCATTGTCTAGATTACTCTAATGCTATTTGATTAACAGGTTATTATGATCAGCAGCTGTAGTTGGCTGTACATTCATAAAGAATCCTGTACGTTTAGCCTCAACAATTCTCAAAAAAACAATGTGTAAATGTGTGTCTCCTTGTTGTTCTCTACGGCTCCTTCATCACTGTGTCACAGTTGCTGACAGTGCTGTGGTGATGACCTTTCCCCATTGCCATGCCAACATTTCCAGGTCCCTCTGGCCAGCAGTGTCCCTGTCACCTATAATCAGCACCACAGTCTGGCCACCAAGCTGTCCTCTGAGTACGACCGATCAAAACACAAAGACAAAGTCCAGGGAGTTTATGAATACAAGCAGACAGACTGTGAATACCCTTTCATCCATTGGATTAACATTCTATGAAGATGTCATGAAGTTGACATTATTATATCATTACATATGCACATAGCACTGCCCCCCCGCCCACATTTCTTGTTCAAGCAAGATAAGCTGCTCAACTGACACTGGTCCAAACAAAAGATATTTTTTTTGTTCTTAAAAAGCAACCGTCAATTTCTTCAGCCTTGAAATAAACAAGAGACCAACGAAACGAACGATCTACTGTCATGTGAAAAATAAGAGTTACAATTACTATGTTTAAAGGTGCAATAACAAACAACTATTTGTCAAATTGTACGACTTAAAGTATACTGAGCCATCGTCGATGATATTGTGTGCACCTGCGGCCCTGACATGTAGAGATATCTGCTGTGGGTAAGATCCATTGTTTCCTTGTGTTACTGTATCTCAGTGCTGACATGGCCTTGAGTCATTTGTTCTGACAATCTATCGCACAATAGACAGAGTAGGAGCACATTGTGTGTGTGTGTGTGTGTGTGTGTTGTGTGGGTGCGAGTGCACTATGCTCGATATGTTCCATGCAATGAGATAATGGGATTAATACTATAGAGAGCTTTGTGACATAGCTGTAACTGAAAACGGTCTGAGCTGCTTGTGTGACAACTGATGACTTCTAACACACACACACACACACACACACACACACACACACACACACACACGTACATGGAGACACCAGACCAGGTTTTCTCTCGTGGAAGATTATGGAGGTATTGAGCCATGTATATGGCTGCCTGATCTCTCAAGATAGGATGACAGACATCAAACTCTCTCTCTGTGTGTGTGTGTGTGTGTGTGTGTGTGTGTGTGTGTGTGTGTGTGTGTGTGTGTGTGTGTGTGTGTGTGTGTGTGTGTGTGTGTGTGTGTGTGTGTGTGTGTGTGTGTGTGTGACTGACGCTGACAGTCCAACCCACATCTTCAGGGTGTGGTTTGTTGGTGACAACTGCTGACATGTAGACACAGCCACACACAAAACGCATTGGTTGGTTCTGACATATAAGTTATATGATAACTTCAGACACATCTGAAGTTATCATGTATTAATTCAAGTGGGGATAGAATCAGAAATGTTTACATGTAGAGATATATGACCCATTTTACTGTCATACTACGAGGCACAGCTTCTCTCCAGGCTTCATCTCAGTTTCTTTCTATGAAAAATGTACTGTTCTAGTTTTGTGTTGGTCCGATCTCATTACTTCCAATGCTCCACTGGGTTCAGTAGTTTCAAGACAGCAAGTAGTACGCTGCAGAAGGAGTCTTTCAGTTGTGTTCTGCTAAAGTCATCTATTTCGTTATGCTGGGCAGAGACACAAGCGCAAACTCTGGTTGCAAGTGTACGTGGGTGTGTTTGACTGATAATTTGTAATTTTCGTGACTAGAGGCTCTCACACAATTCTGGCAACCAAAATGGAAGAGAGGCTGAATGAATAAATTACTTTGCATTAGTAGGAGGGGGTGTGTACTGTCAGCTGGTGGAATCGGGGTGAGCTTCAGTAATCAGCCCCATCAAAGCAGCAGGCGGTTTAGTGCGCCAAGAAGAGGGAACGATTCCTTTCTGCCCAACACTGAAATCCCTGTCTTTACAAATATATATATATATGCACACATTTATTTTAGAATAATTAATTATTGGGATTTAGGCTACAAACTACACTGAAATTTGTGAAAGGTGTGTGTGCATTGTGCGGGAGCTACTGATGCCCAGCCAAGTGTAGCCAAGTTGCGCCTATACTTTGGCAGGTGCTAAAATAAGAACACGGAGGTTCTGTAGTCTGAATCAGCATGGACCAAGATGGCTACAAAATTACAGCTTCACTCCTTCTGTTTTTACCTTTCACAATAAAAGCTCAACTTAAATTCATTCAGCATTTTGCCGGCGGCTCGTAGCTAACGATGCTAACAACGCTAACAGTGCCAGCTACGGCAAACATGCTTTAGAGAACTAACAGTGTTTCCGCTATGACGCTGTTGGTCGGGATGGCGTTTTTCAGCTGTAACCACCGTCTGAGAGCAGTGCAGAGTGGCTGTAAGCTAACCAGTGGTGCACGCTCACATGTACAAACGTGCACTAAAAGCACGTGCGGCCGGCCCGGCTATGTCAACAAAGTAAGGAGCACCTCGGATAACAACACACACAGAGGGAGACATTACACCACTACATAGCAAATAGTTGTTTGCTGCTGTATTGCTGCTTTATATAGACGTGTATATAGCTCCTTTAAGTCATGTTTCTATTTGTGATAATTATCTTCTGGCTGTAGAGCAATATACATGAAATGTAGTGACGCTCACAGCATATGGGGAAAGCCAAGCAGCCTGGGGACTAATGCAAGCGGGAGATGGATCTAAGTAAATGTTCAGTCCAGTGATCTATTACTTTTGCTTTTATGATGTATGTACATCACATCTTTTGTGTATAAACATTCAGTAATTGGGAAGATTGTCTGATAACGGATGAGTAGTGGAGACGGAGCTCAGGTACTTGAGAGTCTTCTATTTTGTGAGTGTGTTTATCTTGTGTAGAGAGAGTGTGTGTGTGTGTGTGTGTGTGTGTGTGTGTGTGTGTGTGTAAATGTGAGTCATTGGTTGCTTGGCAGCAGTGGTGCTAGGTTCATTACCCTCCTAACGACAGGCTGATGGAGGTGCCTTAAGAGGCTCTCCTTTCTCTCGCTCTCCTTCTGTTTCTCTTTCCCTGCTTTCATCTTCAAGACACATCTCCTGCTGATTGCCATCTCTCAGTGACTTTGCAATACCAATATTGAGAGACAAAGAGGAGCGAGACACTGCTGGCCATCTATAGTTCATTCAGTCTCACCTTATTTTTCCATTCCTATTCTGCCTGCATAATCTAAAGCTACCCGTTTCCACTGTGAAGCCAAGTCAAGACCTGAAACCAGTCTTCTCTAAAACACTGTGTGTGCAAACGCATTTAAATAAATCAGTGCAAACAAAGCCATGCACATGCATATCCACATTCAGCGCACACACTGTGTATTCATGCACACATGCACAAAGTGCTCCAATATCCATGTCAAAATCCAATTTAAACCAAGAGCCCTGTCTGTTTTTGTGTCTTCTGTCATTTACATTAAAAAGAAGTGGTACAGGAACAAAAAGGCCTGGCAAGGCACCCTGCTCTGCTACCCACAGATAACATTCACTTATTAATTTGTTCCCATCATAACACAGCCAGATTGTACATTTAAAGCCCATGTCAGCCCATGTCACATGCTTTCTATTCATTTCTCAGAGAAATGAGGGGGCTGAAATGCCCACCGCTTGGAGAATTCACTGGAGAATTAAACCGTGATGGTCGAAGAGAAAAGCAAAATGAGAAGAAACACACATTTGCTTAAGTATGCACTCAGAGCATTTTGTTTCTAATGAACCATCTGGCCTGTGTTCCTCAGACTGCATCCAGAATGGGATAAAGAGAAGCGAAGAGAAGGCAGTTGTCCTATGAAGGCTAAAGGCTATTTCATGCCTTTTAGAGGTTTGTTTCGGCTCTTTTGTTTGGCTTGTTGCATAAAGCAACTGAGTATCTTCAAAAGACAAGAAATGAAAAGATATGAATAAAATATATTATTACTAAAAACAGGCAAACGTTACGCAAGGCCGGAGCTCAACACACAAATGTCACAATGTGTGTGCAAAGATGGACCAAATAGAGAGAGATTGAGTCCAACTTTTAAAACAAGACACCAGATAATAAGCAGGCTCGTTTAGTTTAATGTCGGACACATGACCTCATATAAAGTACCAGGGCTCACCTTTGTTGTCATTGCACCTGCCACCGCAGTGATTTGAGGCGTTGATGAACAAAAACTCTTCAGAAATCCCCTGAGCTGAAGAGTGGTGGGCATCAGGAATGGAAATATATATATAAAAACATGAATATTAAAAAACACTTTGGAATATGTTGGCAAAAATGAGTGTCCACAGAACCAGATGGATAGTGTGTGTAGAGCTATTGTGTCTAAGTGTAAGCGGTTGAATGCCTGTGTGACTTGTGTGCTCTTTGGAAATAACCCAAACACACACACCCCCCCCCCCCCCCCCTCCTCCCCCGAGGTCATAATATTTCTGGAGCTGCTTGTAATGATGTTTCGTCGGAGGCCTTCTGGCTCCGCTCCATTTGTTTCAGCACAAACACAATGCATTGTCTTTGTAACCGCTCACTCGCACTCATCTTTGTGATATCCCTTCCTCCCCTCCCCTCCCTCGCCCTCGCTCTCGCTATCTGTCTCTGCCTTCTCTCATTCCATTAGTAAGGGATTTTCAAGGCCCTGGCAGCAAAAGCCCATTTTCTCCATTTTCCCCCTGTGGCCTCATCATCAGGATTCAGCCGCACAGCCTTAAGCTAATGTTTTTAATTCAATCCCAGCAATCCATATCTAAGCACCCGGTCCTTTCTCTTCCTACTCTTTTCAGATGGGGGAGGGGTAAGTATTTAGAAAGACCATGTATGTGTTTGTACGTGTGTGTGTGTGTGTGTGTGTGTGTATGTGTGTATGTGTGTATGTGAAACCCTTCTCTAACCCGAGGGCTCACATCTGGCAACCCTTGATAAAAGCAGTCAAGTGTAACGGCCGTGCCCTCCTGAAAACGAAGATTCAAACCTGTGTGTACAGTACACGCTCACATGCACACACAATCACACATAAAACATTTAAAATGTTTGGAAGAAATACAAGAAAAAAAAAAGGAGAACAGGGATCTTGACCAGTGGCAAGAACACTATTTTTGTTACCTTGCCTTATGTCCCCTTGTGCCGGAGGCGAGCTGTGGCGCTGACTATTTATACAAAACAGAACACAAATGGATCTGGCCTCTGCTTTACGCCTGCTGAACTAGGGAGCTGTCTGGAGGAGTAGACGATGTGTGAGAAAGGCAACAGGCAGCAGTGTGTATAAACATGGGAATGTGTGTGTGCACTGGGATATAATCATGCTCCAGTGCCTATGGAACTCAATCATGTGTGCAATGGGTTTTTATGAATTAATAAAGCTGCCTTCTGAAGCAAAGCAGGCAGAGATGATGGAGGGAGGGTGAAGAGGACGCTGGAGAGCAAAAAGGGGGGGCTGGAGGAATGAAAAAAAAAAGAAAGAAGGAATAACGGAAAAAAAAAAGATAAAGAAAAGACAAACGGAGAGAAAAGAAGAACAAGAACAAGAGAGAGTGTTGTGTTTTTACCAGCAAATAAATCAACAAGCTAGCCCCTCGGCCAGGCAGCTAGTCAGTCAGCCAAACAGAAATCTAGCCTCCACAGCAGCCTGTGCTCCACTGTGCTCTGTGCCACACACGCAGTACACACATACACACACACACACACACACACACACACACACACACACACACACACACACACACACACACACACACACGCGCCCTGTCGGTCCAGATGACTATCATTACCCAGGTAAATACATCTGGCCTTAGGAGCCAGGCACTCTCTCATCGCTTCTCTCTCTGGTGATGTGATTTTTCTCCCTAACCTTTTTCACGCTCCACCTCCTGCACATTACTTTGCTCCCCCACCCTCTATGCAGACACACACTTTGCACAAATGAGAGCGAGCAGAGAGAGAGAGAGAGAGAGGGAGAGAGGTTGGCCATGCTGCAGAGAGTCACCTGCCTCATCAAATGAGCAAATATGTCAGCACAATCGTATTTGAATTGTGCTGTCTTTGTCTCATTCTCAGACATGCACACTTATAACTTACACCTTTCCTCCCTTTGTGCTTCTTTTGCTGTCTTCTGTCGTCCATTTCTATCTTTCAGCTCAGTGCATTTTGTTTTATCTCTCTGTCTCCTCCTCACTATATGCCCCCTCCCTCTCTGTGACAATCTCTCTCTCTCTCTCTCTCTCTCTCTCTCTCTCTCTCTCTCTCTCTCTCTCTCTCTCTCTCTCTCTCCCCCTCAGGGGGTTGCTGCACAGATGAGTCCCCTAGTTACAACATCACTCATTGATTTAAGAACTGCCACAGGCATTGATCTGAAACAGCCATGCTCCTAGGTGCAAAAAAAAATGTAATTTCTGCTGGCTAAGGTGCTAATGACATGATGAAAAGCACCCTGCCACCCCGGCACCTACAGTCGCCTCCATGAATCACTTGTGTTCCGGGCTTCTTAAATGTTTAGTGACTGAATGTGTGTATTAACCAACAGCAGTGAGATTCTTTTTCCTTCGAAAACATCAGTGGGACTCCTATAATTATATTGTAAATAAAGAGGCAATAAAGTAAGTAAAGTGTGAAGTAATCTGTGGCTCATTGGTGGTGATAAACCAACGTTTGCTTTGTAACTGAAGCTTCTTGGTTTCCAACTCATCCTGTATTCTTTTGCGCCTTTTTTCTTGTTGTGTATGGTTGAAGCTGAGATGCCATGAAAATGATCTTTTAAAAGATTATTAATGTTCCAAAGTGTTTGGAATCATGTTACTCCACCTAGAATTTTCCACAAAACTTGCTTTTAAAACACATTGTGGGTGTGACAGTGGCATGTGCAGTGTAAAGAGAGAACATACTGTATATTTGCATTCTGATCTCTCGCGGTTAGAGAATAGCCGAATGGAAATACTGTCCTTCAGTCTGGTTAGCTGCTCCATTTAGCCTACAGCTCCTTGGGGATCATTGTAATTAATGCCCATTTAGAAACTACTTAAGTCCTTTAATCTAACAAATGTGAAAAAAGGGCGTTTACACACACCCACTCTTCACACCGTTCCCTTTTACTGCTGTGTGTGTTGTAGCATTACTTGTAGGGATACACATTAATTAAAGGGAAACATTACATTCACCCCAATTAGACACTTATTGTTTCATTCAAGGAAAAAAAAATGCTTTAGGGCTGTAACTGACAGTTATGTTCATCATCTATTAATCACGGCCGAGCTAGCGGCTAGCAGCTAACGGCTAAACAGCGGGAAAAGAGCTGACAGTGTTTACACTGTTCCACAACAGTGGAGGGGGATCTGGAAGGTGGACGCTACGCTTTATCATCGGTAACCGTCAAATGAGCACTGTGCATGGCGGCGGCGATTAGCTAGCCAATGAGGCACACAAACAGGGACGCGTGCACTAGCATGCATGTGCGGCCAGACCAGCTACATAAGCACAGCACAACATATACATGGCAACGGCTCCTCATGTACATCCTTGAGACAATCACGGCCCACAGCCGACCAGCCAGCCAGACCTGCCAGACCAAGCGCCAAAGCTGAGTCGACTGCCGCAGGAGGACAGGGAGGAGAGCGGAGATGGAAGCTAAGCTAACCCAGCTCGGACCTAAGGCTATTCCACCACCCAGTCTGCTCCTGTCTAATGTCCGGTCGCAGGAAAACTCGGGCTAACCCAGCAACGGGAGGTCAGTGACTGTTGTGCCCACATCTTTACAGAGACCTGGCTTCCATCGTGTCATCCCAGTTCAAGCTGCACTTGACGGGCGGACCACAGGACAGATCGCAGGACTCCACAGGGACGAGAGGAGGCGGGCTCTTTGTTACCATTGATGATGCTTGGTGCTCAAACAAAGTCAAGCGTTGATGGACAATGTTTCCCTGGTGTTGAATTTGAATTTCATGTGGGCCAAAGTATCTGCCCAGAGAGTTGTTTTGTTGCTGCGGTTTCCTTCTGACGCAAATTTAAAACAATGCTCTGCTGTTTTTGTTTTGTTTTGTCATGTTTGTCTTGTGTAGCAAATGAGCTACAACTGTATTTCGTTTTGCAATCCAGTGTTGCATAATGACAGTAAATCATCCTGAAGAAGCTTGGATTACAAGACACACGGGGGGAGTTTACAGACCTCCACTATATCTTTAAATAGCGAATAGTTGTTTGCTGCTTTAATAATGCTCTGAATTTTGTAAAGAGAACCTTTGAGGTATTATCTTCTTAAATGCCTCAATGATTTAAAACAGACCAAAACAACAAATACTCACATTTGAGAGGCTGGAACCAGATGTTTAACTTTTATTTTCTGATGAATAAGTGTCAAAAAATTCTAATAGTTGCTGATTAAAGGATTCAGCACTAAACTGCTACAGACTTATTGGGTCAACAATGTGTATATATACGAAATATCAGCACCCTTGAAATAATTTAAGTTTTCTTAAGTGCAAAGTGTAAACGTACAGTATGCAGTAATACACATGCGTACTGTTGCAAACAGAATAATTAGAATAATTCTAATGAGAATCAACAGCGCCACATACAAATGTTTTCTGTTGTGGACGAATAAAAATGATTTTGTTGGTTGTGTGAATTGAAATATTTTAATTAATTTGTGCTACTGCTTATTTCTGTATAAAGAGACGATTGATCTTTGGGATATCTGCAACCACATAAGTGCCTGTTAGAGCTTCTATTGATGCAACTACAAGTCAATAATCCATACCATCTTTTGTCCATACATCCAAATGATCTCTTTTAATGTATTGTGAAACTGTGTCTAAAAGGAAACATTGTCTCCCTAATTAAAGCCTTTTTTCTGGAGTGTGGCCTTAAGATGAACAAAGTGTTTTAAAGTAACACTGGAGGAGAGTGTTCTGGTAATGATTTCCACATTGGAAGAGACGTCCATTAGTTAGGGTGAATAAGTCTCTTCTCTGCCCACACACAGTCTAACCAATACCCTAATTGCGGTTACCCTAGAAACCAGAGAGGAGAGAAACATGTGACACACGAGGCCACACACACACACACACACACACATTCAAGTATAGACACATTCTCACAATCTTATAAAATCTTGTAGTCTTCAGGGTTGCATAGTAGAGTCCGTCAGGTTGGGAGATACAGAAGCCCCACTAGAGGCTGAGGGGATGACAGGAATGAGGGATGTGGAGAATAAGAGTGTGTGTGTGTGTGGGGGGGGGGGTGTTAGATATTGAATTATTCATGACTGCAGCTTCGGCCTGGCCTTCTCAGATGGATTCATTATGGGGGCCGGCCAGGTAATATAAGGACTGTCAAGGAAAACACTAGAAAAACAGTGGAAATGGTAGCGAATGAAAGGAGGGCGTGTGTGTGTGTGTGTGTGTGTGTGTGTGTGTGTGCGTGTGCGGTGTGTGTGTGTGTAGTGTGCACTCCACCTGCTCCTGCCCTAGAGCAGTAGTGGAGAGGTGACCCTGTCATGGTAATAATGTGCTGAGGATTACAATTTGATTGAACCAAGCCACAAGGGTTGTTTCCTGCCCACTCTAATGACAGCTTGTTGCTGCTGGGACTGCCATACAAGGCCCACTTGACACACACACACACACATACGGACACACCATTTCTCTCTCCCCTGCTCTTTTGCTGTCTCTCTTCCTGGTTAGATGCAAAACAGAGTGAGAAGAGGCGGTTATGAGAGATTAAAGAGAAGAGATGAGACAGATGTATGAGATTCGTGCAGCTTGAAGACACATAAAAAATAAAAAAACAGAGAGAGAGAGAGAGATTGATGGGTGACTGAGAAACTGATCACAGAGGCAGAGAGAGTAAGAAAGAGAGAGCATAAGAGAGAGAAGTTTGAAAGTGGTTGTCTGGGCAGATACGTGTCAGGAGAGCACCGTTGACATCAGAGGTACCTGCAGCTTCCCTCGTCTGCCTGTCTGACTGCATTGATTCGCTGCTTCACTGAGCCAACAACAGCTGACTGACTGTGTTCCTCTGTCTTGCTGAGGAGAATTTTTTCTTCTTCTTCTTCTTCTTCTTCCCAAACACTGAAGGATGAAACGGTTCAGATGCTTTAAAGCAGTTGCTTCTTTTCTCTGTCTTCAAAAGAACTGCTAGGAAGCTGAAGAACGTTCACATTGCTGTGTGACGGTGCCACAAATTTCACCTCTTCTTGTTTTACTACCGCGAACAATTACAGAGGCATTTATCTCTCTCGCTCACACAGCCCCAAACTCTCTCTCTCTGTCTTGTCGGTGCTAACTACCTGCTGTTGTGGCAAACACATCTAATTAATTAGACAAATGTGATACTGTCACCGAGGATACTTGTTTGTCAACGCATCAGGGGGCTGAGCATAAGCCAGCTAACCAATTAGACAATCAGACAGACAAACTGTCAATCAGCCAATTAGACAGACAGTCAGTCAGGGAACATGGCTGCTGGGGAAGAGAGACGTGCTCGGGTCTTTCAGTGCCACTGACAGAAATGTCTTCCTTCATTACAGTACATCCACTTCAATCTTCCGATCCATCAGTACATAAATGTATCATATCTTCAGCCCTTCCCGTGCAAATTAAACTAATATACATTTACATTTTCTGTCAAAGAAGATCATGATCATCTTTGACTCATATTAGTATTCTTACAGTCATCATATAAGCCACAAAGTGGCACACAGTGACTCCAACGTCCCTGCCAAAGAAAGGACTGGATTTAGGACGGAGAGCCGGAGAGATGTGGAGATGGATGATTGAGTTTAGCCAGTTCACTAAATCCGTAAAGCACTGTTTCTCAAACCTGAGCTGTTGCTTAAAATTCAGTGGCTTGTCGTTACGCTGGAGGATTAGGTCCTTGACAGAGTGCCTTTTGATTTGCCTACCAGTGCTCACTGTTGAGCCAGGCCATTGGTTATTTTGTCATCACCCTACATTGTATAGTACAGGACTGGGATTACAAAATAAAGCTGTTTTAATGTGGTTGAAATGTAATCGTTTTTGGAACTGCAAAACAAAGCTTGTTGTGTTGAGATCACATGAAAATGATGACTTTCTGCTGTTTGAATCATAGTTAACGGTTAGTGGAGCAGCAGGAAAAGTGTGTACCAACATGTTTGTGAGTGACTCTATTATCATATTTTCGGTGATTGCATTGATTGCCCCTGACTTTAAGTCATGAAAGCTTGGCTCTTAAGTGTTGGTATGTAGAGTACCAGTTTGCTGTTGTGTGCGTCAGTAGTGAACCCTGTACACTTGTCCGGCTTGTTGTGCTAGCATGCCTTACAGTACCTTGCTGTTGGCCTAAAGGCATCATTATGGTTCAAGTGGTTGTCGGATTGTCGAACAGCGTCTGAAGCACCTTCCCCCAACATCTTTCAATGTCTGCCTTTTTGTTTCTTCTTGCTCACACAACTGCTTCCATCACTTTTCAACACAATGATCACCTTTAAGGAGAGACTGTGAGCTGTTACCTCTATCTGCATGATTCTCACCCCTCTCTGTAATGACTTTAGATGTGGTCACTTTGTATGAACTATTTAGTTTCAACCATACCCCGGCCATTAGTTCGCTCTCATGTTCGTGAAGTAAGCGGTCACAGAAAGCACACCACTCCGCTGGCCTGGCAGATGTGCATTGCGTATACAAATACACTTTGCTTACCACTCTAATTATGTCAACCCATCTTGAAAGGACATATTGTTGTACCGCTGACCATCATAGTGTTAAATTACCCAAACTGTTTCACAGTTATTGGTTGCCTTAGATGCTTCTTTTGGTTTGTTTTTAAGTCATTTTCAATTTCCCAACACGTCAGCGACATCATAATAACTCAGTTTTGAATGTCACTGGTGGGCAGATGGAGCACACGTCTAACCACTAGGCTGTACTACAACATATCATTCGGTAGCACTCAAAGAAAGAGTGTTTCCCTCCTTTTTGGCCTTTGCGGTTTTCTCTCTCTATTGATCTGGACCTAAAAGGTTGTGCCACTATTTCACAGTCCTCAAAACTGAAATTAGAAACAAGCCCCAATTATTTTCCCAAATCCCTCTTAAATGTTCATAATCTCTTTTGTTACACAAACTGTCTGCAGTGTTTTTCCCATTTTCATGTGTTGACTCATTCACTGAATATAAGCTTTAATCCTTCTCTTGTGGCAGGGTTTTTAACTGAAAGCTTGGAGAAATGTTGAACATGAGCGTAAGAAAGGAGGCAAAGTGCTTCAAAAAAAGCACTTGTCGTTAATGAAACTAAATCACTGCTAACAATGTTTCTGTTCGCCAGGACAGTTCTGATCTCCACTTCTTTTTATTAAGAGAAGAGATCAGAGCTATACATGCTCAATTTCCAAAAAAAAGCAACTTGTAATCACGCAAGTCTCATTATGCACACAGGCAAGGGGTATACTGTGGACCACTTAGTCCCAAAAAGACTCTTTCTTCTCAATTAAAGCCCCTCAAAAAGTAAGATGCTAGAGTTTACTTTTCTTATTTCAGATCACGACAATAAGAACAGGGTTGAATAAGGGATTAACACAATCATAACTGCTGGTTATATTCTGGAAAGTGATTAATCACGAGCAATAAAATCCAGCGCGGTGCATGGGGGTCTGTGGTTTTTGTCAGTTACCAAAAATGAGAATAAAAACAGAAGGTGTTAGGATGTAAATGTACCACATGGAAGGCAAGCGATGAAAATGAAAAAACAAAAGAAAAGAAAGCAAAAGTATGGCACAGAAGGAGGGGTGAGTGAAAAGGACTGCCAAAGCAGCAGTGGAGAGAACTGACACCCGTGATTGGGTCCATACCAAAGAGGCAAATAAAAGAAGCCCCCTAAGCCCTTGTAATCAGTAGAGGAACAGACAAGGCCGCGCTGGTTTTTCCTTCTTAAGCCCTGGTGGAGTTTGGGGTCCAATGCTAGTCCTTCAGGAGGCCCTGCCAAATGGCAGCACACATCAAAGTCTTTAGCTGTTAGCCTCCTTGCCTACTCACGTCAATGTCCCAGGGATTAGCATTAGCATAATTGAGGTTTATGTACAGATGCTTAGTGCAAAGGCTTGATGGATCACAATTCTGGAATGGGAATGTGTTGTGTAATGTGGATTTGCATCCATTCTGCTTAAGACTATGAACACCACCCCCGTAGCCTATTACACCATGTAGAGTGTGTGTGTGTGTGTGTGTGTGTGTACGCGTACGCACATGAACCGCCACGCTCGCACAGCAACACTGACCTCGTGCACACAACAACACACTTTCCATCTATAGTTAGTTTCTGAGAAAAGCGCAAGAAAACAGGAATGTCATAAGCAGGCTGTGGGTAGTGAAAATAACTATCCATGCACTGAAAAACCACAGGAACAAATCTGTACCCACATTAGAGCTGATACACCTCAACTTGTCATATCTTAGTGTAACACACTTCCAACTTAGTTCACATTTTGTACTGAAGAGAAAACCTGCTTTAAATCTGCACTAAAGCATGTTGGTTGTTTAAAGTTGAAGAGAGTTGACTGGAAATATACTGTCCTTGGACAACCATTCATTATTTTCATGTTCATCAGACACTCATAAATTCACATTTGTGAGTTTGATTTAGTGAGCAGGATATTTAGTTGTAAATCCCCGTTTGGACCTATTTCTTCAGAGGAGGTGGGGTGAGTTTACCTGCTCAGTGATTTAAATTCTGTTCAGAGAGAGTATGTATACATCTTAAAAACAATCAATGCATTTTATATTTGTGTAGTACCCACTTAATTGTAAGTATATGGATTATTCTGCGTAATGTCGATCAGTTCAAGAAGAACCAAACTACCATAGTACAAAATCAGCCAATTAATGAATAAAAAATCCGCTCCCTAGCAAATGATCCTGTTTTGAAACTCAAAATAGATGAATACCACTGAGACATATTGAGACTCAGCGTTTGTTTCCGTCGGGTAGAAGACACATTTTTTTGGTCAGCAGTTAAACCAGCTAACATGACAACAATGACAAACGGCTGCATCGGTCGCAATCTAAAAAGGCTGAGCTTGAGGAAAGGGACACACTTAAGTTGACAATAGTTTGTAGGGCAGGTGCCACTGAGTGCCAAAAGTAATTGACCGCCGGGTGCTCCCACATCATGTGTCTGGAGTACCCACAAGGCAGTGTGTGAACAGTTCGGAGAATGATTTTGTGAGCACTTTGACAAGCTTTATTTATGGAAAAAAAAATAGTAGTGAATCATTTGATGATCAGGATTTTTTTTTTTGTAGCCAGCTTTATGTTGTGCCATCAGCAGTAAAATGTGGAAACAACTTGGCAATAACTGCCCAGGCCAAAATAAAAGGGTGATAAATAAGAGCCCCGTAAGCAGTGAGCGAGGATCTCAGACTAAAAGGTGGAACTAGGCCGACTATAAGCATCTTTTATGTCCTCTGTTCTGTCCACTCTGCTGTCTGTATAATATCGTTCAAGAACATGAATACCTCTCTCTGACCAGTGGAGAAAGGTTGTAGGTTTATCACCCATAGTTTGATATTCATACTGACTTAAAATCACATAACCCTGAAGAGTTAGCTGATGGAGGGAGTACAACCTACTTAGGGTTAGTTGTGTGACTTTTTACCTTCAGAGGCAACATTTTGCCATAAAAACAGTCTGTTAACAGAGTGATGTACCTGACAAACTGACAAATATATAACAATTTTCTTAAAATGTGTGCAGCATCTGGCCTGTCAGCTAAGTGACAGTGATGCATCAACAGCGTAAAAAGACATTCTTCAACAATTCCCTCAGCAGCGAGTTACCATGTGTATTCATCCTGCAGACTGTGTAGCATTAAATATCTGTTCATATTTGGTCCCGGAGGCTTTACCTTTTATTTTTTTTAATTATTATTATTAGATAGTGTAATTTAGTCCATAGAATGACAGAAACATTTACAAAGTTGCTTGTTTTGTCTGAGAAAAGTCCAGAAAGATATTCAGTTAACTGTGATATACAGGTTAAGAGAAGCTGCATGTCTGGTGCTGTTGGCAATTAATCAACTAATTGTTTCAGCGCTACTTTCGCTTCAGGAAGTAGCGTCAGTTTCTCGTAAGATACACCCTCGTGCAGTATTTAAGGACAATGCTTGGTTCTGTGCAGGACTCCGACATCATTCTGCTGCACTTTAAAATGCTGCACTGCTTACAATCGTAATATTTTCAGTTTAAAGACCTCGACACTTACATGCTCCCATGAAACTATACCACTTTTTTATCTGTAACCAATAAAAAGCAAGTTATTGACTTCTAAGCCAACCAACCACAGCAGTGACCCTGCTGAGTCTTTGTTTCTGGCCCATGAGACACGAGGTAATGGAGCTGCACCCTCCTTTATGGAGGCACTGCAGAGCCCCCAGCTGATCTCTTTATTTAGCTTTCGCTTGTTACAGTCGACTTAGAGGAGAAAGGAAATCAAAGTGTGTGTGTGTGTGTGTGTGTGTGTGTGTGTGTGTGTGTGTGTGTGTGTGTGAAGCAAATGTATGGGTGTCTGCATCTGTTTGTATGGGAACATCTGTATCTCTGTTTGAATTTGGCTGTTGATTTGTCATGTTTACACCATATACTGTACCTCTATAGACCAGATGGCAGAATGATTACTTCCTCTTCTCGTGTCGGGACAATAAAGTTGTGTCCATCATTGTAGCAGTGCAGCCGTGTTTATTCATATTTGAATACAATGCAAAGTTTTTAGGTTAGTACAATATCTTGAGCGTTGGCCGTCTTTGATTTGCATGTTAGCACACTGTAGTCTCACTACTGGTTATGCAAATGAGAAGATCATTATCTCTGCCAGGAAAATCATGGGATCGCTCACTTGCGTGTGTGTGTGTGTGTGTGTGTGTGTGTGTGTGTGTGTGCATGCGTGAGTGAGTTTGCACTTTTCTGCGCCAGGCCGCTGCTAATTTTGCATTCTGCTGCAGCAAACACCATCATATTTTGGGTGGCCAGTTTATGGCTGCATGCCCAAGGACCTCTCGTGGTTGCAATGACTCACACTTTCCCCCAAAACACCTTCTATTGCTTGTTTCATACTGACATTGACTCTTCACTCAATTCTCTTAACCAGCCCCCCCCCCCCCCCACACTGCTCTGCGCCCACAATGGGAAAACTTTTATTGTAGTCTAGAAGGGGGATTAGTCAATCGTGGGTTGTGTTCAATCACACTGTGGTCGTTGAAGACACACTTGGCAGTATCAGCACTCAGAGAGCACCATACACCTGTCATTTATTTGCATAGATTTAGGGAAG
This sequence comes from Leptoclinus maculatus, assembly GCA_032191485.1. Taxonomy (NCBI): domain Eukaryota; kingdom Metazoa; phylum Chordata; class Actinopteri; order Perciformes; family Stichaeidae; genus Leptoclinus; species Leptoclinus maculatus. The sequence goes on along the minus strand of JAVDOI010000001.1, from coordinate 23,067,008 downwards.
CTTGTGCGGAAATTCCCGTCAGACTATTAATGGTCAGTGGCTTTAAGTTAAACATCATAAGAGGGTGAGGCAATAGTTACATTTGCTGTTTCCCCCCCTTATTTTCTCAGGTAACAACATTGTGGAAACCTTCGTACCGTAATGAATGATTTTCTAAAAAAAAAGGCTCAAGGGGTCAAAGTTGCAGACTTGTTATGATTGACTTGTTTGTTTTGACGACACGACTCTGTTGAGAACAAAAAGGATAATAACTAAACGAATCATGATGATATGCTTCATGGTCATAAAGTTGCCGCCAAACAGGTGTATTCTAAATAGTTAGAATTTAATGACATCATGATTATTATGGTGAAACCACATCTTTTGTAGAATAAATACAGTAGGTTGAAAACACATCTGCTAAAAAAGTTAGGAGAATAAATATGACAAAATGAGCATTGTGCAAGTATGTGCACAGAGCCCTATTGTTCAATATCCTTCAGTTGTTGTTTATAATCTAAATGCGTGTAGGTTTGAATTGAATATCATTTCTTTAAGGTGTTTCTCCTCAATGGCTCCGTACAGACACATCTATTCATCTTGTTTTTAAGCTTTGGAACAAATCTCTATTATGAAAAGAACGTATCATTTCATAATTTTTACTGAAGACTGTCGAAGAAATCAAACTCAGACATCTTTCTCTGGAGTTGGTGGAGACCAAACAGCTTGAATACATTTATGTGACAAGAAACGAATGCTTCTGTTTCCCTGTTCCTGCCGTGTGTGTGTAAGCGGGCAATGATTTGCTAACACATAACAACCTGATAAGCCGGTTGTGTGTGGTGGCTGTGTATCTCTCAGCTCGGTTCTATACCGGCCAAAACTGTGATCAATTTAGCTTGGGGGAGCTCAGTCGATGCACGATAGTCCTTCAGTCGGGTGTGAAAAGAGTAAATAATCCAAGCAAGTTCCTCGCCAGGCATGGTGGGCAAAGAGTGTGTGTTGAAGTCTGGTGATGCACTGGAGGTGTCCATGTGAATAATGCTGTTGCCATAATTGGTCAAGATGTCAATACAGAGAACATTTGCATTCTTGCTGTACTCACGTCTAGCATTGCACGGTTTCTCGTCAAACATATAGAGGTCGTTAGAGGCGTTTATGCTGGACAGATACGATGCTGAGGATAGCATATGACAGCGTTTCTTGCATATTTCACTTAAAATTCACACAATCGTGTACTTGCTTGCGGACATCTGACAGAGTGCACATCTTTGTGTGAATCTATGAATCATGCGTTTAGGAAGCCGGAGAGAGTCGGAGAGTGAGAGAGAGACGGAGAATAACACCAGAGACAGAGGGTGGAACTGAAGATCAATGTGTTTTGCCTGAACAGCATGTTTGAGCGTGGGAAGTTTTGAAAAACTTCTCCTGGGTCTCACAGCTCAAAGCCATTTGTGTGTGTGTGTGTGTGTGTGTGTGTGTGTGTGTGTGTGTGTGTGTGTGCGTGCGTGCGTGTGTGTCGAGGCATTTGTCAGTCTTATCGCCTCTCTCGGCGCTCTGTGGTGGTGCTGGTGGAGAGTAATTGAGTGCTTAGAGTTATAGATGAACTAATTAGTGGGCGCATTGAAAGCTCAGCTCATTAGTGGAAGGGAGAGAGCCCTATGCTGCCATGGCTCTGAGGGCTCTCTTTCATATCCAGTCTCAGCATAGGGAGACTGCTGCTTCATACAGCTTCATTTAAAGCAGCTGCAGCGAGGAGAGGACAGGGAAGAGGGATGTGTATTTAACTAGAGAGATTGTATAATAAAGTGTACGAACAGACGTGTCACTCAAAGAGACGGTCAGCGCGTGTATATCCTGTTGACAAACACGACACACTGCCGGTCATGCACAAGACATTGAAACACATTATGTGAAGCGTCATCTTAAAAATCAAAGATATTTAGTTCAGTCATACAAGAAAAACAAAAGTACTTGACGAACATGAGGTTACATGCAGTGGCGGCTGGTCCATAGAGGGCGCTAGGGCGCCGCCCCCCCTAGAGCTACAAAAAATAAAAATAAAAATAAAAATATAAATAAAAATAAAATTTAAAATAAAAATAAACTATACAAATTGTCAATATTTGTGTTTTTGAAACATGGAATCACCCAGTAATATGTGTAAAATATGATATCTGCGGTAAATATATGCTTTTCCTGCTTGTCCTCTCTGCCTGTCTGCTCTTCCTCTCTGTGTGTGCACGTCTCAGCTGGCTGGGGCGCTGGAAAAACTGCCCCAAAGAGGCGGGTCTATAAAGCAGTTTAGCCAATGCTGAGTAAAGATATAAATGAGTGACATACAATTCAGCCAATCAGCGTCCTCAAATAGATTCAGCTTGGGGCAGTTTTTTTCCTGCCCCAAGCTGCGCGTTCTCGTCAGGAGAAGTCTCTACAGGAGAGCGCCAGTGTGAGCACTACTCCTCCAAGACCCGTTTGAGAGGAGAACTGAGAGGAGAAACTACTGAAAGAGCTGATCCCAGATCAGCCTGACCTCACAATCAGACAGCAGACTAGCAGGAAAGAGAAGCAGTACATGAAGCTTCTCTACTAGCTGTACACCAGACAGGTTTGGCTCGCTGGATGACGTCATGATAATAACTTATTTATCTTTTTAAAACAACGGGGACAGAATATGACATATATATTATTATATTATACAGAATATTATATGATATATATATTATTATATTATACAGAATATTATATTATATATATATATATATTATTATATTATACAGAATATTATTATATGTTATATATATTATATTATACTGAACTCCCTGTGAGGGTGACTAAAATAAGATGTCCTGACGTGTTTGTGAAAGTGTTATTTACTGCTTTTTTCGTGTTGGAATAAATGTTAAATATTTAACTGCAAAGTAGTAATGCGCGTTTGATACCTTAATTTGTTTGCATTAAATCATTCTGGGATGTTTGCTGAAATTGATTGGATGTGGCACAGCCCTACCAAGAACATTTTCCACCAGCCGCCACTGGTTACATGAAATTGGCGAAATCCAACTCTGACTTGTTCTGACACCCAAAGGGTTTTGTGCATGCGTTGTTGCTCTCCTGTCTTTGTGGTCCAGGGCAACATGAGCCACACACAGCCTCCTTTTGATTGACAAGTTGTTGCTTCTGTCTCTCTCATCGATCGAGCAGAATGGCTTTTTGTCATGAAAATGGACTCCGGCTAATTTCTTTTTTAGACGAAGCTAAAGATTTATCGACCCTATATTGACAAAGTATGTTGTGCAGAGCTCAATGATGGAAATGAATTGATCAAGACCACTTTCTTCTTTAACGTGGAATCGGGGGAGAGTTCTGCTGACGGAGATGATGAACATCGATCTTTGGCTTCACCCACCATTCTTTTGCTCTCCCACGTTCTGATTACCTTTTCTAAAATATGTAAGCTTTAAATCTATTTTGTCTACGAGTGCTGAACTCATAATTATGGCATTTCTGACAGGTTGGAAAATATATATTTGTTAGGTTAAAGCTCAGTGTGTAAAGAGTAACGCACCAAAACGAAGACTTTTCTTTCACTCTGCCACAAACAAACCTTTTTTCAAATACACCCGGCCAGTGTACAGCAGAACCAACAAACAGCCCAGGACATTTGCGTCATGTTTTCATGTCGGTAATGCTAGAATAACCACTGGCCTACATTTCAAACCAGTTTCCCAGGAAAACGCCTGCCACTCTACATAGCCAGTCCACCCCAGCTGGCAAAGTGCACAGGACTCCGACTCAAAGGGTCTTTGTCCTTCAGTGGCACTGTACAATTAGTTTTTCTTGGAATGACCACCCATTAGACTTTTCCAACTGTTAGCTCCAATTAAAACTGTACCTCACACTCCTGATAACCCAGTAAACCTTCTGATGGAGGGCTGCAGATCACCATCACCACGCCAGGGCATTAATGACAGCTGCCAAACAGTCAGTCCAAGCCAGGTTGCCTCAAAACATTCTGGCCTATAGTAGCTAATCTGCCTCTTCCAGCTTGTGTCCATTGGTCCCACAATACATCACAGCTACGACTTCCTAGTGCCACAGTGGGCGGGCGCCATTAAGCTGGATGGATGTGGGAGCAATGCCAGTCAGGAACTGCCATATGAGCCTCTCTTTTTCCTGCTTTCTCCTCCAGCTTGGTGCCCTTTTAATGGGCACTTAATATGGCTGACAAATTTACAAGGCATTTAAAAATGACCCAGTCAGCCAGTCCGCAGAAGGGAGAAGAGGAGGAGAAAATGAGAAGGAGGAAAGAGTGTCCAATCTCATTTTCTCCTGCCGACCAGCGCAATAAACATGCTGGATTTATATCAGAGCGGGGTTATAGGATGAGCAGGCTTTGTGTTTGTGTGTGTGTGTGTGTGTGTGTGTGTGTGTGTGTGTGTGTGTGTGTGTGTGTGTGTGTGTGTGTGTGTGTCTGTGTGTTTAGTGTGCACACTCTGTCTCCCCAGTACAAATAATTCACCCTGAACACCTGTCAACATGAGTCACGACACCAGAGAATTCCTGCAATTGAGCACATCCAACTAATTGGTGGCAGCCTGCCAGCCATCCCCCATCTCTCTCCATCTCCCCCTCTCTCTCTCTCTCTCTCTCTCTCTCTCTCTCTCTCTCTCTCTCTCTCTCTCTCTCTCTCTCGCTCTCTCTCTTTCTGTCTCTTTATTTCTCACACACATATTTATTCCCTACATCTTACTCACACTCCACCCCCCCACCCCCCCTCATCTATTTTAACATAACATTTATGGATGAATGATTTAATACTGGTTATCAAACCCATCATTGTAATCGCATCTCTAATTATGCTTAATTAAAACAGTCTAATGGCTGTTGCTGAGTTGGTTTTTGAAAGCGAATCAGCCGCTCTTCTCTCTCGCTAGAATTCCTCCCCTGACTTAGCATTCGGTATACTCACTCAACACCTCCGACAACCAATCAACTCAAAATTCTCTACCCAGCTCTTGTCAGGTCGTTAATTAAGCTCCCGAAGTGCCTAATGATTAAGATAACGCTGCAATCTAATGGTGAACAGGCTCTTTCCTCCCTCTTCTTTTTACAGCTTTCGATTATAGCACCCTTGAGGTGTTACTCAATCTTGATGAAATGCAGACAATTGACAAATCAGTTGCTTTGAGCCGGGGCTTATTACCCTGCTGCATATTCATGAGTTGTTTGGGGAAGAGTGGGATGATTTTTAATCAAAGTCACAGAAAAAGGATGACGGGAAAGTGCCGGCTGTGTGTTGAGGGGTGGTGGGCTCGCCACACCTATACCCGCCTCCCTCATCTCACCCAGCCTCTCACCACCCCGCTGTGAATAACATGCATCATTCATTGGATTTAGCTCACATTTGCGTGGATGCAGCTGGCAGTGGAAGGTGTGTGTGTCTGTGTGTGTGTGTGTGTGTGTGTGTGTGTGTGTGTGTGTCTGTGTGTGAGGGCTTGCTTCAAGGGGCCTTGGACAAATGGAGGTGCCACATGGTCGGACCAGATGTTCTGGTTTCTTATGTGCATAGCTCATCAAAAGCAACAACCGGTGCCACTATTGGGCCCCCGCTATCCAGTAAGGCCAGCCAACCCATCTGCGTCCTGGCTGCCAGGCCCAGTGCATTGTGGGTCCTGGCTATTTCTGTTCTGCGTTTCGCAGTTTCCAACCCGTTTTGTATCTGAAGCGAGAGGGGTGTTGTCAGTGCATCGACATCAGCAATAACCTTCCTGCAGGACTGTAGTAATCATTCAAATGGAATGGAACACAATGGAAGACACGGTGTGTATTTATCTGTAGCTCTCAGGTTGTAACAGAATATGTGACGAACAGACGACCGAGGTACACCAGCTCACAGCTGACAAACAGGTTATTATAAATGCATATGAAGTGGCAAGTAATTAAACATAATCCAGTGTTTGTAATCTGGTGGTGCTGCTCTTTACAATAAACATTCAACCACATAATCCAGTGATGACTTCGAACGGCACTTTGGAAATTATTATTTTTTTCACATTTAAGTATCAGGTGGCAAAATATAATGTTTTGTAATTCCACAATAAACGATTAGGCAAAAAGACAAACTGATGAAAACCTGCTCCGCACGTTTCCACACAGTCTGTTTACACTAGTAATTTAGAGCTTAATTACACGGATCAAATGTGTGATTCTACCCTCACTGTCTGTACTCGGGTGCATATTTATCGAAGTTGTGTTCAGATAATACAACTCGTGACCATGTCTTATGTAACTTGGTTTGATGGCTGGTTAGTGTTTGTATATTTTGTAATGTGTGTCTTGTAATTTCAACGATGAACCATTTGACATTCTGAATTTCAATGTGGCGACTGTGGCTCACAAGGTAAAGCCGGGGTATAGTCCCTTATTCAGAAGATCGGCGGTTTCGAATCCCCGGCTCCTCTAGTCCATGTCACTGTGTCCTTGGGCGAGACTTAACCCCAAATTGCCCCCCGAAGCTGTGCCTACGGTGTGTGAATGGGTACGGATGATTAGATAGTCCTGATGGGCAGGTGGCACCTTGCCATCAGTGTATGAATGGATGTGAATGGGGTAATGACATGTAGTGTAAAAGCACTCAGAAGACTAGACAGGCACTATACAAGTCCATTTACCATTTACCAATGCACTTCCAACATTATTTGTAAAAAAAACACATTTAGTAGAATCTATTTATTACGGACAACGTTTTTCATATTTGCGATAACGGGTATCTTTAAAATCTATGAAAGAACCTTGTGGGTGAATGTTTTGCTTTGCTACTTTTAAGCCTGTTTTTTCTTTTACACTTGCTGTAATACAAGTTACATTAGAGCATCCCGAGTAGTTAGTCTACAAGCAATCAATGAAACTCCAGTACAGGACAAATCCTTTTTGTGTGCTGTGAAATTGAAGGACACAAAATCACAGCGCAGGGCAGTTGGCAACACAAAGCACGAGCAGAACAGGACAAAAGATAAAGCGATTTTCAATACACTGTTGAGAAAAAAAACAACCCGGATGAGCGTCCAATGCGTGGGTGTGTGTGTGTGTGTGTGTGTAGGTAGTCTGACCTTCACACATCTCTGAAAGTATGAAATACAGCAGAATGACTTTTCACGTCCTTGGGCTATTAGACTCCTTAAAATTCTCTCCAACTCTCCGACCCTTCACCTACAGCGGAGAAAAAAAAGTATGTTGCACAGACAAGTGCATAAATCATACTAATATCTTCCAATAAATGTTGCACTTCGGGCTTCGTTTCAGCAAATTGCTGATGGCGATCATGCCCATGCTTGCAATTGTTATCCTCTGTTGGTCCTCACTAAACCGCTGCTCCTCCTTTTTGCCTCCTTTCTCCTTGTTTCATTCAGCTCATGTGTCTCATTATGGAGTCGGAGCACACTTGTTATTATGTGCGCTGTCTTGCTATCATTAGCACCGGTGGATGTTAGCTTCACTTGGGTAAGCCCATCCATAACCGCATTTATTATTGTTGCCCAGTGAGCTGCAGTATTATGATGACTAATTGCAGGGGCCTAATCGTTGTTAGCCTGAGCTACTTGGGTGGCTTGAAATAGTTGGAGGGGGAGGGTTTCGATACTGAGAATTTGAATATGCGGAGGATGTGCTGGAATGTGCACAGGTATAGACATCTGTGTCTCTGCGGGTTTGCCATGTGTCTACGTGCCTTTACAAGGAATTTGAGAACAAGGAAAAGTATTTCCAAAGTGAGGACATTCTTCTGGTTCATTCAAGGTTCATTCAAGGTCATTCAAGGTCATTCAAGGTTCATTCAAGGTCATTCAAGTCTTTGGATTCAGGCTTCGGCTCAAGATTGTATAAGTTAGGATCTTGTTAACATGGGTTTTGAGATTCAGGTACATTTAGAGTTTAAGTTATTTACTACATGGAGTAAACCAGATTGGCACCAAAATCATCTTTTTGTGTCTGTATATAGTTCTGATATACATTCTATTATATTCAAATGCATTAAACTGAGGCTGTGTACGTTTTAGCGAACAGTGGCCACAAATTTCAAATTAGGGACAATACATATATGGCAGTATCTATCTAACGTACATAATAATGAACTTAACATAAGCTGACATTAGCCACCATACACTAGTATAGCTGCCAAACTCCTGAGTGGATTGGATTGAATAATGGTGCGTCTTTTTGCTTATGAACTCACCTTTCATTTGGAGAAGAAAGAATGTATTATTTCATATTGCTCTATGTAATCTCATCAAAAGAATGACTTTAGTTTTCAGGAGTTGAAAAAGACAATCAAAACAGTAACTTCTTAGAAGTAATAATGAAAATCAGCAAAGATTCTGCCTTGAAACATAACCATACTAAGCAGTATTAGTGAAATGTGCCTGTGGTTTTGATCATGTCTATCTCTCACCTGTGGTCTTCATATCAGCTTGCATCCTTACGAGTGTGTCAGCAGATTATTTATCCTTAGTAATCGTTCCTCGTTATCCGTCTCTGTATTCCTTTCTCGCACATAATCAGCAAATCAGAACCTGTAGAATATTTGCCCCTCAATACAAGCAGATTATTTACTTTTTTTTTTTGGTAAGCAAGCAGCTCTCAAGCTCACATATAAATCATTAACACACTACTAAACCACTTGTAAACCCATCAGATGCAGCCACGAAAAAAAATCTGAATCAGTGTGAAACAGAGAAGAGCATCAATTATTCACTTTTCTCCCCATAATAGGATTTCAATATGTCAGCTGTTTGCTGTTTTTTTTTGCATGAAGTGAATTCATTGATCCATTTTTCCTTGATAACTCATTCCCTTTATTCTTTTGATGCGGTGCCGCTGTCACTCCTTTCACCCACTCTCTCTTTTCTCTATCCACTGGCAGTCTTTTCTCTTCTCTCTGTTTGTGTGTCTGTCTCTCTCCCTTTCTCTTCCTCTCTCTTTCTGCAAAGATCAGAGGAAAAAGATAAAACAGGCATCCTCCAACACCAGCATCTTGTCATGCTTTCCCATTCAGTTTACATCAAAAGCATAAGTGTACTACATCATATTACAGATGATCTCCTACAGATTTTTTTCGATGATAAAAGCTTTCCAGAATGGCAAACACTAACACCACCGATATATCCAAAAGCAAACTCAGCTTTTAACAGTTTTACTTTATTCTTTGCAGTTTTACACTTGATGTTGATACAGCAGGAGTAAGAACAGTGTTTTAGCTCCGATAAAAGTGTGTTTAAATATTGATGAGGGAAGTGTGTTTGTGTAGCTTACAAAGAGCCAAGATGGTGTTTAGGGCCAAGGCTTTGTCTTCAGCCTCTGCTCCCAGAAGCCAAAGGATTTAGTTTCACACCGAGGGAGGAAACGTCAGCCTGAGGATGGAGTTAGAGAAAGTGTGTGTGTGTGTGTGTGTGTGTATAGTCAGATATTACGTATACCCAGTTTGAGAGATTCATTTACTCTTCAGTCTATACGTATTGCTCTGTTACCAGCCTGCCCGTAATAATGATTCACACAGAAGACTTGTCGAGCAGATACTGACCCATCAATCGTAGCCGAGGAGGATGTGGTCCGTGTTGCCTCAGCTGACATCTGCCTACAGCAGTTGGCAGACTTGTTCACCTTGCTGTGTGTCTTCGCCCTGTTGATACAGCTTGTTCTCAGTCAGAGTTCAGCTCGAGGGAGAGATGAGTAAAATAAAAAATCAACAAAGGACTGATTGTGTTTATTACGTTTTTTGTGTAGCAACATTAGGATGTTAAGTGAAGAAAACAGGAGAGAAGTGCCACTAAGACATCTAATACCAACATGCATTTCTCAATACAGAGTGCGCCGACTTAAAACCTTTGTCCTTAGGAGTTCAAACTGCTGAGAAGAGGCAGATACAGTACTTTCAGTTTGAGACCAACATTCTTGCTGATGATATTCCAACTCAGACGGGTTTTACACGAATCAACGTAACTGTCGACATCAGTTGGGTGACAAGAACGACTCTACGGTCGACTAAACTAGCACGTTTAGCTTCTTTCAATCACGTTGTGAGATGAAATGTATATTTACAAAAACAAGATTGTAAACTAAATGTTATGTGTTATACCACATGTTGTATTATACACCACACAGCTACTTTCTTTTATATATATATATATATATATATATCTACACTTTTTTGTTGAAATGTGGCAAGATGCGTACCTAATAAGAGGCAGCGTTATTGAAAATAAGTATAAAAATAACCAAAAACATTAAATAAATACTTAAAAATCAATCAAATTTGATTAATAATTAGATTTTGATGCTGACCTAAATTTATCCTCCAAAATGAATTATTAATAATAATAATAATAATAATAATAATAACTTTATTTATATAGCACCTTTAAAAACAGAATTTTCAAAGTGCTTTGACAGACAAAGCAGCAAAAATAAGGCAATAAAACAACAGAAAGCTCAGTGAGACAGTCGATACGATAAAAATGAACTAATAAATAGATAAAATAAAATAATATAAATAAAATAAAATAATTTAGTAAAATCAACAAATAAAAATGAAACAGAAAAGCGACGACATCACATAAAAGCCAGTCTGTAACAATGTGTTTTAAGAAGTGATTTAAAAGAGATTACTGATATTTAATACATTACGGATGGTTGATAGATCGCGTTCACTGAGATAATAACTGTGTTTTGGGACGACCATGGTCACGTTAACTGGCAGGACATCAGATTTTGAAGTACAGACAAAATCACAAATTGAGAAAAGTCCCCGTCAAAGAAATCTGTGATTATTGATATTGGGCTCTATAAATAAAATGGACTCAACTTGACTTGAAAGGCCTAATGTGACGCTGCCTTTTCTATAAAGCCTCTTCAACCTTAGGTGGCAGAATGAACTGATCCACACTTTCACACCAAAGACTCCAACAAATATAAACCTTCAGGGTTTCTCACAAATCTTAGACTTCACAAATCAAAACTGTGGGCTGAAAATGTAAGCACGCAGCTGAGTAGAAACAAAACAAACCGGGCATAATGCAATCTTAATGACATCATTATATGTTAGCATTTACGTATCAAAGCTCATTAACCCATTCCGGCCTCAGTGCCTCAAGAGAAAACATAAATAACTAAAATATCTTCCACGCAGTCTTCATTATGAGGTTGAAAGAGGCTCCTCGTACAAAGAGAACATTATTAATGGTTCAGTAACCACGAATGGCAAATTGTATACAGTGTGTTCTCCTAAAGGGAGCTCTGGGTGCTATGAAAGTGTTTTCATTATTTATTTTAAACTGTGTGGTAATACATATTATAATTTACTTTAAAAAGTGATAATCAGTGCTGCCTCCACTTCAAATGTAATCAGTTATGCTGAAATCACAGATTCATATGAAATAAACATCCGTAAACTCCTATAGTTGTCTGTTACCTGTGTTGCATTCCCTGGTGATGAAGCAAGGCCTCAGAGGGAAGATAAGCTCTGTGCTACGCTATTAATCCTGGCCCTGTTTTTTTTTCCTGTTGTCAAAGCTCCCATGTTTGAACAATGCTGTTGTCTTCTCTGTGTTTGCTCATTTAGGAACAAACATTTGCCCGAGCGCACTGCTGCTGCCGCAAACAAGCTCTCCTAGGAAGTGTTATTAATAGGATAATTAAGCAGACGGTAATGAGCTGGATTATGCCTAATTATGACAAGATTTGTTTTGGCATTTTGTCTTGTGAGGAGCCAGTGAAGTGGTAAAGTCTACCTTGGAGTTCATTATGCTGATGTGAGTGCACCTGAGTGCACAGGACAGGCATCAGGCACCCAGGTGGGGTGGGGGTGGGGGGGGGGGGGGGAGTGGGGGGGCACATGTGCCAGTACAGATAGCAGGGCAGCAGACATCGGCGTGCTGTCTGACCGCCTCCCTAACTGGGCTGGTTGGCAGTGCAACAAAGGTTTGACCCCTGAGGTGCAGCCAGGCCAAGAGACCTCCGTGTGCCAAGTGCTAACCTGCAGCCGTCAGAGAGTCTTTTCAAACCGGCTAATCGTCGGTCGTGTCCAGGAAACAGTCTGAAACCTTTTGGGGAGATACAGACGCTCAAATGTATGGCTCCGTATGGAGAAGGATGGGTGTTTGGAACGTTTTGTGTGAGCAATTCAGATGTTCTGCTTCATTGTAAAAACATTACACATGACATTTATTGGAAAATTTGCAATACTTCTTCTATACTGCTGATGGTTTGTATTGTTGGGACATTGATTAACAATACTTGAATCGTTATATTCAAGTTATTCAATTTGTACGGTTATCACATTAGTAATTAGAAAAGTTATGCCCCCTTATAAAGGAATGAAACTGCTGTAATGCTATTTTATTATATCAGTGTGTGACATTAACATGTTAATTAAGTAAATACTTAATGTGCAGGTGAGGTAAAAACCCACTACGGTGTTATCTAATAGTGAATATAAACAAGGATGCATTTTTATTACATTAAGAAGAATATACCTATGAAACGCCATCAGCTTGTCTTTATATTATTACGTTTTTAATTCACACTAAATCCGCGTCCTGCTTTGCGTTAAATATAGCGAGTACATCACACTGAATGTTTGGTACTGGTGTCTGCAGCCACACGGGAGAGATACTGACAACCGACCACGCACAGCTGTCGTGTGACAGTACGTTCTCCCTCACACCTAAATACCTTGAGCTCATTGTACATCTGGATAAAGCAGTGTGTTAACCTGACACTCTTTTTCGATGCACCAGATGTGTTAAACAAATGCAGTCTGAGAATCATGGGACCCGGCGCTGCTGCCTGTGCTTCCAGCTTTGCTTGAAGATGTACATTTTACAGTTTGCTCTCTGTTTCTCAGCCATGTTTTGAATGAATTCAAAGCAGAACATCTGCAGTGGCTGTAGTTGTGTACTGATAGTTGATCTAAGATAACTTTAGCCTATACCCGACATAAGGGGTGTCACTTCTTTTACATTTACAGTATGAACACAACGGGTCATTAGAAGCAGTGCCTTGTTTGATCAGGTTGGATTGACAGTGACCTGACTCTAGTATCTGATCAGTTCACATAAAGGTTGTGTGTCTTGTGTATGGGCATGTAAAATGTCCAATACTGTTCGAACTTTGGCAGAAAAGGGACCCCCCCCCCATGGCTCATAGTAAAAAAAAAGTAGATTGAGAAAATGTTCATGACCTTTAAGACGAGGCAACTGAAACCACAAGTTACATTTAAAGAAGAATACTATAGAATATAGAAGAAACTATTCTCGACTGTTGCTGTCAGATGGGTTGTGAACAGCGTTCTCCCGTGTCATTGTTTGTGTGGCCAACCATCCACCTTGACCTCCTCCACACATGGCTTCACGGTGTTACAACAAACTAAAAGCTACTTCCATCTTTGCACTGTGAGGACAATCGTTGTTTGCATCACCACAAGTGGTTGAGTGTCAGGGAACACGCAATTGATGCACACACAAAAGCAATGCAGTCATTTTTCTTTTCCAGTGAGGACAGTCCTCACAAAGACTGTGAGCTGTAATCTCTCAGGCTGAGCTGAAACATTTTCAAACCTTTTTTTTTCCATATAATGCAGAGCTGTAAAACTGGGATGATATCTTGGTTAAAGGACATTTCAACAGATACACTGCTTAGCTCATAATTGTGTGTGATAAACAACACTAATTTAAACCTTTTGTATGATGGATTTCTGCATTCTGAAATACCTCCACTGACAGCAGGATGACAGTGCATCGTCAATCAAATTTATTAGAGCTGAGTGTCTTAATGCTTTATAAAAGGCTTTAGGCTTAACGGGGCCTATGCAGCGCTTATGAAATTGTGCCGGTGTGGAGGAAAAAGGAGTGTTAATGCATTTGCATTTACAACCCAGACAACACTCTCTATCTCACACACACACACACACATACACACACACACACTGCAATGCACACATCTTCTATTAAGGCGCTCCATTCGCTCCTGCAGCTTTCGATAAGAAAGCTAAGTCTGGGATTTAGAGCTTTAGCTTATCATCATCTTTACGAAGCTTTCTCTGGAAAGTGCAGTAAGCATGGGCCAGCAATCTGCATAGAATTTACAGGGAATGAAGGGGGGAGTGGTGGGAGGTGGTTGTGGTGTAGGAAGGGGGTGGAGGAGCGTTGACAATAAATACATTTGTCTGAAAAGCCCGACTGCTCAGAAACAGGTGGATTTACATTCCTCAGAAATCAAAGCCGGCTCGGTGGGTAAAACCTGGTACTGCTGTGGTATTTCTGAACTGGCGAGCACATTGTGTGTGTGTGTGTGTGTGTGTGTGTGTGTGTGTGTGTCTGTTTGAGAGAGTGGAGGGAGGGGGTACACATTCATACTGCACACAATACACAGTTAATTCTTTAACACACACACACACACACACACACACACACACTCATAGAGAGAGAGCTCAGTTCTGTAACAGGGGACTTTTCATTTACTCAAGAAAAAAAAACAAAAAAAAAGATGCGATTATGGAGAAAGCTCATTTCCTGCTAAACTTGGACTCTGGTTTCCCCAAATAAAATTGCTTTTATTCTTCACAACATGTGTTCCCGGAGATTAAGGCCCTGTAATCTTGCGAAGGCTTAATAAGACTCAGTATGCGGAGTGCAGGCTAAAACAGAAAATGTGGAACGAGCCTCGCTTAGCTCTGTTCTACCCAATGACTTTAATCCTGTTTATTAAATTATAAAGAACCTTAAAGGATAAAGATAAAGAATATTGAGTCGAGGATTTAAATGATTCAGGGTTATTTCCCCCCCCCCTGTCTTAGTGCAAGTTATTTGATAGCACTGGATCATGTTTAAAGATGGCAGCAGGCAAGAGCTGTGACAGACTTTGTTTTCACAAATGGAGCTCGCTCCCCTCTCAGTACAAACCTTTGCATTAAGTGTGGACTCAACCTTGGCGGGGTTCTGTTTCTTGGGTATTAAAGTGTAAAGTGTTTCCCACATGCTAGTGATCCTGAGTGTCACTGATCCCTGTGACAACTTATAGAGGGTGACATAAGAAGAACAAGTATTACATGCGGAGATGTTTTTGCTCAGCAAGAAAGCATCTGAAACGCTAAAACAAGACAACATTGACCCATCGCATACAAGTGTTATCGCTGACTTGTTTACAATATCTCCCAAAGATGTATGCAACACAAAACTGTCGGAGCCAGATATAAGCAGATTACCTTTAAGCTGTGAGAGTTAATGGCCAAAGAGAGGGAGTCTATGCGAGCTATGTGGACTTGTGAACTTGTCACTGAGAAGTTCTTCTGAGCTACTGGGCTAAGAGGATTGCAGGCCGCTAATCCAAATCAAACGACATACCATGTGAATTATTACATTCTGAGACAGATTATTTTACCCTCAGATTAAGGATTCATGCCAGCCCAAATCTCCTCATGTCTTGCATGGCCTGATGAGGAATGGAATATGCACATTTGGAAAAATCGGCAAGCCTCTCTAAATGTTGTTGTTGAGGCCATCGCATTTAGAGTGATCACTCCGATACCCATGATATCTCCTTGATCGCTCTCTCTCACACACACACACACACACACACACACACACACACACACACACACACACACACACACACACACACACACACACACACACGCACACACACACACATACACACACACACAAACACCAAACACGCCTGCTCTGGTGCTCTACCTTACCTTCAGCTCAATTCTACCACTTTTTAAATGACTATATACAGTACATACATATATATATATATATATATATATATATATATATATATATATACATACGTACATATAGTAGTGTGTATGTATATATAATATTGACAACATGGTTTATGATGTGTACAGTTTCAGGCCTGTTAAAAATGTTGAAGCTGTGGCTTTGTAGCTTATTCGCACAAGTGAGGTTACTGTATTTTAAACAGCACAATAGCTGTTTTAGACTATAGCATAATTACACTGTATTTATATTAATAACACTTCCTGTATATAGTGACCAAGGGCTAACGTGATGTTTCCCACGTTTTCCCTTCAGTTGAATGAAACCACACATGGTGGTCATCTGTTGGATGGGACCATTCTGTAAATGTCCATCTTCACAACCCATTTAATCCCCCAACTGTATAATCTGAATAATGCAAAAAATAAAAATGCTGCTGCTATGACAACTATGGAGGTGTGAGACTTTCACCCGACAGTATCATAGTTACATGAATGATTCAGTACACGAAAGAGTGAATATTTTTTTGGCACTTTGTGGAGAGGGAAGTAATCCCCCCCCCCCGGATGATTCATTCTGTCTCTAACTTTGTAGACCAGAAGAGTCAGCAGAAGATTGAAAAAAACAGATGGCGTGCAGGCAGAGACAGTGCTCTCACTAAACGCTGGATATTCTCTGTCTCTGAGAATTTGTCATACAGAGCGAGCAGATCGTGTCCTCTTTGTTCCCAGTCAACCCCTCGTCAGTGGCGTCCTACAATGTGGATGAAAGCGCCTACAGACATGCAGCCTGTCTGTGAGTGATTAACAGCTGAGAGGATTTTCTTTAGCTGCAGAGGCACAATGCAAGGTCCTCCTGTGAGTGTACAGTCCCCAAATCCAGCCTTTGTTTACAGGATGTCAGGTCAACTAGTCATTATTTAGTGTGATCACAGACCCCTGCACAGGCGTTTCTCACACGTGATTTTGAATAGATTTATGCAGACACGCACACAAATACGCACGCTGAAGCACTCTCCAGCAAAGAGGTGGAAGTTGAGTGACAGTTCAATTCTTCTCCTTTCTGCAAAAAAAAAAGCTCTGCACTCGCACTGAGCCATCATACTTAATTTAACAAGAGCAGTGAGGGGGGGGGGGGAGTAGAGGAGATTTTTGAAGATGCCAAAAGGGAATCAAGGGAAAAGTGTGATTTCTGACCCAGGATTGGGGTAATCCAGCTTGATGAATGAAAGTCAAATTGAACGTGATCTTTTTTGTATATCCAAACCAATGAGATGTGTTACTACGGCTTTAAAGTAAGTGGTTTTGGGATCTCCTTGTCACCTTGAGATGTAAGGCAGAAAAACCTCAGCCAAACCCCTGAGAAATACAAAGAGAACCCAGAAGATGCAAAGTACTCCCTCCTTGTCAGTGTTAATGCCCGGTTTTATTCCCCATTTGAGCGAGTGTATTTTGCCGTATCAGAAAGTGAAACGGAAATAAAACAATGGTTCCTTGTGCCCGTGTCCTTCTTTAGATGTAGTGCTCCCACGGTAACTATCCCTTGTTGAAATTATACAAGACGCCTCTTTTTCATCCTGCGTCTACGTGTCTGTCACTGACACACGAGGGTCCGCTTATTAACGTCATAATCAATTATGTCCTTGGGAGTTCTTTGTGACACTGGAAATAATAAATAAACTGCATGACCTGCTGTCAGTCACCTGAGAGTGATTCCCCCCCCAACGTGGGTCCATGTACAACTGTCCAATGAAGGAGTTGCCTGTCAGTTCGTATGACTTTGTGTTTACAGTTCCTGGTTTGTTTGTAATAAGTCAGAGTTCTAGTCAAAATGGACGAGAGCTAAAAGGCGAAAACATTTTCTTCTTTGGTTCAGACCAACTTAATCAAACTACAGATATAAAAGCAACATTTGACTTATCTGCTATCAAGATCAGTAAAATAGGCAAATGTTTTGTTGTACTCATTGTGTAAATTGCCAGAAGAACAGATGGTGGGATTCACTAACTGACAGCAGAGAGGAGTATAATAGTAATAAACTGGTTGACTTCCACCTGTTGAATGGCATCAAACGGGCAAATAAATATTATATTCAAATGTAGTCTAACTTCCCTATTTTTTTTACTTTTCTGGCACCTGCTGTTCAGAAAATAAAGGTGGGTTATAAAGGTATTGTTCTATCCCAGCTTATCTTATCATCTCAGTGCTCTTTACATGAAAACATTCCCACCACATCCCTGCTGCCTCGAACATGTGCATTCATACCCACATGATCTGCTCCTGTTCACCTATACAACAATATAAACAAACCACAAACTGCAATTATCAACTCTCTGACACAGTGTAAACAGAGTTTTTGTGTTACAGCGGCACATCATAAACTCAGTGTTGCCTTCCATGAGCATAAACAATAACCAATTCAAATATCGCCAGGACGCAGTGCTATTTGAGCTTTCCAAACATCATTTGCATCCTCTACTTTAACACTGGCAGTTACAACGGGTCCAACAGTCACTCTCGTATACACACACGTACTGTATATATGCACACACCACCCCGACACTAACGAGCACAGACTTGCCAAATGATCTACTGTCGTTTCTGTTTCTATAAGAGGAACTCAAACATGCTTATCTTAATCCATTGAAGCACTGCGTGTGCGTGTGTGTGTGTGTGTGTGTGTGTGTGTGCGCAGTCTAATTCAAGCCAATTGTTGTTTTTTCAGACCCCATGAAATGGGATGTTCAGTTATGACGTCATACTTGTTTGATCACCGACAGGGCAAATGCAAACAAAGTGCTTTGAATGCAAAATATAAAAAAAAGGTGCTGCTGGCCTTCTCGGTGCAAAGATAGCAGATGACAGATGGCTGCTAGTAGATTTTCACATAAACGGCCACTAAATACAGCAGGATATAGCCGACACTGTTACAGGAACAGACGGGGAATTTTGAAAATAAACATTTCACAGCTACATGCTCACGCACGCACACACACACGCACACACACACACACGCACACACACACACACACACACACACACACACACACACAGAGACATGAGCAAACAAGCAGCAACCCCAGGCTTTGAAAGCACACTGACAAGGGCAGTGTCTCTCACCATGAACACAGACCTACACAATGCCCCCACTAGCAGTCACTCATGTCAGCCATTTCTGTTACTGGCTCCATTTTTTTTGTCTTTGGTTTCCATGGTACCCACATAGGCCTGTCAATCATGGACAATTTCCTCAGTGGGTGCTAGATGGCAGAACTGCTTTCTAACACTCTCTCTCTATATCTGTGTGTGTGTGTGTGTGTGTGTGTGTGTGTGTGTGTGTGTGTGTGTGTGTGTGTGTGTGTGTGTGTGTGTGTGTGTGTGTGTGTGTGTGTGTGTGTGTGTGTGTGTGTGTGTGTGTGTGTGTGTGTGTGTGTGTGTGCAGTTCTGGCAGTGTTCAGTGTGGGTGGGTGTTGAGTGGTCATGTTGGAGATAGAAGTCATATAAGAAAGCTCACAGGGGGAATACTGCTGTGACCAGAGTCAGTATAATGTACGTAGCACATGTTATAGACAACTTTACAGCGCATGTGTGCTTTATGTTGATGTTTTTAAAAAACTGGGTGTGAGATTCTTTGTGCATGTTATGGTTTAATTTCATTTTGCTTTCAAATCACACAAGAAAATGTTATAAAATCCCCTCCAAATGTCAGATTAATAAAGGAAAGAGGGACCTGACTTGTACAATGTATACACTTTTTTTCTTAAACTCTGTACGAACCAAGTTTAAAAAACATAGATATTCCTGTCTTAATTTGATCAACATTATTGATTTCAGTCAATTAGGGTTAGGCAATGTCTACCAAATTAGAAAATGACGATGTCCACAGCGATGCATCGCAATGGACAGTGTTCAATGGATCCATCAATGGATAGATGTTGCTACAGGAGCTGCATCCGCCATTACGAATAAAAGGATGTCTGCATTCTTATCAATTACTACCCTTATTGGGCAGTAGTGGCATGAAGGTTAGAGAAGCAAGCTTGCAGCAAAAAATCTGGATCAACGTCTCCCTCAGTACCACCACCGAGGTGCCCATGAGCAAGGAACTTAACCCTCAGCTTCTCCAGTGGAGCCGTGCACCGGCCAACAGGTCTGACTGTGGTTGGTTTCTCATATTGATATTGTCAGGCGAAAGCTTTTGCCTCAAAATCTCTTTTCAGTGTCACAGAAAGTCAAGCGATTTTTGAAAGTAGAGAATTCAACATCTGGTAAACATGGAGCTCATGTTTGAAGATGAAGTCCTCGTAGATTTAATCATCCTGCTTTCTCATGACAGCAAAGAGCAATGTGCTACTTGGAGTTCATGTTTCGTCTGTAGGTTTTGGGATATTTGCATTTCATAATCGTTCTAATTCACTGTTTTGTGCCATGAACCCATGTCACATGCTGTTATACATCATCGTTTATTAGAGAATGGTTTGTTGTTTGAAGAAAGTATTCCACATTAATGCTTGATTTACACATGGGAATCTAGCAATAATGCATCTCCAGGGAAAGGACCAAATCATTTGAGCTTTGAATGCTTACATTTAAACCAATGACCTGTTGTAGAGAGGAACGTTTTCATTGACATTCAGGTTGTTTTTATTCTACTACAGTGCAGGAAGTTGGCAGTGGTGTTCTTCTCAAAGGGATGTCCAAGATAGTTTTGTCGATAGAGAAGGGAGGAAGGAAAGGGACACGGGTTGCCTTTCGCGATAAGTCATCATAGGAAGAGTGAGATGGCAGGTGGCTTTAGATGGCATGAGTGTAGAGTCAGCAATGTTTTCCTCGGGACTCCTCGCGGCAGTGACTTAATGCAGGCTGGCATGTAGGCTGGGTCTACCTGACTGTGTGCAGGGATTCAAGGGATGTGAACATTGTGGAGAGTGGATCCAGCGTTGTTTGGGGTATGTTTACCCCGAGGTAACTTTGCTTTGTTCACCGCACAGCCTGGACACCAGTAAAATAAAGTTCTGTCATAAAAAATAAATCTCACCAGCACCGATGGACACACACGCTCAGATGCACTAACATGCATTAAAAGGCATTAAAAGGTTTGAAACGGGAGACAGACGGCGGGCTCTCCTGTTAAAGTTGAATGTGTTGTTGATCCACCGTCCACCATAACCTCCCAACAGGGACTCCGTTGTCCTATAAAGACATCACCTGACTTCCTCCGTTGCTCCAGTCATAATTACCACAGCCACTAACCAACTAAAATTAAAGACTCTTTCGTAACAATGCGTAAAAAAAACAGGACAGGGAGTGTCAGACTGTACTCAACACATATATCATATAATCTGCTGTTCGAGGTGAAGTCTGATTCAATGGGAACTCTCCACTGATGGCTCTGACCAACACATTGTGTGGTGGCCCCCGCTCTGGTCTCTGGTGTCACTTAGTCTGTGCTGCTTAATTACCAGGACCAGCGTGGTGCCCACAAGGTGCCTGAGGTGAAACCGGCATGGAGCGGTGGTCGACAGCCAGGCACGGGGATTTTGGCCATGACGCTTTCTCTGTTTCATTCCAAAGTCTTTGTTTATGTAAAAACAGTAGTGAGCCCTTTACCCCTAGATAACTCCCTGCTGGGCGGATAGAGATACACACACACACACACACACACACACACACACAGCCTGGGAACGGGCTCTGGGCCAGGGCCAGCTCAGTCCAGGGATAAAGAGATTGCGGCACAGAGACAAGAGGCTTGACTACAAACCATTTAACCTTTGCCAGAAGGTCTGCACTTGTTTGCTCTCAATTTGAATACCGGGGGAATAAAAGTGTGTATGCAATGAAGCAACAAATATTCACAATATCAGTCCGAATGGAAGAAGAGGGCTGCAGAAAATGAAACTATTCAAAGAGCTGATGCTGCACCCTATTGAGAAGAAAGGAGTGAAATTGAGTCATTTTTGCACTCTCAAATTATAACTGCTATATTTTTCACTTTAATGAAACTATGTTTGCTCAGTTGTGGTGTGCAGTGCAGCTCAACATCAGATAATGAAAACAGTAAAGCGATGGCCGAGACAGCTTCAAAACTGTTCGAGAACAGGCTTCACATCAGACCATTCCCCTTCTTCTCCACTCAGTCAGTGAACAATAGTTTTGTGTTAAAGAAGACATTGTTAACTTGCTTTTTAAAATTAATTTAGAGCCATACTTCAATGGGTGTCAGGAATTATAGCTATATATATATATATATATATATATATATATATATATATATATATATAAGATATAAGCAGACAGACACATTCAAAGCTGTTACTGTTAAGCAGAGGGGACGCATTCAGCACCTTGGACAGTGCCCCAGTGCAGAAAGGGTGCACTAGTTTCTCCTGGTCCACTTCATCTAAAGAACCAACAAATAACTGTTTTAACTGTTTTCTATACTTTCTAACTTCCGTTTATGTTGCATGTCAGAAGCATTGGTATGGAAGCAGGTGTTCTGCTTATGGCACCAGATGCAAAACATGTGCTCAGCAAGTCTTAAGGGAATTGTGCAACAATGGTTTTCTGATGGATTATTAATGTTATTAGCAAGAGAGTACAACAATTGTCCATAACTTCCTCCATAGTAAAGGGTCAACACCAGAACGTGGGATGGACTGGTCGGTATTGAGAAGTGTTTAACACACTAAAAACATGTCCCCCATTAACTTAATGCCACCAAAGAAATGATGTAAGTTTGATAGTCCACACCATATTGTCAACATATTGTTGGTGGTGATAGATAGTTAACTAGTTAATTGATTGATTGGTTTTCTCTTTGGGATAAGAACAAGCATATGCCCAAATATTTTTCCAATTTCCTCACAATAAGTATCTTGACTAGGTAGAGGGCCATTTCCACGTATTTATTAAAAGTGTATTTCATTAGCTGCAGTCATATCTGTATTAGGCATGTCACTGTCCAATAAAACGTCCTTGTTTCTGGGTCAGTACTGAGAACCCGAGTTAAGTGACTGTACACGTGGTTCAGTTATACAGCAGGTTTTTAAATGAGTCGGTGAATTGAGGTCAGAGACAAACAAAAGTGTCTGCTCACCAACATCACAGTTTGAATAATGAGTGACGTGACCGCAATGAACTGAACAAAATAGATATCGATTGTGCGGAAAAAATATGACAGATCATCATTTTCAGAAAGCCGCCCCGATGCATTATTGGGTTCTGTCAGGTGGACAGCTTTTCACATCGTGATTTCTGAATTACCGATACTTAAACGCCAGCCTCCCTTTTGCTAGAAAAGTACTTATGAGCCTTTAGTGAGAGATGAATCTCTGTTCAGCTCTTTAACGCGCATCCATGCATTACAAATGGATATCAGCAGGTAGAGTTTAATTTACAAGTTCCACAGGCCGTAATAATTCAGCTCAACTTCTCTTTAACTCAACATATGTACGTGAATGATGATGAGAGAGAGAGATCCGCAATTTGTTTTCTGCTCGCTGGTGTTTTTGTGGCAGTTGTGAAGGGAAACAAACGATCCACCATCGCAGCTTTAGAGGATTCCACTAATTGATGTAAACACACTGAAGCCTCGGCGTTCGCTTTCCAATAAAGAACAACGTACTCCGTCTCATTTCTGCTGAGCATTTACATTGAAGCGTACATATATCATAAAAGAGAGTGAGTCAGCAAGCAGTGGAAGGTGTTTACATATATCATAAAAAAGAGTGAGTCAGCAAGCAGTGGAAGGTGTTTTGGGGGGGGTTCGAAGTCTGCTGATGTTTCCCAATCTAGTTAAACTCACTGAGTATATACTGTACTATTAGTATAGTATATCTACTACTGTCCACAGTGTGACTTATTGTTGAGTCACACTGTGGTATCACAGCAGTTGGAAGATAAATATATTATATTAGGTCATAATATTTATGACCTATGGGTCTTCAAAAACAATAAAAATCTACCAAACTATAGAAATAACAAATACATGTACTACTCCATATCTTTATTATCTTGCTTAAACAAAGTTCCTTTACACCATCTTTTTATAGCTCACTTCTATCTGGTTTTAAACGTCTGGTTTTGAACTCTTGTCTTGGCGGTACTGCGTACCTGCCGCCCTTTCTTCGCCTCCTCATCTCCCACCACGTCACACTACACCCGGCTAATCTGGGGCCGACGCTTCGGTCTGAGGGACATGCTGCACAACTCGACCTCCCGCACTTCTCAGACATGACAAAAGCTAGTCCATGTGGCCTCCAGTCTGCCCCCCTAATCTACCTATATAATTACAAATACCTCTCCTCTCGTACGCCTAAGCAGTCTACCAGCCAATACACTTAAGGCCGGAGGTGGTTGCTGGCAGAAACCCGATCAGGAGACCTCTCAGTGTTTCCCTATCAGAGACTAAAGACTCGAACAGCGCAGGGGTCACACATACATACACAACAGTACATTCTTTCTCCCAGATAGATTCAAATAGACAAACACAATTCCAACAACCAAACAAAGGACGAAGAAGAAGAAGGAGTTAAAATAATGAATAATTCCATTCAACAGCACACCGACAGTTTTGATGGTGATTGTCGCCGGTGCTGATTGACCGATAAATTCATGCAAATCAAAACCTTTTTTTCTGACTACCATTTAAATTGCTGTTTATCTCTCCCACTGGGATGGAGTGATGGGAGGAGGGTTCCCAATCACCCACCCATCCATGCTTGAAGCCTCTGGAGGGAAGAGAAAAAGAGGGGGAGGCTTAAGTAAACAGAAGAGAACAAATGAGCTCTGTGACGGCTCAGCAAGCACTGCCTCCCTCCTTGCCTGTCTGAATGCCCGTCCTTTGTTGATGGCTGAATAGGGGGCTAAATATCCCTTGAAATCAGAGCCAGAGCCTCCTCTCTGGATGCTATATTCTGAGGCTGAAGCCATTCATATGCAAATAGTAACTGGGTTAGGATTGGTTCTACCCCGATGGTTGGTGTGCTATAATGGACATCACATTTGGGGTCAGAGGATCAGTAATGGGGCAATATTTGGGCTTCTCATCTGGCTTTTTGGAGTCTTTTGGGTTTTCAGCGCTGTGTGCTTATTCACGCTGCTTTGACAAGATCTCTGTTCTTTTTTTATATCTTTTTTTTTTTTGAAGCGAGGGCACCAGATGGTGTTCCATGAACTGGTGTTTAGCATGGCACAAAGAGAGGTTTGGGGTGAGAGCAATGTTTAGTTACAATTCATTGAAGGATTAGTGTGCGTGTGTGTGTGTGTGTGTGTGTGTGTGTGTGTGTGTGTGTGTGTGTGTGTGTGTGTGTGTGTGTGTGTGTGTGTGTGTGTGTGTGTGTTGATGAGGACACATCTATGTGTGTGTGTGTGTGGCTTGGCAACCCATTCATTAGGACCTAAATCACCAACTAATACCCTCTGAATTCCCTAAATGGGTTTGGTCCCAGCACAAGCGCACAATCTGTGGTGACTTTGGCCTTGACATTGTTAAAAGCCAGCAGTCCTTTACACTGAACACACACACACATACGCTTAAATACACCCTCTCAATAGCTGGAATTACACCTACTGTACCACCTTCTGCTGAAGCCATTTTCACTCCGAGGTGACTCCCATCCAAGCCTTGCAGGTGGTTTTCATAAAGCATTCAGGAAAGGGTTGGTGATCAACTAAATCTTTGGTCATTGTTCATCAATGCCACCTGTTAACCTAGGTAAACATTCATTTGTGTGTCAATCAATCACTGTTTTAGTCGTTTGAAGTTGTCTGGCAACATGAACGTGGCAACGAGCCATCACGGTGTGATAAAAACCGTCTGCCTGCTCGTGTGTTGGCACAAGGCCAAACAAGAGAAGAAAAAAATGTCTTAGCCTTCTCAAAGCCTTCGAAAAAAAGCATAAAAAGTAGCAAACAATACCAAAACTTTAGGCAGTCAACTCAAATCCAAACCCCTACATTCACTGCGACACACATCGAACACACCTTTTGGATATGCCGCTGTGCTGCTATACACTGCTTACCTGAAAGCTATGCTGACACTTGCTGCTGCTGCTGCTGCTGCTCTCGTAACATTTCAAAAGCCTAGCATTCACCTATAGGGAAAATATTATGATCCCTCCAGCATCCATGCTGAGCTGAACATGGTGCTTCTTTGTGGGGGAGTGAAGAAGTCAAGCGTAGGAAGCAGCGTGTGACTTAGTACCGTAGAACGTTATATTTGTGTACAGGGCTTTACCTGCGCCTATCATCCTCTATATATATGAATTGCATATTTATGAATACATTTTAAAAGACATCAGTGCTTACGTGTGTTTAACTTAAGGTTCAAATCGTATGTAAATGTGTGCCGCCAAATATCACTGCTGGACATATTCCACATTTACATAATAATCTATTCTACTTGAGTTGTCTGACTTAATTGACTTCATCCACTACTGAGACACACACACACACACACTGCAAACTGTCCACTGATGTCTTACTTTAGTTCGTGCAGTATGTTCTGGAAAGATAATAAGCAAAAGTCTTTATCGTGCAATAAAGAGTCGTCAGCAGTGTGAACTAACATCTCTTGAGCCGCAGTTGCAAATGTTATGAAAGCAAACTCATCCGTCACACAGAGAATAATGAATAAAACAGGAAGAAATGGATTAAAAATGATGTCCAACACCAAGCCAAAGATCATCAATTCAGCCGTCTCAGAAAGAAGAGAAGACAAAAACATGTTATTTTTTTTCATACACTGTATTAAAATTGCAGCAATCTGTCATCGCAAGGTTTCTTGCAAATGGGGAGACGTATAATATCTTCAGATTGGTTGTAGTCATGGGGAAAAATGTTCTGCCGCCTTGAAGAATCCTTGACTGACACTCAACGGTTTACTTAAGAGCAGCCGGAACATTAGCTTTTGTCTGTGGGCAGAAATGAGGGCAATTACCCGAGCCTCTCATGATGCTCACTGCCGTCTGTGATCTCGTTGTGGAGAAGCTGAAAGGAAAATACAAGGGGTTACTTTAAGTACATCTGCACTCTGTCAAGATATCAAGCAGAGAGGTTTTTTTGGGGGGTTTGGTCAAGGTAGAATAACAGGGGGTCATCAGGTGTTCCTGAAACATATACGCTCACGCTCACCGCTCTGTAATGTGCTTTCTGAGGCTTTGTATCAAAGCTTTTTCCATCATCGTGCGTCGTCTAACTGTAATGGACGAGGCTGCAACAGAATGTTTTTGAGATTTTTTTACATCGATTGAAACTGGAACTGGTTTCTCAACCTTTCCTCTGTGTATGTAGGATATCTGCAGCATGTATTGAACAGTACTCAATGCACACAGTCATTGTATTCGTTTAATGTGCACTCAAAGGTGTACCATCAAATTGTTGTTGTTATTGTGTCCTTCAATCAAAAGGATAGGCGGTTCGATCCCCGGCTCCGCTAGTCCGTGTCGACGTGTCCTTGGTCGAGACACTTAACCCCAGATTGCTCCCGTAGGCGGTTCCTGTGGTGTGTGAGTGGGTATGAATGGTTAGTTAGAGTCCTGATGGGCAGGTGGCACCTTACATGGTAGCTTCTGCCATCAGTTATGAATGTGTGAATGATGACATAGTGGTGCTAAAGCGCTTTGAGTGGTCGGAAGACTAGACATTTTACATGATAACTGTGTACAGCAGCAACACGCATGGCGAGTGATATTAATGTTCCTGCTCACTCGGCTATGTTATGCAACATTTGCCTTTGGAGAAACCGAACAGAAGCTCTGGCATCTAGTAGCTGGGACAGTTTGGTCTGTAACAAGATGAAGTTATAATTTGATGCTCCTCAAAAACACCTTGCGAGCCAGCTTACCCACCAACAAACAAACCATTTCTTCAAAGATATTGTGATCGTAAAAAAATATTCCTTGCAATAAGATGATCTTTTTTCTTGTGCAGCACAATAACTCCAATCATAACACTTTGTTAGTGTGAGGACTCGATTCTAGTGGCATAATTATTCTTAACAATTAGAATAATTTCCCATTGCATAGATGTCTTAACAGCTGTGTGTGTGTGTGTGTGTGTGTGTGTGTGTGTGTGTGTGTGTGTGTGTGTGTGTGTGTGTGTGTGTGTGTGTGTGTGTGTGTGTGTGTGTGTGTGTGTGTGTGTGTGTGTGTGTGTGTGAATGTGTGATCATCGTGCTCTCAGATTGTGAATAATTATTGTAATACCAGACGCACATAACATTTATATATAAAACATCTCAGGTTGTTGCTATTTCTGATGCATCTTCGTAATGAGAGCTGAGTGGCAGATTTTAATTTATTTGCATTTTGAGTGGAGGAAAAAAGGGCTCAGAGATAAATACGTGTTAACATAAGACGACAGCAGACTCTCTTTTCAACAACACGCGCAATTCACTGTTGAATGGAATTCAATTTGTTCTGTGATTTAACGGCACACACGCTGACATTACATGCGCACTATAAATACTAAGTAATCAATGTTACACGGAATAATCAGGGTCAGGGTTACTGTTATATACCCATTGCTATAACATTATTTTAATGACGATGTCAACATGTAGTGACGAGCTGCTTCACAAAGAGCACGAACCAACCATGTATTTACCATTGGTTGGACGGATGGTTTGAATGAAGGGAAAGCTATGTTTACTGTAACATCAGTGCATGAAATGTAAATTATTTAAAGATCGTACATGTATGGCTCATTAGTATGTATACATTTATGAGTTTTAAGGGAGTTGTACTGTAGTTTATCTCACGAATTAAACTGTAGTGTCCTATGAGAGAATCTAATCTCTCATCCGAGCACGTCAGCCGTAATGAATAAGCATCTATATGCTTAGCAGTCTCTTTTTGAATAAGTCATTTCTATGAATCCATTTTATCTGGTACACTACATGCTCTGTATTGTCTTTAACGAGGCCCGTCAGGTCTAATGCTCCAGCATAATATTTTTAGACTGTAGTGTACTTTCAACTTCGTGGCAACAGTTAAGAGACGACCACCTGCTCTCTCAACATGTGGATGCCCTCGTTCACAACATCACATTTACATTTACAAAGCCAGGTTCATTAAGACATGTAGGTCCACTTACTTAGCACCCATGTGATAAATACGTGTTCTGGTCATCTAGTGAATTATCATCATGGCTGGACTGGTTGACTTATTATTTGATTCATAGCTGTGGAATTCATAGGGAAAGGTTGAGAGGCTTGTCAAGTGATTTGTGTGTGTTGAGTATTTGAACCCGAACACACATACATGATTGCTGTCTTTTGACACACACACACACACACACACACGCACAGAGAAAACCTCTTTTTCACTCTTCCTGAGGACAAAATCTGTGCAGTGAGGTGAGACTGCAAGAGGAAAAGCATTTATCCTCGCGGAGTAGTGCTGATGACCCTCCCTGCTGGCTCTCTTTCTCCCTCAGGGAGCTTTTGTGTCAGCTGGACGGATCCGAGGAGGGGGGGTGGGGGTGGGTTTGCCGGGTTAGCGGCGGGCGGATTGCTGTCACACCACACACAGCTTTTTCAGGACACGGGCTGTACTTTTGACATGTGTCTACTGACATTACCCATGATGCCGCCCCACCGCCCCCCCCCCCCCCCCTCTCCCCTGGCTAGGGTTGTCTCCTGGCCTCACAGGGGTAATGGTGTGTGAGACAGGTCGAGAGAGGGAGAGGGAAAATGCTGTGTCTGTGTGACAGAGAGAGAAACTCGGGCAGAGGAAAAAGGGGTCGAGAGAGAGAGAGAGAGAGAGAGAGAGAGAGAGAGAGAAGAAGAAGAGCTTTCGCTTCCGCAGTTCTATAAACTGCCCGTTTGCTACGGCAGCTTTTGCCACAACTACCGTCTGATTTTAGTGATTAATACTGTGCATCAACAGCAATTAATCCGAGCTGTGCCTTAATTACAACTTGTAATTACAGTAACTTTAACACAACGTGAATGCAGCATCACTCAAGCTCTTTCCTGGTCTGTGTTGATCTCTGCTGAGGCTGTTGCCTTGTCACTGATTCTGATGATCACAGGCAGTAACTCGAGTATAGCGTCCAGTCTGTGTGCAGGATTGCACACACTCTCCTTTTTCCACAGTATATCTGCTGGCTAATCGGACTGTAATTGCAGCACGAGCTTTGGTGGTTTACAGAAATATTGGATGAAGGTCAGAAACTCCAAGGAACAGAGTATACTGCTTCTCCTTTGTGTCAAAAAGCCTCCAGCTGTGGCTGCTCAAGCATCTGATCAGGACGTCTCTCGGTTGTCTCCCTGTGGAGGCATTCGGGGCACGTCCAACGTGTCTGTGTCTGGGTTTACATGTGTTGTTGTTGTTGTGTATGTGTTCACAAACACACCTTTCAGTCAAGGGAGCTCTCCAAGCGAAAGTACAACGGAGAGTTGGTCTTTTATCTGATGAACATTCTTTAGACGTTTTTATGTCCGTGTTCTTCATCAGTAGTGAGTCGCTACAATAGTCGTGTGTCCGAGTATATTTCTACTGATTCACGCCATCATGTATTTGTCGATCGTGTGGATAGATGGGTTTTTTTTATTACTAAGACTAATTGAAAATAAATATAGATGCTCCATCCAGACATTTACAAAACATACCAGTATGAATCACCAGTGACAGCGTTGGCTGGTTATTTGATTAGCCTCACTGACTAAATACAGTTTTCTTAAAATAAACAGTGTTTTTTTTTCACCACTGCTTTAAATGTGTGTTGGTTGGAGCCTCCCTCCTCCTCCTCCTCCTCCTCCTCCTCCTCCTCCTCTGCTGCCACACTGAATGGGCAGTTTCCCCTTTCGCCTCTCGCTTTGCATAAAGCCCATAGAAATCCCAGGAACAGGCTCACACTCATTTGCCTGTCACATTAACTTGGCACCTTACTTTCCTCTGGCTCTTTTTAAACCCACTGTGACCCACCCAAACAAATGACCTGTTCACACAGCACAAAGCCCTGTCAGGCTTCCGGCTTCATTTCACCTCTCCCTCTCCTCGATGACCTCTCCTAACCTTCCCTTCCTCTTCTTTTTTTTCCGCCATTGTTTTCTTGAAACGTGATGTTTACTAGTTTAGATGTTTTTTTTAATGACAATAAAGACTTTGTGACGTACTCACACTGTGTATTTTGCAAATGGTATCTAACCTGCACTTGGAAGTGGTTTGAAATGCAATTCCAATCGGATTTCTTCAGATGTGTTTCAGTCCGGCCGCTCAAATTGTATTTCAAAGTGTCAAAGTGCTGAGCAGAAGCCATGCTGCTAGAGCAGAGCGCTGTGGAGAACAGAGGAGAACAACATCTGTCTATGGACAAGACAAGTGTATAAATAGTCTGCTGGCACTTTCACTTTCTCCTGCTTTCCCTATCGCAATTTTTTAAATCAGTTTCTATACCTTTTACACCCCAAATGATTGCAATCCTAATGTAGGACAAACATCTGAGGATGTATTTCATTTTTATCCTGAAAATGTTTTTCTTTTTATAATTTATTACATTTACAATGAGAAATTTGGATATTCTGACAAAAAATATGTGTCAGCAAACGATTACACAGTGAAACAAACATTGAATGTTGATGAACGTCTCACACTCGCCTATATCTGGATTATTATCGGCTGTGGTATGAATGTGTGGTATATGGTATGAATGGTATATTTATTTAGTGTTATTATAAAAACCCTATTCTGTCTCGGGACTCAGTCTGAGTTGCATGGGAAAGATATGTAAACCGTCGCATGAATGTGTGAAATTGACAGTATTTTGTGTTTGACTCTACTGAACATCTGAGTTTCTCTTAAGTGGCACTTCTGATCTGTGATCCTAATTATCTCTGAGGACCTCGTTACAGCTCCAGTTGATGGAGAAGGAAGGGAAGGAAGTTTATAATTATGTTCAATTAGTGCTCCTTCACATTTTATCTGAGCCTTTCTACTGTGCTAATGACTTATTTGTACCAATTATTTGCTTTGCTAAGCTTGTTAACCCCTGTGTTCACCTTGGCAGTTAAAGCGATTCCTGTGAGGAGTGTTTCACAGTTTCCCATGAAATGCACAATTTGTTGTTACTTTGTGTCCGTGAGCCATTTATCTGCTGTCTTTCACTTATTAGCGTCTGTGTATCACAAGATGCATTTTAAACTATTGAACTAGACCTCAATACTCAACATGCTGTCTGTTGAGACAGCAGCTTGAGCTCCGATTGGGCCGATGCAGGTTATTCCCTCCATATAAAGTTCCCAAATCTTCTTAATGACGCATCGTGTTTGTTTGTCTCTGTTGCTAAAGGCAAACAAAATAAACCATGTTCCTCCTCTACGTTTATTCCTCTTCAGTATGAATGGGTGAAATAATCGAGATGAGAAAACTCTTAAAATATGAAAAACATATTTATTTAACAGACACTAATAATAATTCAGCTGAATGGATAGAGCTCTTTCCCCAAAGATGGTTCGGAGGTCTAACAACAATGAATAGACAAAACAGAGTACATCCCCCCTCGCAGATGTCGTCCTCCTCTGCCGATGCCTCCACCAAGGCCAGGTTCCCAGCCTTTCCGTGAGAAGAGGGTGAGATGGTGAGATCAGACACTACAGCAAGCCAGAAATGCTAAAATACCTTCGATATGAGATCATTTATTATTAGGTTTTAAATGAGTCTGGTTGGCCTCATCTGCATATGTGCAGGTTTAAGTATCTAAAAGAACGATGTGATATATTTCCACAACAACATGTTTATTTGTGAGCTTTAGAGGTGCTGGGAGGTGTGTTTTGTATCCTTTGGACCGAGTCAGGCTTGTTTCCCCCTTGCTTCCAGTCTTCATGCAAAGCTCAGCTAACTTGCTCATTCTATTTAACTTACAGACATGAGAGTGATATCAATCTTAAATAGAATCCCACACTAAATAATGCTCCCATGATCATATATTATTTTTTTCACCAATGAAAAACCAACTCTATATTTTCCTGTTACATGTTCTTCTGTCCAACACCTAGTATGTATCATCTCCAGGGTTCGGTTAGGGTTGTAGATATTGTTTTGTGATATCAATCTTTTCATCTAACTCTTGGCGACAGAGCAAATATAAGCGTATTTAACAACATGTTGAATTATTCTTTTTCATCTGGACACATGTCAAAGTGCAAGCAACATGTCAACGTGAAAGCAATTAGTTGGGACTGTTTATGATTTAGGAAGGGGTTATACTGAATACATTAGGAATAAGGGGAATTCTGATGCTGTTTCTTGTGAAGTTCAAAGGTTTCATGTTCCGTCATGGTCCATCACAGACCTGATGTACTTTGGAGAACATACTTGCAGGAAATATTCAATGTCAAATGTTCCCCATGTCATTCATTTAATAGATCAAATGCACATGTAGTAGACACAATAGCATGACATGTATTTAAATGCTGCTTTTGTGGAGCTTTCCTCCACCGTTTTATTTTTTTTTACCTGAATCCTTTCAAATCCCCCTTCAGTACCTCCCGGACAAATAATTTCGAGTGTAGGTATTGTTCTCACCGATCTGTGTGATCAAAGAACAAGGGGAAGGCTTTTATAACTGTAAAAGCATTGAATTAACGATGAAAACTCAACACACTCACACAAAGCCCTTCTCTAATTTGAGTCCCTGCTTGTGAGTGGGGCTCTTGTGTCCGTCAGAGACTGATGAAAGCTGCTCATCTTAAGGGACAGGTCAGAAGATGGAGCGAGGCCTGAATGCATATCAAAGGCACCAAAATGACCTCTGGGAGCTGAAGCACCAGTGCTCTCTGCCTCTTTACAAGCTCCCTTTAATCTCACACTGCTCTCCACAAGCACTTGGTTATCCAGCGAGTGAAAGAGAACGAAAAAAGAGCTTCTCATTTTTTTTTTATCTCTTTAAAAAAGAAAAAATATTGCGCCCTCATACACTCCTCTCCGTTTTTCTGAGGATGGAGGAAAGGAGTCAGGAGAAGATGGAAACATAAAAAGGTCTGTCTCGTCATGTTGCCCTCCTTTTCTTCTGGCTGGTGCTCTGAAAGAGAGATGAAATCAGACGGCTGTCAGGTAAGAAGGAGAGTGAAACATTTGCCTTCGCTGCTGGAATGGACCGAGCGGAGACAACGGAGAGGAGTGTTGGTGGAGAGCCTTGCATTACTTCTCCTTCACAGCAAAAGCTCTCGACTGTCAAGAGAACAAAAAAAAAACATCTTCCATCAGGATTTCTACAGGCCCGGTCTGTGGTTGGAAGCTTTCTACTGCAGCACAGTCAGCTTTCAGCAGATGAGAAGAGAACATGGGTTTTTATATAAATTGGGTGTAATAGCTCGTTGATTGACAATGAAACAACAATATCTCAAATTTAGGCAGATATCTTGATAATCAGTGTATCTTTTTTCATGTCAAGGTTGGATGTTAAGGTGTTGAAGTGTGTATTAAGTGTGTTCACATGCCCATATGTACACTGACACATCCTGTTCATCCCTTCCAATGCTATTTCAGTCCTCTTTCTACATCCCACAATGTAACTAAAAAAGTAATTTGAGGCTTCAGCAGTTGTAATTACTCACATTAAGTGAAGACATTGTCTGTGGAAACAGAAAGATAAAAAAGGAATTTTGCACTAAAATTACCAAAATCCATGTCAGGGGTATTAATATTCCATAACAAAATGTCAAACAGTCTTCCTTAAATATGTCATCTAAAAGTATTCCATACAATGTGTCAACAAAAATGGCCAAATGGCCAAACATCAAAGTCTGAGTATAGTGTATCATTAAAAAAGCCAGTTATAAAAGAATCATAGTATAGTATGTTATAAAAGAATCATAGTATAGTATGTTATAAAAGAATCATAGTATAGTATGTTATAAAATAATCATAGTATAGTATGTCACAAAACCTTCATAGTATGGTATGTCATTAAAAAAAGTCACAGTATAGTATTCCATATCATATAGTCTAAACAACTAAAGTCTAAAAAGTTGTATAGTTGTATATTAGTCATTAATATGCTTTACAAATGACATAATGTTGTTCATATGTGTTGTGTTGTGTGCAGGAGCAATGCTTTCTCTGAAGTACCTCCACACAGGCCAAGTGTTAGTGATGCTGGATCTTTGAAGGAGGGGTCAGCAGCTTTATCCTTCTGTGTTATATCAGGATACTTCTAGTGTGTTCTGTTTTTAAACTGACAAGTGTTACACAATCCATCCACCGTCGTACATTTTGGTTGAAACACTTCTTCCTGGCTCATTTGAGTTAGGGTTAGGGTCACTCACTTAATGTTGGACTATCTCGTTACCACAGCCGCCTGTAGCATCTGTGAAAATGGACGAAAGCCAATTCTTCAAGTTTATAACATTTTTAATGAACGCATTTACAAAATGTTCGTGAACATTATCGGTTTATGAAAGCCCAAATTAATTTCATGGTGTGATAAGATCAAAGGACTTGGTTCAACTTTGGAAATGACCTTTGTCTTGGTTCAATAATGAAAAGTCAACGGTGACACAGGACGAGATCACTTTTCCACATATCTCAGCATTTGTCAATATTTAACCAAAGCCACCGTCTTTCCCGAACTTCAACTTCCCTAAATTGAACCACATGTGATGCATACAAAGCTTGATTCACCTTGTTTTGACTTGTATGCATGCTTAGCTCCGCCGTATGTCCAGAGCAGATATAAGAAATCTCCCCATATTGCATCTCTAACTCCCCCGTCTCCCCCCCCCCCCCACCTCTCCCTCTCTCACATCCTTACAGCCAGAAATCACAGCCTTACAGCCAGCACCCAAAGTAGTTTGTCATTTTCTGAGGTGTGTGTGTGTGTGTGTGTGTGTGTGTGGGAGTGGGAGTGTGTGGAATGGGAGTGCTACTGAATGTGTCTCTACTGGTTCTGTGATTCAAGTGTGGCAGCAGAGTGTGTGTGTGTGTGTGTGTGTGTGTGTCTATGCATGTGTGGTTTGGCAAACCACTCCGATCCTTAGCCGTGTCTCATCCCTCCCACCGTTGCTCTTGTCAGCCGGCCTGAAACCACAAACCATCCCGCCTGGAGACAAAGCCATTAACTCGCACCTTTTTTTTTTTACTTCAGTTTGAAGATCTCCCCTTTCATACCAGTGTGAGCGGCGACAAATATATTAGTCTTTGTGTTAGAACCACGACATTTAACAGTTCCCCATTACCAAAAATGACACCTACAATAAATACTTGATTTCTCTCAGCGGTGGCAGTTGGTGCCTCATTTTCACACGTGAATTTACAGGATGAACACCAAACTAGAGTGTTCATGGGTTTGGAGACAGTACTGAGGAATGCATTGTTTCAATAGACTACATTCACCATAAACACTGATCTGACGTGCACATAAAGGATCTGAATACTTCTTCCACCGCTGAAGATGCTAGCTGATTAGCTTGCTGCATTAGGTGCCATCACATGAACTTCAAAAAGTACATATTTTCTGAGCTAATGTGTTTATTTAGACCTCTGTGTCAGAAACATTACACCACTACACAATCCTACAGAGGACATGATCTCAGTGTCCTAACCGGTGATGAAACACAGTCAGACTCGCTCAATCACAAGGAAATGGGCCATTCTACAAAAACTGTTTTATTGATTTATTAACAA
The DNA here is from genome assembly GCA_032191485.1 of Leptoclinus maculatus. Classification (NCBI taxonomy): domain Eukaryota; kingdom Metazoa; phylum Chordata; class Actinopteri; order Perciformes; family Stichaeidae; genus Leptoclinus; species Leptoclinus maculatus. The sequence goes on along the minus strand of JAVDOI010000001.1, from coordinate 23,030,624 downwards.
CTGTACATTTCTTTTCAGTGCTGACAGCATTTGCTACATACTTTGGTGTGATTCAGAGGGCCAGCGCTTATCGCTCCTTTTAGATTTTTTTTTTTTTTTGTGTGGGAAATGCCGACAGGATCAGGAGCACAGTGTACAACCAGAATTATTCACCGTTTACCGTCGACGTGGGAGACCCGACTTATTCATTTGCGTTTACATTTAAGTGCTGTTCCCTCCGTCCCCACGAGCATTTTACACGTCTCCGCCAACCAAACATATTCCAGGAATATTGATAAAATACAAAGGGGCCGAAGGATTCCAATAGCGCAGATTGAACCGTTTGAGTTTAGTCTGTAACCATGAAATCAATGGTACATTTCCATCCGGTCTGTGCCTGCTGCAGTGCTTCTGCTGCCAACTGAGGTCCAAGGGTTAGGCTAAACATTAAACGTTTCCCATCTCCCATAATCCAACAAGGTAAAACAAACGGGGAGAAAGATCGCACAGACAGAGCAGTAGGTACACTTTAAAAAGGTCTTTTGTTATATATATACACATATATATATATGTATGTATATATATATATATATATATATATATATATATATGAATTAAATTTACATCCATTTCTTTTCCTGAATCATAGTGTCCCGCTCCATCCCACAGTGGTCCAAACCAGCCGAGTCTCTGCCGGAGTCAGAGGACTCCACGTATCCATTGTCCGGTAAGAGCACTGTGACAAAAAGGCCTTTTAAAAATCTCCACAAAAACGTCCTACTTTACAAGATTCATGCTCCTCGGTTTGATTTCTGAAAAGGTCAGCCCGGAGAATGTGCTTTAAGAAAATCAAGAGTAAAATTGTTAAAAAGTTCTAATCTATGTTCCGCTTTCCCACTCAAATATCATGGCATAAGACAGAGTGGGCCAAAAAAAAAAAAGATTGATCACAAGTACACCCAGGACATGAAAATATATATATTTTATAATATATATAAAGAGTCTTTTATTTAATCCGATATGTACACTTTTCACAAGACGTCTGGGGGAACGAGGTTCTCAGAGATGAAGCGCCGCTTCATCGGGTTACACCCAAATATTCTCAAGGGGGAAAAAAAAAAGTCACAAAAAAAAAAAGAAAACCTTCCAAAACAAGTACAGAAACGCTTCTTTCCAGCACAAGCATCCTTCGGCCAAACGGCTCCGTCCGATCACCGCCAAATCTGTAGTTCATTTTAGCGTGTTGTAGTCCACAGACGGATGGTCGGGGGGGGGAAAAGTAAAAGTCATCTCATCAGTGCTGAAGCAGGAGCCTCCCCGTCTCTCTAGTAGATGACCTCGTAGACGGTGGCCTTCTTGTCACCGGATCCCGTCACGATGTATTTGTCGTCTGCGGAGATGTCGCAGCTCAGGACGGAGGACGACTCCTTCGACTGTGGGAGTCAGGAAGAAACTCAAGTTAGGAGGACAAGCTTTGTTTTTTTTCTTTATCTTGTCATTAGTTTTATGAAAGATGCTTAATCAGCCTAATGAATAGGGTGAACAGGTATGTGAACTTTTTTCAATGTGTGTGCATGTGGTGGTGGTTGTAGTTACCTGGAATATGCTGGCACCATAAGGAGTCCTCCATGCATTCAGCAGATTGTCCTTCCCTGTGCTCACAAACCATTTACCTGCAAACACAAAACAGACGTCTTGAGAATATATTCTAATTCACACTATACCTCCAACATCAGCTAGTGACTCTGTAAAAAATACCATTACATTAACAGTCATAAAATGCACATAATGAAGACGACTCGCACCATTTCCACTCTGATAATTATTTAAATCACCCTCTGATTAATTACCCAACTGACTAGTTGGGTAATAATTTAATTAGTGGCAGCGAAGCTCTGAAGCAGAGAGTGTCATTTGAATGAACCAGTTCTACTGTGGGGGTCTCGTGAGGAGAAATGAATACTGAGTGAGGCGGAAGTGAAACCTCATTTGTCTGAGCCTTAAACTTGACACCAGCTGGTCTGCCCAGCAGGCGCAATGATCTAAACCGAAAAAAGCAATGACAAATGTAATGAGCATGGTTGTTATGTGCAATTCAGACTGTACAGAATGACGCGTGCGTCTGCGTTTTCTTTAAACAAATTCACACTAATAAAGAGCACTTCAGTCGTGTATCAACCCGCAAGTGACTAAGTCACAGTTACTGAAGGTTTAAATCAGTTTAACATCTACAGAAGTAGTTGCTTCCTCATTTTTGTTGGTGCAGACAAGTTGTCTTCAACACAACCAACCAGTAAGTCAGTCTGAATGCCGATACCACAGATAATACTCATCTAAACTGTAAGAACCAGACACGGCTCTAGGAACTGGTTTCTGCCTAGATTGCCAAGATTACGTTTGCAAGACAAGAGAAACAGATCTGGAGAAATCCATGTTCCCCCAAATTTTAACAGCAGGGCAGTATTTAGGATTTAAGGTCTGGAGTCAAATATTCCCCCAGTAAAACCCCACTCGCCACTCTTTTACACTTAAAATGAAACCTTTAAATCTCCTTGCACTGGAATGCCTACATATTTTTTGGATTATTCCCCATAGGTCTGTGTTAAGGAGCCGGTTACTTACCACAGTAGGCGAACTTGAGTGAGAGGACGCAGCTTTCGTGCAGGTGCAGCTGGTACTTGTCAGGCTTGGTGTGGTGAAGCACTTCCACGTTACTGCTCTCCATGCCCACAGCCAGCCATTCTCCAGTGGGACAGTAGCCCAACGAGAAGATCTGCAACAAAAGGACACAGTATTTCAACAAAGGACACAGTATTTCAACCGAGAATCGCTCATCTGTGTGTCTTCCCCAACGCTCGAGATGTAGCTGGAATGTAGTTTTTACAGGCTTCTCCCTACCTGCGAGGTAAAGTCGTGTTGCTGGAGCTGTCGGCCCTCCCTCAGATCCCAGGAGCGGACGGTGTTGTCGAGCCCTCCGGTCCACAGTTTGGTCCCGTCGTGGGAGATGTCGATGCAGCTGGCTCCATCTGTGTGGCCCTGGAACTGCCTGGAACACCCCCAAGACAACAAACATCAGGTTAGAAACAAGAGGACTAAGCCTTCCATCTTGTGTTGACGGCCAACTATTCCAACTCAATGGAGGTGTGTCTTAAAGAATGCAAGAAGCACACATACACCATGTAGTTCAGTCGGTGCTTGAAACAAAACCATATTGGTAAAAAAAATACCAATTACTGACCTAACGAGGGTCTGGTTATGGAGATCCCACACGGCAATGTTTCCATCCGAGCAGCAGGAGAAGCACACCTTGGCGTCGGGGCTGATGGCCAGCGCATAGCAGGCCGGAGCGGAGGACGTGAGCTCGGCCTTGATGCGGGGCGTCTGCGAGGCCAGGTCCCAGATGGTCAACGTGCTGGCCTCGCCACCCACTATCAGGGTGCGGCCGTCAGGCAAGAGCTTGCAGGAGCGGATATAATTGTCCCTGTTCTGGAAGAGAAACAAGCGTCATCACGATCTTGATGTCATTTCAAAAATGTGAAACATCTACTTGAATAGGACAACGAGGTTGTTGGCAGCATGTCCACGTCGAGACCATCTCTACTTAAACTTCAGAGGAGCTTTTCTTTGACAAGTGAAGTTCTCCGGCTGCTGCCGTCTGTTTTTTTTTTCTGTGTTATAGTGAAGATGTGGATGTCAGCTTTAACAAGAGATGCAGGGAGAGAGAGAGAGAGAGTGAGGCTGCCGCTGTTGGCCAGGCTCCAAGAGAGCAGGAAGACAGATCAATAAGACCGTGGAAGCTCTCGGTCGGATTAAATCGGCACCCCGATGGCTTTATAAGACCCAATTGCACTCTGGACGCACCTTAAGGGTGTTGGGGGCCATGTGAGTTGAATGGCAGGAAGCCACGGTATCAAAATGAGAAATGGGAGGCAGTTGGGAGGAAGTAATGAGCTGGGTAATGGCAGACAGGGTCAGCCAATCAGAACATCATTACTCAGCAGGCTTTTTTTTTTTTTTTCCCCACCAAGGATTATTTCAGCACAGCAGTGAGACACTTTGCTGAATTATTCACATCTCTGTCTGTTGGGATCTGGAGTCAGGCTACATTTGATGCTCAAAAAAAAAAAAATCTTAATGAAGGAGGCCGATTGCAGAGACCTCATGAAATGAGTACATTATGTTTCTGTTCGGATGACTTTGAAACATCCACATTAATAATACAAATCTAAAAACGCTTTAACAAACATTTCCTTGTAAAAAAAAAAACAACAACAAGATGCAAGGTACCAGGCAGTCGAGTTGGGACACTGGGCTCTTGCTTCCTGGTTGGCTGATGTCCCAGATCTTGACACAACCCTTGCCGCCGGTGTAGACGTGGCGCGTGGGGTTGCTGATGGTGACGGCACACACCACTTCCCCGTGGCTCAATGTGTTGATCTGGCGAGCGTGGCGCGGGATGCCCGGGCCAATCAGCGCATCTGGAGGGAAGGGCACGGGCTGCATCTGACCATCTGCACTCACGTGAAAAGAATAAGCTCTGCGGGGGGGACAAATGAAGGGGAAATATGGTCAGTTGGAGCCTGGATGGATATGCTCTCTGTTTATATAGCTAAATCCAAAAAGACACTCACGGTTTTCCTCCAGAAATGGACGTGAGGCTGGCTGGTAGGCCTGGCCTCATGTGGGGATGGGGGTCAAACCCTGCCTGCATGACCAAGAACAGCCAGGAGTTAACAAACAACCAATAACACGCAAAGATTAATTAGACTAAGCTAATATATTCAAATTAACATGTATGCCTCACTTTAACTGCTAAGGCCCTGAGGAACTCTCGTTCCATCTTTTCCAGGCAAATCCCTTGGAAAGGCGCAGACTCAGCTTCATTGCATACAGAGAAGCTTTACACAAGGCTACAACATCCCACTTGCTAATGCTAATGAAAGCCTGGGAGACTGTCAAACACGGAGAGGCATTTTATTTTAAAAGCCTTTAGAATGCTAACTAACTAACATCAAAGTAAAGGAGCTAGGCCGTCTTTGTACTATCTCATTATATACACACACACACACACACACACACACAACAGGCTGCAGCCAGCCGAGCAGAAATATTCACAACGAGTTGTGGAAATAATGCTTAAATTTCTCAAAGTCATTTTTGCAAAACAGATTCCACAACCTACAGCCATGGAGGGTAATTCATACAGACGCTAGTGAAGGGTTTGCTGCGTCAAACCGATGGAATAAATGAATGAATACATGTGAAGAGGAGCGTCATTGGATTCATACATTCTATGTAGAAGCTGAGATAGTTACAATTGGTGAGCGTCCGTAGGCGGCGGCGGCAGCTGCGACGCTCATCTGCGGTGAAATGAGACCCGGGTAGACGCCCGGGCTGGTCAGGGATCCGTTCATCTCGTGATGACCCATCATCGCAAACGGGGAGGCATAGGAACCCGCAATGGACAGAGGTGTCCGCAGGGCCGGGGCAGCTGGAGGAGAGAAGAAGAGCATTTTAATAGAAACTCTGCAGACGGGAGAGACGGTTACAAAAAAAGAAACATTATAAAACACAAAACTACGGTTCATTACAGATCGTGTGATACGATCAAAAGCTCCAGAACTACTGCTAATGGATTTTTTATTTCCGAGGTCATGAATCAACGCTCAATCTAATCATTATTCTATCATCAATTCATCTGCAGAGTACTTTCTTCATTGATTGTCTGGTCTATAAGATGTCACAAGCTAGTGAAAAATGGTCATCACAAGTCGCTAAAGCCCGATTCAATGTCATTTAAATGCTCATTATGTCCGACCAGCATTCCAAAACCTAAAAGTATTCCGTTTATTATCACATAATAGGAAGAAAAGCACATTGTATGCCTCTTTGGAGAAGTATAATCTCATTTGAAGTCATTTTTAAGCAAAGGCAGTGAAGGTGTTTACATACCCAACGCCTCCATGCCGGGTGGTTTGCCCATCGTAAGAGGCCGTAGTCCCGGAGTGGTGCTGGTTCCTGCCGTTGGAGCCTCATTCCTCGGAGTAGGTGTGTTGGACTTCAGGCTGGGCGTGGACGACTTGTCATTCTAAAAACACAAATAGTCTTTAATCTCTCGGGGAAACCTTATTTAGTATCCACTTACTCTCAGCCACACACAAAATGAAACACACCAGTGTAAATAAAAAAGTGAGTCAAAAATACCCTCATTTTCAGAGAAATCCAGAGTGACAATCTGAGTGGACGGCTCAAGGTAATCCAATCCAACACTGACACTTCATTACATGCGAGTGTGTGTGTGTGTGTGTGGTTGGGGTAGAAGTCAGGCTTGTTAAGAGCGACTAAACAAACAACATGGTGGCCCAAACACTTCTCTCATAATGAATCCATCCATCTTTCTTTCTCTGCAGATGGAGTACGAGGAGTGGAGGGTTTTAGTTTGGTGACACACACTAATGAGGGACGGAGAGAGGCTGGGTGTCACAGATGTGGAGGGTAGTGATGTGGACTACAAGTCTCTCTTAATCCTCAGAGAAATGGTTCATGTAAAACCAACGATTGAGGATTGTTTTAGCCTGGTTAGCGAGAGCTTCGGTATGAAGAGAAAATGGGGGAGAGGATGAGGCGAAGCAAGAAAAGAGGGAGACAGCAGTTCCCTCGCTGCTGTGTCTCTGGGTTATTTACAGCCTCAGGCCCAGGGAAGAAATGACCATTTATTGGGTAAGCCATAAAGGAGATTGAGAGGAGTGAGCCACAGGGTTTGATTTCCTGAGAGTGCATCTCTGCCCCTTCAAGCCCCTCGTAGCAGCCAACTGCTAAGCCTCCTACGCATTAGTCCTGCACACAGACACCCACTTCACTTGACAAATGCCCTTTAGTCTGTCACTTCACCCTCCACTGTAACTGCCCTATTTCATCTTCCGTCTAGCCTTTTTCGGTGTGTCACTCACATGGGCGTGGTCCTTTGCTTTGGAGGACGGCGTGCTGCCCGAGGAGGCGACGGAGGCCGGGCTGTTGGGGGCGGCGTCCTTCTTCAGGACTCGTGATTTATCCAGGCCGTTCTCTGGAGGAGAGTGAGCGGGGCTGACTCGAGGGGTGGCCGGATCCTGCAGAGTTAAACGAGACAGACGGAGAGCGAGACTGAGCAAACAGAGCGGAGGAAAGCCACTGGCATGTACATGTAGGTCAAACAAACTGGGGCCTCATGTGCAAACACAGATAAATATACTTGTGCATGCTCATACTCTTCCCTCACACACATACACACACACACTTTTCATTCACCTGTCACTCCCCTTTTCTCTTTGTATTACTTTCTGCATGAATAGCAAAAGAAATGAAGCACACACTCACACACACACAACCAATATTATGACAGACTTTTTGGCAACGCTGTGAAAGGTGTTGAGGCTTCTACCGACGAAAGACAAAAGAGCGCTGTGTTTAGTTTCTGTGCAGCGTTCACACAGGAATGCGGCCGAGCAGCTCGGTTCAAACGAAGTCTTACTTCATTGGAAACATCCACCACCAAGTCGTCACTTTTGTCTCCGTCACTGTCCTGGAAAACAACAGAGGGACGTGCTTTAACATTACTGGGAGATCACAAACCGTACAGCGAGCAGAAACCAGTGCAGTCCAATTGCTTTGAATACTAGATCAACAGCAAAGACCAGATTTATGGATTCGGAACCTTTTTTTTTTGGCATTAGTTTATTATTATTTAAGATACTGTGCACACAAATGAAATGAGACTATGTAACCCTTTATTTTACAGTTTTTATTATTTCATAATAATAATTACAATGCCTTGAAAGTTTCCTGGAAAGGTTGGCTGTAATTAAAAGGGAGATTTTTTTTATTTAGTCGGTTGTTGATATCCAAAAGAATTTCTCTGAAAGAACTTCATATTCATTAATTATAGTAAACATTCTTCATGACGGATGAATTGTATACTCGCCTCTTGACAATGTTCAGCTGACGTGCTTGTGCACTGACTAAAAGACTCAAGGAGGCACTAGCTTAGCATTACATTGAAATTGATCAATTAGAAGTGTACCAATTAAATACTGTCTGTTATTTTTAATTAGAGCCAAATTAGTGTAGCTACTCCTTTCCAGGACACTTTCTATTAAATTATTAGGAATTCAAAGACCCATAACATAAATCACTGCCACAACTGTGGTGTTTCTATAATAAAATAAAGGGAAATAAACGGGTTGTTTTTATATTTTGGTTTGCTCACACTTGACTGATGTCCTGACGTGTAACATGTTTCAAGAGCAGCCTAATATACCAAGTTAAAACACAATCAGAAACAAGCTCAGGATCCCCCCCACAGCTAGAGTGGGAGCGCTTCAAACTGATTAGCTCGAACAATAAAGCCAGTAAACACTCACATATCGGCTCATGCCGTCTTTGTCGTCCACTTTACGTTTCTTGGAGTCGAGGCTGTAGTCTGAAGAGCCTCGGTGCTTCTCGCTCGCTGCCCGCAGGCTGTCTGATGGCGACACCGAGTTATTCTGCAAACAACAAGATGCAAACCAGACCACGTCAGTTCCCTCGGAGTGCGTTACACCTTTGCGTCTTAGCATCCTCAACATACTGCCTACATAGGAAATTGTCATCTTGCTCCATTTGATCCCATCTTGACATGGAGTAACAAAACAGTGTGACTCTTGTAAATAAATAACATTTAGTGCAAGAGACTAAAATAAAAGAGTAAGCACAGCCCTGGCCAGCATATGCTCCTCATCCAAGTGAATATGTGGGAGCTTAAATGCAGCAAGAAGAGAACAAGAAGAGCCAGAAAACCAAATGGTGCGTTTAAGTCCAGGCATGGCTCTGGAGCCTTTTCCTTTGTCAGAGCAGTGACAATATTGACTGTAAAGCTAAAACACACAATGCTCCTGGACTGAGCTGGACTGATTTGGGACAGAAGGTGCAGAAGAGGATTCTGGGACAGCTTAGTCCTGCTGTTGCTGCTGCTGCTGCTGCTGCTGCTGCTGCCAAGGCAGCGGAGCAAGGAGGAAACAGACTAGGCAGCTGAGCAAACCCACAAAACGCCTCTGGAAGACAAAGGCATGAACTCGCAAGCGAGGGGATACGTAGGACAGATTGAGGAGAGGTGGAGAGAAAATGTGAGGTGGGAGCAGAGTGCAGCATGGGATATTTGGTACAGACACACACACACACACACACACACACACAACCTGACATCTAATCCTCTTGAAGACCCTCATAGTGACCTGGTCAGGGACACGCTTGAAGCTACATTAACAATTCAAACCAAACACAGCTTACATTCCTGACTTTATGTTCGCCTGTGACATGCAAGTACATGCAAATAAAAACCAAAATATCTCACGATGCAACTGTAAAACCCACGCTTTATGACTGCTGCAGAGTCCATGAGTGTGGGCGTGTGTGTGTGTGTGCGCGTGTGCTGTTGCAGGTCGGTGACTAAATGGCAGAAAATGACAGCAAAGTTCATGAAAATCAACCAGAAGAAGAAAAAAAAAAAGAGGAAGAAAAGAAAGAGGCCATTGAGGGAACCTGGACAAGAGTGCAATGTGAAGACACAAAGAGGGTGTTGCCAGCAGAGAAAAGACCCATGAAAGAGGCAGAGTGAGAAAATAAGAAAAAGAAGAAAAAAAAAGAGGAAGAAAGACAAGAGAGCAAAACAGGAAAGGAACTTGGCAAGCAATGAGAGCGTAGCAGTGTGGCAATGAGTTCTCCCCACTAGTGGAAATGCCTTGACAGGCTGGCACTCTCTCAGAAGCTGCAAACGGGGGTTTTGTAGTCTGGGCACTGGTGGGGGTGGGTGGGGCACTGCCAAACAGGCCGACAGGCAAGGAGGGAGGGAGAGGAGGGAGGGAGGGAGGAAGAGGAGGGGGGGTGAAGGCGAGCAGTCCCCGAGGCCGGCCGACGCTGGCAGACAGCTCAACAAATCCCTGCCTTCATCAGAAACAGACAGTGAAAGAGGGAGAAGGAAGATGTCTGACTTCTTGACTGCAAATGACAGGAAGAGAAAGACAAGCAGCAGAGGAAGGTAACAGCTTGAGTGAAAGGACGACCTATTTAAAAAAACACTAAAAAGACCTCCTGAGCCGAGTAGAGTGTGACGTAAAAAAAAAAAAAAACACTGAGGTTGGACAGTTAATGGCACACTTTCTAATGCCAATGCCACATCCCTTCTTGTCAGGTCAGAATGTGGAAATGTGTTCAGCTACTGCTGCGGAAAAGACAAGCCACACAGAGAGTTTGGTGTGAAGATGCTTTCTGACAGACAAAAATCTCCTACAGCACTACAGCCCGTCTGTGCGTCGGAGCCTGTGACCTTTAAAGGATTGCTTAGACTCAATAACCCTGCAGTTGCCTCCAGCTCTGGTATCAGATGACCTGAGACAACATTACAGGAAGACGCCGTGTGTGTGTGTGTGTGTGGGTGTGCGTGTGTGTGTGGGCGTGCGTGTGGAAAGAAGAGATGGGGGAGGGCGGTGAGGAGATCAGGTAAGGCAGTATTGGCAGCCGTCTCGTCACCATACGAGATGGGGGACGAGTTTGGGTTCCCTTCAGACATGAGTGGTCCCATTCAGGATGGGCCAGTCAATGGGAACTCAATCTGGCCGAGCAGATCCAACAGAGCGTTACGCTCCAGCTAACAGAGAGCTTTAAGCCAGTCCAATAAACAAGGACTTCAACATGAGAAGGAGGAGGAGAGAGAGATAGCGAGAGACAGAGGGGGGGGAGGGGGGAGAGAGAAGCGGTGGAAAGGAGTAAATGAGTGAGATAAGAAGAAGAAGAGAGAGCAGAAAATAAAGAAAGTATATGTGAAAAGGAAAAGAGGAAGGTAGATAAAAGGAGTCGAGTACTGGACACACGCAACAGTGAGTCCTCTAAAGTGGTGAGCGAGTCAAAGTCGCTTTTAATTGTGCTGAAATTAAAGGAGGGAGCTGACTACTAATCCTCGCCCAGTGATTGGAGTCATTTTCCACCTGGATTAGATGGCACTGGCTTATTTGGCCAGACTTCATTATAACCCCCCCCCCACCCTGCACCGAGTACAAAAATGTGTGTCTACCTACACAGAGAGCACGGATTTCTATTGAACAGTGGGCTTAAGTCTACGTAAAGCACACCTAATCACCAAACACACGGTGAGCCAGAGACGGGCAAAGTCAAGACACAAAAGGGAGAAGGAGAGTCAACGTACCGTGCTCGACTCGCGCTCTTTCAGAGGATTGGCCAGAGGCAAGTGAAAAGATGAGGGGCCAGGAGAGAGACAAGCAAAACACAAATTAGTATGGGTGTCACCACGACTCGGCACTCGTATCAGATAACAGGTATTCAATTATTATTCAGCTGAAAGATTACCCTCGTGTCTGCGACGCTGCAATTTTTTTGCAACACTTTCTAATGAGTTGCTTCTAATAAAAGGGTTCATAAGTTGTAACTAATAGCTTTTTTTTTTTTTTTAATGCTTCAATTCTTTATTGATGCTTTATGAATTATAAGTCATTATTGAGCATCTTAGACTTTAGGTTGTGCAAAAAACAACAACCACATAAATGACTTGTAACTGATCTATAAAGCATTAATAAGTATAAAGCCATAAGTTACAACTTATAAACCCTTAACATAAGGCGAGTTATTACAAAGTAGAGCTTCATTTCTAATAACACAGAAGGTTGTTATCATTTTATACTAGACCAATCACCTGCAACATCTGGACTGAATCTTTCTACACTGTAGTGTTTCCTAATGTTAGTGCAAACTAAACGTGTATGTCCTCAGTGGTAGGGCCAAGAAATGTACTAAAACCTGTATGAATATGTGTGTGTGTGTGTGTGTGTGTGTGTGTGTGTGTGTGTGTGTGTGTGTGTGAGATCCTCACCTCGGTGCTCCAGGTCGTGGTGGTTCTTCTCATCCTTTACAGGCAGGTGGGCCTGGCTGCCAAGAGCACCCAGAGCCAGCAGGCCGGCGCCAGCGCCCGTCACCGCGGGCATGCCGGGCGGCTGCAGGCCTGAGGGGTGAGGGGGCAGCTGGACTGGGGGGCCGTGAGCCGCGTGAGAGAGGTGCTGAGCCTGGAGCTGCTGCTGCTGTAAACAAAACGCAGGGAGACAAGACAGAGGACAAGTGGGTCGGCTGGGAAGTGTAACCATGAATGACCGCACTCTACTCATGCATTAGAGCTGGCTTTGACAACATTTAGTTCAAGGCCAAACCATTTATGCATAATAGCAGACCGACGGTGACTGCCAACATGCTGATCCAGCTCATTCACTGACTGAGGGGAAAACGGATTCTGTTCATAGCTGTAGATGCACAGCACGGTTGTGTCTGGTTGAAAGTGTTAGGTAACTGAAACAGAAGACATGACTACTTTATCTTTGGCTGCGCAGTTTTTTTATCCCAAGACAAGACCACCGCTTCCGTAATGAGGCAGCTGTACGTCAGCTTAAAAACACAATCTAGCCCATTTATCACATTACACTCAAAAGAATCAACGTGTGCCAAGACAGCAGTGCAACAGTCTAAGAACACAAATATATTCTATTTACAAAAAGATATAAAAACAAAGAAAAGCGGCAAATCACGAGGCGCTGGAACCAGAGGACACTTGACGTTATAGCTTCACAAATCAAATCAGAACTGCTGTTGATTTATTTTCTGTCTGAATCAGCGAGCTGTTCTTGAGGGTCTCCAGGTGCATCTTACAGACCTGGTACTCTTTTCACACCATGAACCCTGCTGCGCCGTTTTAAAAAAAGTGCTTATAATTTGTTGTTGTAGTATTTATGTGACAACTGTGTGTTCGACTCGACAACATGTCACCTCCGGTCCTTCGGCGATGATACAGATACGTTTTCTTGCTCTCTCCCAAACCCAGCGTGCCTCAATCACAGTTGGGTCGCTTAAAAAAATCAATAGGTCTACACTTGAAAACCTGGAAAACCTGAAAAGCCTCTGGGAAACGACGCAAACATGCCTGCTCCTCCAGCAAAAAAAATGCTGTTAAACACAGACACAGTGGAGAACACACACACACACACACACACACACACACACGCTTCCCAAGAGGCCGCGGATGTCTGTGTGAGAGCGGCAGCCGGAGAGGAGCGAGTAGATAGACAGGAGTTAAATAGCCACTCAGGCAAGAGGGAAGCAAGTGCTTTAAAACAAGGTTAAATAACACTTAGCACATCCATCAACTGCCTCTCCAAAGAAGGGGAAAAAAAAACATGATTGCTATTCTGCTTGCTGGATAGAACTTCAATAGCCTCATCCATACATTCATTACATAAAATGGAGAAACTAGACGAGGCTATATCTAGTGGCTTACCACTTTTAGAGCTTTATTTAGCAGCTGGCCATTATTCAGTCAGCTCATTATGTCGAGCTGGACCTGAAACCGTACGATGGATAGAAGCAACTGAAGGGCGGCATTGTTAATCGATATTGTACTGGTGTGCCGAGCAGCCTATTTGTTGAGGAAGAGGAAAAAAAAAAAAAAGAGAGAGAGAGGGGCAGCCAGAACAAGAAAATGAGGGAGAGGCAGAATCAGAAAATAACAAGAGAATAAAAGAGAGAGAGAGAGAGAGAGAGAGAGAGAGAGAGAGAGAGAGAGAGCGAGGGATTGAGTCAGGGACGTCCCTATTGAGTGTGCCTAATGAGGAAAAGCGTGCAGGGATCATTATCAAGAAGCCTCATTAACGAGCTATGGCTGAGGAGAGGAGCGAGGAGAGACGAGGGAGGGAGAGAGAGAGGGGGAGAGAGAGGGAGAGAGAGAGAGAGAAAGAAGGCAAAAAAAAAAAAATCGGAAAATAAATTGCTTCCAATTCAATATTCATGGATAAAGAGCTGGCTTCCTTTCACACTTATCTTTTTTCATTATGTGTAAATGCCGCCACAGCTCAGGCAACTTCCACAGGAAACAGGCAATTAAAGTTAACTAGGCGAAGCTGGCTCCCAGCAGAACAGTACTGTCAGGTGGAACAAGCGTCAACAGCACCAGCACAAACCAGCTGGCAGACCGGGCTTAATACGTCTGGCAATGAGCGCCACATTACCTACTTATCCCGTGCTTTACGACAGCTTCTGTGGCTCGTCGTATTTTCGTTCAGATGTCGCGACAACGATTAAGACTACATCCTTCGCTAAAGGATTGAGATTCTGGAAAAAAATGTTTTTGAGGCTAGAAATCAAATCCGAGACACCTGAGAGAGGCAGACAAAGGACAGGACGCCAAAAATATCCCCCAAAAACACACCCAAGCCCCACCTTCACAAAGACACATGTTAGACTGCCAGCAAGCAATTGAAAACACTTGGTAAGAACAGATAGTTTCTCTATGTTTGTTAACCTGAACACTGACCATGAAGGCTGGGTAGACACTATGAGGCGGCTGCTGCTGCTGAGTCAAAGGAGAGAGGAAGAGGAGAGGTTCAGCCAGAAATGATACAAGCAACAAAACTGAAGAGGACAATCAAAAAAAAGTAAAAATTGTTCCACAGTGCAAGGTGACGTCTTCAAATTGCTGGTTTTGTGCAATCAGCAGTCCAAAAATACCAAAGTAGTAACGAAAACCATCAATTATTCACATTTATGACATTTTATGACATTTTTGCTTTAAATAGACTGAATCACTCAATTATCAAAATAGTGAACATATTTTCTGTTGATTGAAGATACAGAGGAAGATACAAAGCTCGCAATTTGTTACAACTGCACGTCCAAAATAAGATTCAAACATTTGGAACGACTAACGTATTTAGACAGTTATTATATTGTAATTCAGTCCCATCATGCTGATCAGAATAATCACAGTGAGCGGCTCGACAGACAGCACGGAGCTAAACAGCTAAACAGCTAGCGTTAACAGAGGTTGCATTGTGGTGCGTGAGTATTGGCCGAAGGTAAATTATAACTATCACGATATGATCAAATGTAATATTTAGGTTTTGGCGATGTTTGAAGATGTTTTTACAGCAATATGAAACAGATATGAGAGGAAATGATGACATGTGTAAATAATGCAAATAATCACTGTAGATGACAAAAGCAAAATAAAAGAATAACATTGTTTTTAAAAAATTGGAATCAACCAAGAAAACTACAATCAGTGCATCTCTACTGTTGATCAACTAATTGATTAATGAACTAATCGTTTCCTGTAATTGAAATCAATACTTTAATACAACAGTATTCATTATCTAATGCCTCTCATAATAAAGCGGGTGATTCCAGGCTAATGTCTTATTGTAAAATAACATCAAATAAAAACAAAAACAGGGCCAGAAAAGAAAGAAAGAATATGCTCGCTCCATGTAACAGACCTCAATGTGTGGATGCTGATGAGTCACACCATGTGTACATGTGCAGACTCTTACTTTATAAAAAGCCTACACACTCAAACTGGATGGAAATATGACCGTTTTTTAATAAAGTAAATATACACATGCAAATGAAACATGCAAACTTTGTGACAGAGGAGATCACTGTTGGCAAAAAAAAAAAAAAAAAAACCAGGCAGTGTAACTTTACATTGGGTGTTCCACAGCATTTGAATAAGGTGATAAGCAGCACACCGCCTGTAACTGACTCGTTAAACAGTATCAAAGTACAATCTTTGCCACGGTTGACATCATGGGAGAGGAGTGTGATAGAAAGCACCTCTGTCAAATCACACGTCGCCTCGGGCCGAACTTATGCAAAACATATTGGTAGCACGGACGACACTAGTTTGCATCTTTGTCTTTACGCAGCTCAACCCACTCAAGTTGTAGGTAACGCGTGTTCTTTGTAGTTTGAGACGATGGAAGCAATTAACATTTACAAAAAGCATCATGTTCTACTGTAGAGTAACTCCCGAGTTCACAGCAGTCAGACAGCCATCACATCATCAGGTGAATCGACTTTCACTTTGGTGAAATACAGGTGGATTTTTATAGAAAATATGCTACATTTTAAACTAATAAAACATATTTTTTATAAAAAAAAAAAAAAAAAAAGAAAAAGGATTAGGGCTGTAACAAATACTAATATAATCATTTTCAATCAATACATCCTTCCAGTCTATTAAAAATCAGAAAATCGTAATGATATATATTGCATCACATAGGGAGACGCTTATCGCGTGTGTTAGTGTTTGTAAGCGTGGACTCAAAGCTATTTTCTGATGTAGCTGCAGTAGGAAGCTGCCAGAGTCTGGTGCTCTCTGAATATCACTTTAATGACAAGACCACTACAGCAGCACCGCCCCTCTCACACTGTGGGGACATGGAGATTGATCACCTGCCATGTGTCTTTGCCCCTATAATTAAAGTGTGTTTTCCGGTGTGTGTGTGTGTGTGTGTGTGTGTGTGGCCCTGCCCACCCTTAATGATGGCAGGGTCACTCCTGTTTCACTGAGCTGGTTGGAAAAAAAAAGAAAAGGAAACGGGAAGTAATTACTTTGAAAACTGGAGGTTGTGCTCCTGGCTCATTTACCTTAATCGAATTTCGATATCTGCCTCTCATTAGACTTGACCCCTCTGACCAGTGGGACTAGCTAACTGCTGACTAACCTATAACTACAGAGGGCCAATCAAAAAGGGTCAGCTATCCATCTGCGTCCAAGCTGGCTATCATAAAGCAGCTCGGCTGACGGCTTTTAAATAAAAGCAGATGGAAGACCAAATCACTTAAAAGTATATTTGGCCAGAGTGGACTTGGTGTGTGTTTAGGGTTTTGGCTACAAATAAATGATCAATTACCGATTTCTGAAGTGCACTCCGTTCCTCCATTAACGTTTAGACTGATTGAATCAAACATAAGACAATGCTCTTTAAATATAGCTAGGGTAAACCAAAAGTTGTTCTTAAAACCCCCGAAAATATAGTGAGAAACGCATTAATGCTGGAGCAGACGTAACGCTGTGTACACTTTATACGGTTCAGAGCATGATTACAAGCAGAGATATCCAGGACTTTTAACAGATACGACATCTCTCACTGTTTCGTAGCCCAGTGAGAGACGTCGTACAACAGAAGTGTCAAGAAACAGCACTGGAAGTTACACAAAAATAAAAAAGAAATCATCATAATCACACTAACAGAATCAATTTGGCGAATGTGTATTTGTCTTATGTGATGGTAAACTTAACTATTGGACTGTTAGTCGGACAAAATAACCAATTTAAAGATGGCACCCAGGTCTTTATGGAACCGTGATGGGCATTTTGGGATATTTTCTGACATTTTATAGACTAAATGATTCATTTATTAATCAAGAAAATAATTGGCAGATTTATCAATGAAAATAATAGTTGGTTACAGCCCTAACAACAACACAAGTAGCTAATTTAGGCTGTTTATAGGGTGTGACGTCAAAGTTAGCAGTGTGTGAATACCCCTAAGTCAGAATAACAGGAGTCGTTTCTTTTCTGCCCACATTGTTTGGATACAGCCTAAATCCATCACCCGCTACACCGTACAAAAAGGTGCAGTACCGGCTACGTCCACACTGCTGTAATCTCCGTTACAATCACAATGCTCTAATTCCTCCTGCTGCTGGGTCAGAGGTAAAGGTAAGCCCGTTAGCTGGAACCTTTTAAGTGCAGCCAAAGTGAAATCAGAGAAACGGCATAATCTGATCTCAGCCTGGACCGTGTTACTGTATATCAGATGTTCTTTGACTCTGAGGAGAAGGGAATCAGAGCACAGCTGCCGTTATGAACTGCACGCAGCGTGCCGACAGGTCATGGTTAACCAACAATCAAAGAGACATTTACACCAGTGAAGACCATATTGACAGCATCATTGCAAACTTAAATTAAAAACATAGCAAAACCACTGGGGACGGGGGCAAGTCTGCACAAGTGAGGAGGACATGGGACGCTAGTTTGTATTCAGTCTGAGTGTTCAAATGCCACAGACAGGAGGGAGAAAATGGTTGCAGATTAATACACTAAGCTACTCCCCGTTTCCCTTTTTCACCCCTATTTCTCTGCTGAATCTATTACCCTTTCCCCGGTTATCCTTGACATGCAACACTTCAGCTGAGGCGCAGAGAGCTGAAATAAACCCGTAAGCTTAATGTAGCGGCGCTTAAATAGTAGATACGGCTGTACTGGAGTGCCGGCCCTCCTCTATGCGTGCAGTTTTGCCCCTGGCCTCGGGTCAAATGAAGTAAGAAAAGGGGGTATACACACAGTGAGAGGCAGATTGGGAAGTCCACGTACCCCGATGATCGCATTCAGCTCAGTCATCGTGACCTGCTTGGCCCGTTCAACAGCCTGAGCCACCTGCTGTTGATGCTGCGGGACACAAAAACACAGATTAGATTCCTAATGAAGAATGCATTAGCAGCACATATCCAGTACTGATGGTTTACCTACAAAAAGTCTGCTAACGGGCTCTTTTAGCTGAGGGGGAGAAATATGCTCGATAATGCACAAAAGTAACTTAATCCGGCTCAAAGTCGAAGCAGACCCATTAAAATACGCGTAGTAGGTTCAATAAGGATGTTAACGATGCAACCGATGCTCCATCAATCACTGACAAGAATTTTATTTGAGAATATATCGACCAATAAAGCGCAAAGTTGGCGCAACAATGTGTGTGTATCCCTGAGGCAGGACTTCCATCCATGTGGGTGTTTACAACAGCTGGACTCATTTCTTAGACAGTTACGATAAGTCTGCCTCATCATGAGAAATTAATAACTGAAATCTTTTGCAAGGAGATCGGGACGTTTTAGTTTACTGGTCTTTATTTTATAAATGCAAAGCATTATTTCGTGGGGTTGTGCTGCTAAAATCGCTAATTCAATTACCTTTTCATGGTTAACATGACTGCTTAAAAAAGGGCTCTCTGCACAATCGCCAGCCTCACAATTTCCTGTACAGTTACTGTTGAAAACGTGCTGCCAGCCGGAGTGACACTCACCTCTTGTGATAAGAACGGCATGATCTGAGCCAGAATCGCATTGAGACGTTTGGCAATCTCAGTCTGTTGGAGAAGAGAGAGAAAATGATAGAGTGAGTGTCTTTCTGTATACTGCATGCTACAGGCAACACTATGATCAAGCACTTACGCTACCTATAAAACAAAACGGTGTGCTTTTGTGGACACACACACACACACACACACACACACACACACACACACACACACACGCACACAGAGAGGGATGTTTGCAGCGTCCATCCAGACAGACTCTGTATTTCTTAACTAAATTGGGACCGCCTTAGAACAAATGTACTTCCCCCCCTCTCTCCTGCCTCCATTAGACTCGGGCCTTATTTCATTATGAGGCTGAAATATGCTAATAACATCTGGCTGGAGAGACCGTAATGAGGTCCATACTTCATAATTACGGCCCATGGAGAAGGGTGGGGCAGACTGAGGCAGACTGGTTAACTCTCTGGTTCTATCCATCAGAGGCATCTTCGGTATCGACCGCAGAATATTAGCCGGGAGAGTAAGACGATACCGCAGGACTGGACGCACATAGAGCACTTTACAGCGCTACATTTGGACAAATGGATACGCTGCGCTGCCCACCTACCGCACTCCAATGTCCCAAGACATTTTGCCCAAACCCCATTTCCTTTTTTAAAATCTGTACTTTCCACGCAAGGAGGAGGGGAAGGAGAGGAACACAAAAGTAGAAAGAATAAAGGAGAAGGAGGGGAGGGGGGGGTGAAGGGAAAGTCTGATTTGACACTAAAGTAATGTAGTTTGACTGAACCGGGGGAGGTGAACTAATTGATTCTGAGAGATTATGGGTGGAGGCCCAGCAGATGTGTGTGTGTGGGGGGTGAAGAGGTCCTTCCCGCCGTTTTATACGCTGCTGCATTCCACTCATTTTCTCCGTTAACCTCGTTTGACTGTGAAAGGGTGAGGGAGGAGAGGGGAAGAAAGTGGAAAAGGGGGGGGGACAGGAGGTGCCGGTGGCCTTTTTGCACAGCTCTCTGCGTCGCCCTTTTAATTTAGGAGGAGGGTAGATGGGAAGAGAAGGACAGACCTTTGCTGGCCTGTCAGGAATTATCTCACAACCTCCTGCGTGACCTTAGATGCACTGTGCTTTCTCTCTCTCTCTCCATCCAGACTCCTCCCCCCCCCTCCTCCAAACACTCCTTCACACCCCTCCCTCCTAATCCTCACTACTCTCCTCTGTGCCCTCCCTCCTTTTCCTCTCTCATCCCCCCCCCCCTCTTCTGTTGCCGGGGCAACGCTATCTGGCACGGCTGATCGTTATGTAAATTGGGCCGGGGCCCTGACCAGAACAGCCTGTAAAATCATATTAGGCACAGCAAAGAGGCAGGTCATTAAATTGAATTTTCGGCCTGTCGATCTGATCGGCACGGGAAATTAATGAGGGATAACTGGGAGAGGGGAGGGGACTGTACTGGGGGAGGGGGGGCTGACAAGAGGAAAAAGGAAGCTCTATGGAGACTCATAAACCATCATCATTAGCGGGGGCTGGATACAATGACACACAGTAGGATTAGAGTGTTTCAGTATCACACCACTTCTCTGGAAATGGCTGCAAGGGGAGCAACATGGGGCTTGTAGAAAACAGCGGTATGCTGATACACTCGGCTATTAGAGCAACAACATTACAAACCCTCACCACAAACGGGTTCCCAAAGAAAGGCATCCATTTGTTCATAGCAAATCACCACTCCAGAGCCTCCACTGGAAGCCAAAAAACATTCATGGAATTCAGGCGCACTCTGCTTTGTTTGTTGCATTGTTTAGTGTGATGTGCTAAAAACAATACAACAACAACACAGGTTTCTGTGTGCGAGGTTCATTCTGAAATGCCAGCTGGGGCCTCAGATACTTTGAGAGCGGAGATCACGTTGAGCTGTGTTCACGTTTTTAGGTTAAATGTTCCCGAACCTTTAACTTCCTCTGAAATTTACCCCAGAGTCAAAATATGACTTTGGAGCCAGGAAATAAAACAATGGAACAGACTTCCTTTGCATCCATTTTTGCTTTTCTTTTTGTGCATTTTTACAGCTGTAAGAGAATGCGAGGGGCATGACTCGCGCATCCACTGTGAAAGCGGTCAACTGAATCACTGCCTTTATCAGCTCTCCATCGTGTCCCTCCTCCTCGGATCGAGTCACTCCACTCTGTCCAGACAGAGTTCACACATGTTCGGGAGGGCAAACGGCTCATTTACGCGACTTTTTCCACAGCCATTTTGGCAGAGAAAATAATAATAATAATAATAATACTCACAACACATCAAATCCAATGACACGCGGCACTCTTCCATTACTCCCGCTTCACTTCGGAGGCACTATTTTCCGCAGTGCTTTTAGTGGCAGAGACCGGCACTGGAAAGAGTTTACTATCACTTAAAGCCACTGAAAACAAAAACCTTTGAGCCAGCTGAAGCTTCTCGCTGCAGCTCCACAATTACAGGTACTCAGGGTTGTCTAGTAGCACCAGAGCTTGGAGAGGCTCTCTCTCTCTCTCTCTCTCTCTCTCTCCATCGCATCCCTTCTGTCAATGGTGCATTGAAAGCCATTTGGGTGTTTGTCGCTTCAGGCATTAGCCCCCCAAGTGGAGAGCAGAGTCTCTGACGAGGATTCAATTGGCGAAGTAACCAAGTGGCATATGATGTTGGGGAGGGGGGGGGGGGGGGGGGGGGGGGCTGTTTGGGAATTATCTTCTCAGCCAGAGCAGAGGAAGAAAGAGAGGCACTTAGAGGTATCGTGTTCATTACAAATGCATGAGGAATATTTTGCATGTGCGTGTCATTCTATTTTGAGCTCATTCACACAAAACTGAAGCGACGTCCTTTTCTGCAAGGAAAAGCAGATGGAAATGAGCTGTTCTCCAAAAGACTACACCTGATCATCACGTGAACAATATCTTTTATAGATTTTTATTCTGAATTATTCACTTTATACATGCGCGCGCACACACACACACACACACACACACACACACACACACACACACACACACACACACACACACACACACACACACCCCCACACACACACCATCTTCTATTTAACCACATCAAGACTCACAACTGGTTGAGTATAAACACACACACCAAGACACTAATTGTGTAACACTGTTCTACCAGCCCTTCTAGCCTGGCTATCAAAATAAAGCATGTCTCACAGCCTCCAATAACCTCGTCAAGCTCCCTTGAGAGAGTGCGTGTGTGTGTGTGTGTGTGTGTTCTCGTAGTCAGTTTGTTTTGGCTTAGAGACAGGTCGGCCATCATCACCTTGGCAAACAATTCCAGGAATCCTCTATAAATTATTCATTTGCACAAGATCCTTTTTCTCCCTCCCTCTGCCCCTTCTTTCATGCTCTTCCTCCATCCAGGAAACTGACATGGCACTCCTCCTCTCCTCCTCCTCGCACTTTCACCGCTTCCCTCATTCACTCAACAAGTGAGGAAACGGACGCACGCATGCTACACAAAATGGCTACCTACCTACGGTGCAACAGAAGTCTGCGCCCAGACACACAACGGTATGGAATAGAAACCGTTGATCCCTTTTTGCTTTCAATTTACCAAAAGAGAGAACTGAAATCAAAATGTAGGTGAGCGTACACAAGAGATAAACATGGACCACAACAGAGAACAGACGTAGCGAAAAAAAAAAAAAAAAAAAGCAACCCCCACCAAACCCACACCACGAAGTCAGCAGGGCATGTTGCTGAGGCAGCCTAATGAGCTGCGCTAATTAAAATCACTTATTGACAGCAAGCGAGGGTGATTACCTCCACCCTGCACTCTTTGCCATCATAAGAGACACTGTCAAAACAAATTACCCCCCAGCAACCGCACAGATCCCTTCGCTAGCAACCATCCCGCTCAGCACCAGTGTAGGGGAAGCTGTGAGTCTGTTGGAACTTCAATTACAGCGTGTTTGTGCGTGCGTGTAAAGACACGACCACTGTTACCATGTAAGGGATATGAGTATTTATTTATATGCGCAGACGTGTGAGGTTTGCGCCCGTTCTCCCCTGCTTTTTTTACAATCCAGCTTCGCAGCGATAACAACACAATGCGAGATATTCTCGTGTCTTATTTCACACTGCAATAAATCTCCTACACAAGCGAAGTAATGCGCCTGCCTGCCTGCATCCAATAATCCAGCCTCCCTCCCTCCCTCCCAATAACAGGGACCGCTAAGAGCTGCCTGTTTAGCTCTCGCTGATGTCATCACAAACACTCATTTCACCAGGGGGAGGGGAGAAGGGAGAGATGGGGAGGGAGGTGGCAGGAATCATGCATTATTCAGAGTGCTCCGTGGACTCCACCGGGCTTATTGATAAACAAAAGGAGATGCACAGGAGAGGACCAGTCGATTAACCCATTTACCCTGAAGCCGCTCACTCCTTTCCTGTCTCCATCCCCCCCTTTGTTTTGTCCACTGCCACCAGCATCCACCCACAACAACCAGCTCCACCCCCACCCTGCAACCTCCTTGTTGGTGATAAGTGCATGACAGACAACGCGCAAGAACAGGGGGGTTGGGGGTTGGCTCTAACAGCTAGTTAGCACACACACACACACACACACACGCGCGCCTACAAAAAAACGTCTACACCTGATGAATTGTGCAGTGTGCTGCTGCTCCAACTGGGCTCCCCTCCCACTGATGCCATTAACCTTCTGGATCTGAGGGCCATGAAGCCTCCGCCCCACCTCTCTTTCTCCCCCTCTGACAGACTCCCACTCTCATACATCATATCACACAGCTAATGACACAGGGGCTATCATTCACATCACATCGCTGGGGTAGGGGTGCAGACGGAGGAGCGGGAAGCAAAGGAAAGACATAAGGGCACGAGGAGGAGGTTGAAAAGGAGAATGGAGGAGGCAAAAAAAGGTGACTGAGGGGGGGAAACAGAAGGCAAGACGGAACCAGAGAAAATGGAAATGTAAGCGTAGACAGATAAGAAAGAGGGGCATCTCGAGATCACGGTAATCTTTATTCCTCTTTTCAAGTCAACTGAATAAAAGATTATGCTAATGTCTGTTAATAGAAAAGAAAATGTGGGTTTCACACGGCTGACTACAAGGCCTCAGGTCAGCTCTTTAGCTAAACAGAGTTGTTTACAGGTGTAATCTGACTTTTATAGAGGATCCAGGACGACGGTGTCTGCAGCAGCAGATGTCTTATCCTAACCGCACCAGAACTTAGCCGGCCAGACGCCGTGCACACTGCTTATCAAGTGGACACGCTGAATCACTTCACATGAAGTGCTCAAATTCACACCTCCAGACTTTATGAAAGAATTCATAGGCGCTTTCTGGTTCAAAGCCAAGCGTGGGCTGCAACCAACTACTGTTGTCGTCATCAGAGTCATTTCTCGATTTGTTATCGATTGGTTCGTCCATAAATGTCACCAAAAGTCCCAGAGCCTCAACAGAACACCTCGACAGAGCTCGTTTCTGTCCAACTAACCGGCCAAAAGACTAAGATATTCAATTTACAATAACAAAATAATAAAAACACGGAATAGCAGCAAATCTTTGAGTGATTTAATGTCTATTTGTCCCTCTATTAATTGTTTCAGCACTACAAAAACACTTATTTCGATAAGCACCATGATGCTTGAGTTCTCCAAACTCTAAACATGACCAAAGATCAACTGGAAACAAACCAACACAGAAGCCTGATATGAACCACGGCCCTTATTCCTAAGGCTAAGATGATTTGAACATATCTTCCCCCCCCCCTCCTCGCCCCCTTCATGCCTCCAGACTACAGAAATGGCTTCTTGGGTGGTGTAGAGGAAGCTGCAGATATTGTTGCCCTACTCATCTGTAACAGTCTTTCCACTGCAGCATGATGCCCAGCGCCGGGTGGCAGCTGAACTAATGAGCTTTTAGCCCGGCTGGCACTGGGGAGGCAGACACAGAATAATGCAGGCATATGTGTACACACACACACACACACACACACATATTCAGAAGGACAAACCACACAAAAACACATCCTCTCAGACAGTCTGCCAAATACTTCACTTTAATCTTATCAAACCATCCCCATCAGGCAGCGTGCCCTTTGTGTTGTTTAGCCTGTCAGCATTTTTTACTACAGGAAGCCAGCATGTGTATGCCTCTTAAAAGTCATTTAAGGATGAGGGTAGAGAGTACGGGCAGGTGTAAGTGTGTGTGTGTGTGTGTGTGTTTGTATTCTATAATCACTAGGGGGGAAAGAACAGCAATGTTTTGGCTGTACACAGACCATCCCTGATAAGGCTACATACCTGTTTGTGCATCTCAATGTTGAGCCCATAGGACATCTCATAGTACTGTCAAATAGAGAGAAGAGAAAACATTAATACACAATAACACCGGCCGGAAAAAACTTTTGTTTCAAACATCTTTCAATGACGCATTTACTTTTGTACATTTGAGTGAAGACATGATCCTTCATTGTGTACACAACAACATAGGAAACCCAAGTTACGTGTGACTTTCCTCTAATGAGGAACAGACAGTTTGTTAGTGCAACAAGGCAGTAAAAAAAAAAAAAAAGGTGTTTGACTGGTATGACACTTTTATCCTTCCTCTAAAGTACCCAAACAATAAAATAGACGGGCTGAATACTTGTTGCAGCACAAGGGGTGAGCTATTTTAAACACACTGACATAAACCAAAAGGAGGTTGACAACTTCATGTTCTATGAGCAGCCACAGCCGACAGACGAGTGGGCCGCTCTCTTCTCATTTACTTCTATGGGCACAAGCCAGTCTGTGGCTTCAAAAACACAGGAGAACGCCAATACTATCACTGGAAACAACAGTATCTGCTGATGAGTGCCAAAAGATTGTTAGCCCACCAACGGATACAAACTAAAGCCGAGTAGTTTGTCCGTCTTGTTTATCAAACGGCTTCCACTTATTAAAGCGACTCCCACCACCTTCTGGTTCCTCACAGGGAAAATTATATTGAACAAACGTACCGCTGCGTTTAGTTAAAGTCGTTCCTTTTCAAGTACAAACAAGATAAGCACGCGCACACACACACACACACACACACACACACACACACTAAGAGTGAGGTTTAAGTTACAACATACTCAGATAAAGATTGCTCTTTTTCCACGCGCACAATGCAGCGGTAAAAAGAACCTTCGAGTTGGGTCGTCTTTGCAGAGGCACGCATTTCTTTTGTATCATTTGATCACCGAACTGTAATGTGTTTTAGTTGCAGTATTAGAAGAGTTTTAAAGTCCCCCCTCTTCACAAGCACCTTTCTTAGCTTTCAAGTAGGGTTTCCAGAAAATGGTTTAAGTGCTGGCACACAACCGCAAAGTAGGGGCTTGAGATCACTGACTTTTAATTGAACTGTGATGATATTAGGGCTGCAACTATTACTGTAATCACTGATTCACCCGCTGACCCTTTTTTTTTACTTAACCGATTACTCGTTTGGTCAAAAATAAGAGAAAAAAATGCGCATCATCAAAACCCAATACGACGTCTTCAAATGTCTTGTTTTGTTTTGACCAACAGTCCAAAACCCAAAAAATATTCTGTTTACTTTCATAAAGAACTAAGAAAAGCTGCAACTTCCCACATTTGAGAAGCTGGAACCAGTAAATGTTTGACATTACTGATTTAAAAATGATCTAAACAGACTTAAAAAAAAAAAAGAGTCTTAAAATAATGTCTGATTAGCTTTTGGTTGATTAATCAACAAACTAGATGAAGACATCACATCGTCATCTTAACAATTCGGGGGGTTTTTTTTAGTTACACAAGTACAGAGTTTTGTGTGGTTAAATGCAAAACAGTGGCACTGAACAACAATTTGATTATCCTATGAGAGATTTTGCATCTGTTTGCCATATTGTGATATCAGTAGTGGAAAAACACTCTGGTATATTTTGTGATGTTGATCTCAACAAAGATCCCTCGTCCCCACAAGAAGTCTATTATCTTTACAGTTGTCCGGAGATGAGAAACCCCTGGGTGTGTTAGAAGTGTCTGAATCACCCCACGGTTCAATTTGGCTGTTAAGAAGTAAAAATAATAATACAGGAAACCCTCTGATTTATGCACAAAGCCAGCAGACCAGTCATTAACCCCCATGTGGGTCATGCTGGGTGTGTTAGGGAGGGGTGGTGGAGGGTCATAAAGAGGACCCCCGGGCCACAGAGGAGGGTCGTCACACCTCACAATCAATAGTTGGACATTTGACCCCTGCTAGAGCTTCAACAACCCCCTCCACACATCCCACCTGCACCTTCTTATCCAATGAAAACAGAAAACACCGAGCGTGAGTCAATAATACCAAGCTAGAGCAAATTCTAACATGGCCTTTGCAAAGCACCAGGGCTGCACCACCTGTGACTGTTCACCTGAGGCTAAAGGGAGGATACGCCATTAAACCAGACTCATAAGCTGTACGACGACTGCTCTTACCATGACATAGTGACGCTGCATCTCTGTCTTTTCATTGGCCAGTTTATCGTACTCCACTTTAAGACTTCAGGAAGAGAAGAGAGAAACAAAATAATAATTTTTAGTACGTTTGACATTCATTGAAAGCAGATTTAGAGTATATATATATATATATATATATAAATAAATAATTCAGGACAGATACATTTATGAGTGCAACATCGGTGTAGACATGCATGAAGCAACAACATTGGAACAAGACAGAAGCTTCCTCTTCCTTTTATTTCCAGGAAGCGAATGCTGTTTACAGTCGGCCAGTCATTACCTGTGGTACTGAGCCTGCAGGAACTGAAATTCGTCTTTGATCCTATCACAGGACTCGGCCACGGTGAACTTGAAGCCAGGCTGCCCTGGCTGGTGAGGTGCCTGAAAAGTGCAAGGTAGGAGATACCACAGGTGTAAATAACGCCATCGCAGTCGAGATAAATAGGCTCATCGCTCTCCTCCTCTTTCTTGGTGAACTGGGTTTTTAGTTTGTTCTCTCTTTTGATGGTTTGTTATCACACTCCCCCTGACTGGCGGAGGAAAGAGCCGCTTTCACACAACAACATCTGCTTAGACAGAAGTGGGTCGCTTCATTTGTCCTTAAAGTAATGTTACATGGTAGGCAGAGGATGATGAGAGAGGGATGAAGAAAACAACAATAAAGATGTGGGGTTTTTTTCAGTGTGTGCTGCACAGAAAGCTAAATTCAGTGTACAAAATTTAACTAACAAACTGCACTGAGAAATTAAGTCACATTACAGCACGAGGGTGATGATCTACTTTCCTGAGTTCAACCTAAAAAAGCTCTGATCGGCTCGCCAATGAACACGAGCTCCCAGTGTCTCTCCTGCCAGAGAGAAGCAGCTCAGCGGCACCGATGCAGACCATAAATAGTAAGGTGTGGATCAGCAGCTCCACTCTGACGAGCTAATTAGGCTATACTTTGAAGGGCGCGTGCAATTTGCATCAATTTACAAAATAGTGACAAAGAGAGCTACTTACCGGATGCCGGCCTTGTGGATACATGTCGCGTCCTTTACACGAGTGAATTCGCTGTTTTTCCCCCCTCTCCTTTTCCTCCTTCCTTAATCCCAGTGAAGGTGCGGTAGATCACCGCCACCCCCTCCCCTGTATACGCAGGATGGCGGCGGACAAAGCCCTGTTCTCGGCTGCGAGGCGCACACTCAAGAGCCCGACCACTGGACCTCTCCTTTGTACCTATAGACAAACAGACAACGAGGTACAGCTGAGGAGCTGAATCACTTTCGCAGCAAGCGACCGTATAGAGAGTTCAAGCTTTATTATGAACTTAACCGGACTGATTGTCTGTAATCTACAAAATGAGAATACATTGTGTTTTGTAATACTCATTGGAGGCATTATTTAAATTTCATATATTCCCCATTTTTTGACAAAAAATATATAAATGTGTCGCTTTGATTTGCATGACACACAGTGGAGGAAAAACACGGACACCAGCAAAAAACTGTGTTTGATCCGATGTATCAAAATAAATCCCAAAGTTGATACTTTTGATCTCAACATCAAGATGCTTTGTAAATGTAACGAGTTGACTTCCACAAAGGGAACAAGAACACACACACACACACACACACACACACACAACGGGGTTGTTTTGGTGGTCCGGGGGAGAAACAAAATGAGAAAACAAGGAGCTGCTGCTTCGAAAGTCGGCTGCCATGAAGCACCACCAGCACCACCCGTCTTGTTAGCGGCTCTCCTCATGTCGCCCTTTTTTTTTTTTACCTTTGTCTGGGCGGATTCCTCCCCTCTTTCTTCTTCACAGGTAACAAACAAAAAAATAGTATCCAGACACAAAAAGCTTAATATCCTTCACTTGTAACCGTCACCACAGACTGATACGTGCAGGAAATGTGCGTCGCCGTGCGTATTTCTTCTTCTTTGCCCCTTGAGAGTCCTTTAAAACCCCGGTGATCCCGACGCGGAGAGCGTCTCTCCGTCCGGTCGGACGTCGGAAACCCCTCGATCGGGACTAGTTGTTGACGGCATACAAACTCGAAGAATATTACAATCCAGTTAGCGAGAGGACACGAGTCTTCCAGTAAGTCCAAAGATATATATTTTTTTAGTGTGGCGGATAAACTGGTTTACTTCTTGTGAAAAATGTCGGCCGTTGTGAAATATACCACGAGCTCACTGGTGGGTATACCCAGTTCCTACCACACACAGACTGTGCACTGACACGAGGAACCGACTGCCGAGAGAGGGCCCTGCGCTGACCAATGGGGGTTCTCCGAAGGAGTTTAGCTCCGGTGACCAATCACAGCCCGGTGTCCCCCACGTGGGGATGTTCAGCGCACGGGCGTTCTGATAGGGCTACGATGTGTGACCTCACAGGTTCGCCATTTTGAATTTGTAGTGACATTCGGTGCTTTCAACGACTTGTTCAAAACAAAAGGCAATGATTTATATATTAGCGCGTTTTAACCGGTCTGTTCCGCGTTTTTACATTGTGAGTGCTTACCTGCGAGTTGTATCATTACAAATATGTTGATTCGGAGACTATGTGCCGGTGTAAACAGGAAATACCCCCACTAACCAAATACAGAATGTATCCTCTTAAAAACACAGGAAAATAGGAGCTCATCGAATTTAATTCAAGACCCAAAATGTGTAGAAGATGTGGATACCGCTTAATCTACAGCAGTGTACTTTGAGTGACTTCAATTGATCGACCTATTTCTAACGAGACCTCAAGCAGCTACAAGCTTCCCTATCAGCAGCACTAGGGAAGCTACAACACGTCTGCGCGTGAGGAATATCAGCCTATCAAGCGTGGCTCACAGTGCCCGGCCCCCACGTGGGCCCCTCTTCCTACCTCGTCACTGCTTTCTAAGCCAATGGTGTCGCGGCTGTCTTCCTGCGCGGCTCACGATTGGCTCAGGGGTGGAAAAGCTGTCAGTCAGGAGGCCGGGTTGTCAATTAAACCCACGTTGGGTACGGCGCTGACAAATGCCTGTGCTACTCTCCCTCCTGCCTGCGAATAGTGCCTGGAATGGCTGCTTAATTAGCTTTGAATGGCTTTTCCTTTCAGCTCAAACAATCTGTCACTACCATGTGGTAAAAAGAGCCTTGCATAAAACAAAAGCAGGACAAAAAAAAAAAAGCCAGTGGGGGCTAAATATCAGTTTGATTCCCCCCCCCCCTCTTCAACCCCTCCTCCATGAAAACATTTGCTGCAAAACAAAGCTTTTACCTCAAACATGGGCTCATGTTCACTCGTCGGTTTCTGCACATATTGTCTTCAAAAAAATATTTTTAAAAGTGTAATCTTTTGATACGCGTGTGTTGACGTCAACAGGGAAACTTCTACTAACGTCTGTGAAGAATGTGTTGCAAAATGTTGAATGAATATTTCCCAGTGACACAATCCAAAAGAAATAAATCGGGTATTAGAAAATGTGAATCTAAGTTTGCAGCACCTAACATGCGCAATAATAAAAATGAAAAATGTATCTAAGTTAATTATTTAATTAAAGCAAGGTATTTCTAAAATGCAGATTGAATAGAACTACTCGGGGACTCGCTGTAAACATGAGACCTCAACTAAATTTAAAATTATGTGTAAAATTTAAAAAGTGCCCAGAGCTTAGAAGTCCACAAAATTCTGAACATAACAGCGAGCTTTAGCTGTTGCTTAGCAACAAATGCATCCCTCCTGCAGATGCTCTGACATGCGTTTGGGATATAATAACTCATAACACGGAGGGCATGTCAGTAAGCTATACACTCTCACTGGGAGACTTTAAAGAAGGTTTTTTTTTTTTTTTAAACAAAGCCTCCCTAATGACAGTTCATCTTCCTGGTTGTAATCATCAGGAACAGACCGTGAAACTGTGTGAGCGAGAAACTTTTTACACTTCTCAAAATCAAAGCTTCCTGAGGGAACTTTATTAGTTCTCTTAGCTGTTCGTGACAAGCGCTCATTTGGAATAACCAACAACAACATGTTCTTGATTTCAACAAAGTGAAAACACATATTCAGTTGGTAGCTTTATTTGTCACTATATATTCATATTCATTTATTATGTATAGTTTAAAACATAAATGTCACCATGTGATGCCCAGCACCACATAATAGCTTGAAGATCATTTGTATCTGTTGTATCTGTTGAAAAGGTCACATCATTTACAATTTCTTGGAGTGAAATAGTAAAATGCGTGACTTTGTAAAGTGGCA
Organism: Leptoclinus maculatus; assembly: GCA_032191485.1. Classification (NCBI taxonomy): domain Eukaryota; kingdom Metazoa; phylum Chordata; class Actinopteri; order Perciformes; family Stichaeidae; genus Leptoclinus; species Leptoclinus maculatus. Next base: position 22,998,989 of record JAVDOI010000001.1, on the reverse strand, counting down.
ACAAACAGACGTTTTTGTTGTTTGATCCGGCCGCATGCTCGGTTTTGGCTCGATTGTTTTCAACATGGCGGCCGAGTTACAAACATTCTCATTCCACAGCTAAACAGTACACTTAAATGTGATTCTGACAACATTCGACGGGATAAATACAGTAACAGCACTGAGATGCATATTTAATCAGCGCTGCCTACAATTTTAATTCCTCGAGCAGCGATCGTCACTGCGTTAGACGCTCCTCTGCTCTGATTGGTTGTTTTTCTTGCAAATGCTTTAGAAGCAATAAGAGGAGGCAGAGGAGCCTGATTTCATCACACAATATCTGTCTCATGTACTATTATCAGGATATAGTGATGAGTTCAAGCAAATATGACACAAAGGTATCTTATATTAAAGTTAGCTGTAACACTTTATAAAGTGTAAGTCAGTGCAGAAAGGCTTAAACATATAGACTTTACAAGTGAGGCTTTAGTATGACGCAGCCTTTGCCAAAAAGATGTGGAATTAAACAAGAAAGGTTGCACAAAAGTTCAATATTTAATCCGAGCTATAATATGGTGATGTATTCCAATCTTTAATATGCTTGATATATTTTAATAAAAAAGTCTGAAAGTTTCATTATTGAGTTATGGAGAACATTCTGACTATCAACTCATCTTTCTGTTAAAGAAAATATATCGCCGGATAATAATTTCCTCTCTGTCTCTCCGTTGTGTGACCTCTGACCTTGAACTGCATGAGTCCGGCTGCATGTGGAAGTAAAATGGACCAACACAAGCACACATACCAATTCAGGCTCCATGAGCATATTTCACTTCTCTCTTTGTGCAGCCTCCGTTGACCAGGGCCTCGTTGCCAAAAAAAAAGCATCTTAAGGCTAAGATGATCATAAAATCCATCTTACGAACCCTCTTAAGCGTAAGAGGTGTTCCTCAAAAGAATTGTAAGTGAATAGGCTCTTAGAAACAGTTGTAGATTAACGAGTGCCTCCTACCCACTCGAAGGAGGTTAAGGGCATCTTAAGAACAGCCAACTTGTAGGAGGAACCAAAAACGACGTGTTCTATTAAAGTTGTTACAGTTCTATACTTTCATCAGAAACACCAATGTCCAATTTGTTTACACGATCAATCTGCCAGTTTATGTTGTCATTCTCGTCCTCTTCCTCTTCTCACCTGGCTAAAATGTCACTTTCCCTTTTTTCCAGTTCTGTATATTCTCTATTCATACGAGCGTTGTGTTTGTCACACACACACACACACACAGCGAGTCTAATGCAGAAATGATGACAGAATGACATTCACAAATCACAATAGATGGCGTGCTTATTGGTGAAAAGCACAGGAACCATCACTGTCTTGTTCTAGGTTTAACACGAGTTAAAGCGTAACACCTTCCTCGAGCAGCAGCTAAATCAAAGTTTACTTTCTTGAACTGACATCCACCCTGTGACATGAACCCTACAGCACAGCGAGCTCTGTTTTCATTCGGAACCATTACAGGGGAAAGACATTTTGTTTTGTGATGGATGTATTTTTTAATAAATAACATGACAGACAGTTAAAAGTGCCAAGTTATGTTAAAGTGTATTCAGTCTCACCTTCAGAACCAGAGACGTTAAGAAGTTCTTAACAGCGCACGCGTGGACTTACTCTCAAAAATGTAGGAGTGTGTCGTAGAAAACATTCATAACTACGGAGATTGATCTTTGTTGCAAACCGTTTTTAGCTTCAGACGGTGGCAGCACAGAACTTTGTTTGTGTGTATTTCCACTGCTTGCTCCAGTTTCCTCCCACAACATGCTAGCCAGGTGTCGTTAGAGATGAAATTACCCAAATGTATGAATGTTACGGCGTCTCTATCGACCTGCTCTCTACACACTTATCTTCTGGTATCACTTGAAGTGATTATGTGTCTATATGTACCTTACGTGTAACGAATAGTTTTATTTATTTTTTTGCCAGACTGAAGTGCCCGAGAAGAGTGGCAATGCTAAAAAAACTCTTCCTTCACCTCAAATGTCGCCACGTTTAAAGAGGGAGCAAATGACTAAGTATTTTACGATCACTTGTAAGTCACTTGCCAAGGCTAATTATACTATTATACTAATTATAATGTCACTATACACAGAAATGGCATTGAGGTGGTTTTAGAAACGATTACTGTTCTATACTTTCTTCAGGTATCTTTTATCTGGCTTACTGACAAGCACAATTATTCATTACATTTTGCACAGAAACACTAAAAAACATACACGTCTATTTTTATAAATCAATAAAATAAGTATAGTAGGATATCCTCTAATGTCAACAAACGAGCCACCATTGTTTACACACCGCTCAAGTAAAATCCACCAATCAGAAAATGACCAAAGTCCAAAATGAACTCGTGGAAAGCTACCCGAACCGGGCCGCATTAGTTCATAATAAGAACAAGAGACCAGATCAGAAAGGGACCCAAGAATGACAGGAAACGGCCCTCATAGAGAACAACACAGGCTCTGTGATGCGCCGCCATATTAACGAGCAGCTGCAGGTAAAAATAGAAGCAATACATGTCATTTTCCTCTAAATGTCACAGTTCACAACTCGCACACATTTCCCTCCAGTGATGTTAATGCCAGAACACGTGATCGGATAGTTTGCTCACTTTGATACACACTGAATACAATTTAGACCCTTCTCAGTCCAGGTCCTGGGTCAGATCTCTGTGGGTAAGACCCGTGACGACCTCTACTTTGTACGTCAAGTATGCCGTCCAAAATCAACTACTGGCATTTCAACATTCATCATATCTCAAGTGGGCGGGTACTGTTGATTTATGCAGCAATGCTGGTCAATTGTGCTGATGCTTGTCAGTTTGCTCTGCGCCGAGGACCCTGGGATTGGTATGTGTAGGTGCGGTGTAAGGATATGGGTTATCTGGGAACTGGCAAACACAGCGGCGGTCTCCACAGGACCCGAGACTCTGATTCAAGAACCACATACAAACACACATTATCATACGGCTTCATCTCACACATTGAGGACTGTGATTATGTCTCTCTCTCTCTCTCACACACACACACACAAAACACACACACACACAGATCCACTTTTCATCCCACTCAATAGAGAGTGGCCCAGATTAGGCAGCAACAAAGAAGGGGGCTTCACCTCTGGGATAAGGGGGGGGGGGGGGGGGGGGGGCAGTCCACCCTTGTAGACCTCTGCACTGTTTATTTGCACTGGAAACCCAGACGCTGTGAATCTCCCACTCTGAGGCACTACACAAATATTGGAGCTATTTGCAGAGGTGGTTTTAATTCTTTACAGAGCAATGATTGGCTCTTTTCACTCCCATCTCTACAAGGGCTTGACCAATGGATTCTTTCAACCTCTTTCAGCCCTACACCACCAACTCACACCAGCCCCAAAATAAATACACCTGATGTATATTTTCAATGACTTTAGTGGCCACTGAAGACTCAAATCCCATTTATTCTGCTTATGGTATCGCACCCTCTGCTCAAACAGATCCTCAGTACTAAAAACCACAGCTTCTCCAGCGAACTGATTCGTGTTCCTGCTTCTGCCGTACACAAGGATCTTGATACTTCCTGAGTAAGAGAAACCATGTTCTTGGAGGCCTGCAGTGTGAAAACAAGGAGGGGCTGTGCGGAGCAATAAAGCTGTTCTCGACATATTTGGTGTGGTGTGTGTGTGTGTGTGAGAGGGTTATAAATGAAGAGGGGATTGCACACTGCTTCAAAGGCTTAACATTGATTAGCGCTTTTCTTCTTGTGTAAGTAGTCTCACCTTTGTGAAGTTGTTTGATTATCAGCATCCATCAGATTAATTACTTCATCCATTCAAATGTCCGCTCTTTTCAGCCATCCCAGTCATTTTTTTTTTTTTTCTTGGAGGAGTGCAAAATGGGGCCTATTTCCACCGTGGTCCGTTTTGGTGGGACGGTCGCGGCGGCATTGTGAAGCACCCACTGCCTGGGGATTATTGACATGCTTTCACGGGCGGGTTCAGGCCATGAAAGGAGACATTCCTTGCCACAATGGACCCAGTGTGTGTCGCGGGGGCTGCAGACATGAATAGGGCCCCCGAAGTGTATCACTGTGACTCGTCAGCCTGTAATCAATGCAAACAAGATGAAAGGGCTTTATCAAAAGAGACAAACAGACATGAGCCGTGTCGAAACAAAATAGGTGGAGGCTAAAGTCCATGCATTTGTTTGTTCTGTCGGCTGGTGTATATACAGTATGTGTGTGTGTGTGTGTGTGTGTGTGTGTGTGTGTGCATAGGCACGTGCATGTTTGGAGTGAGAAATAGTGGAGCTGAACCCAAGCAGTCTTTTCTCTGACGTTATCCATTTCATCATGCCTACAGAATGTATATATAGAGTACAACATATTCTCCAAATTGTATTTTTATTCATTAACCACATAAGCAAAGTTATGGAGGACTGAATTTCAAATACAGAGAGGATGTTGAGGAATGTCTTGTTTTCAATTCCTCTCTGGTGATTTGCTGTAATCCCCCCTTGAAAGAGGGCCCTATCCTCTGCAAAGAAAACCTGTGACAAGTAAGCTTTTTAAACACACAGCTGTCTATCAGGGCCATTCGTTACGGTACTAAAGGTAAACAAGAGTGAGAACGTGAGAAAAGACAGGACGCTCGGAGCTGAAGGGCTGCCTTATTCCAGCTCGTATGAGAGGTAGGAGATGTCCGGATTTATTATTACACACACACACTATGCCTCAGTAACCACCTACAACTGGTGTGGTTTACACAAAGATGATAATTCAATTATTTAAAAGTATAAAAGCATGTGACTGCAGGTTAGTTTGGAGTGCTCTATGGACCTATCGCCCTGGAATGTAATATTAAGCACTCATGTATTTTGAGTATTTGTTGTACACAAAGCGTCAATTTGGAGTTCACAGTTGTTGATACCGAAAACACAATTGTTTTTTTGTGTTTTTTCCCCCAGACTGCTCTGCCGAGCATTAATGAATTAAGAATGTCTCTGCCTCTGGTGCCGTCTGTGATTAATGAGCTCATTTAGGCAGCACTCATTGTGACCGGGTCTACAGGCCAGCCCGCTGTAACACTCTTTAGTGGGTTGGTGTTATTTTTTGTGATTACCGTCCAAGTGGCTGCTGTAAGAAGCAGGTCAACAAAAGGACCTGATCCTGTCCTTCAGCTGGAGAGTGACAGGGAGCCTGGTGATGACGACGACGCCCCCTTTGCCTTTACCAAGTGGATGCTAACACTGCTATTCCTGCCACCAGTGAGAAACAAGTGCCCACTCAACCCTGTCTCCTAGAAATGACATTGCATATATGTATGTATATATATATATATATATATATATATATATATGGACATTTTCTGTGGTCAACAACAACACAATCTTTCCCTAGTTTTGAGATTATCAAATTTGTATTAATGTCCATAGACTTACAGTTGCAGTGGTCACTATGAATAATATCACATGATTGGATATATTAACTGCCGGATGTTAAGTAGCAACATTATGTTGATAGGAAACGTAATACGTAATATATAATCATATTGTGACCAAATTCTTATACTGAGATATTGTGGTTCAGAGTAAATTTGACCACAATCTTTTACAGTTTGATAATCAGTTTCCTTGAAAGCTTTGAATTTGTTCATTATTGGCGGGTTTGCGCTCAACTGCGTGCCTTCTTGTCCCAACGTAGACTTTCTATTAGAAACAAGGAGGGGAAAGGGTCTACAAGTATGTGAGAGTAGCCTGAAATCTTGGTGACATTTCAAATGTCTTCTCTATGTAATGATCTTTTTTTTTTTTTTTCATCAGTCGCTCGGCGGGAAACCAGAATCCATTATGGACCAGAGCAAAATATGGTTTCCAAGGGAACAAGCCCCCTACACGCAGTGCCTGCAGGACTGTAGGCAAGATGAGATTTTTTTGCGCTCATAAATACTTCAGAGGGAATTGTGTAGCATTTATGTATGCTTATTCAGAGCATGCGTGGCCTTGTGAGCTGCTTTCGTGCACGTGGACCCGCTCAGCCTTTGCGAGATAAATGGAATGAGGTAAATCACCTGGGAGATTGCAGCCAGGCCATCGATTTTGCGGGTCATCAGATAACACCGGGGCATGCTGAGCACATGCCCTTCAGCACGACGCGAAGGCAATCATTTAGCCAGATCAATAGCTCTAATTACCCTGCTCCGCCCACTGCGATACATTCAGAACCTGTCATATTGTCTTCAAGGAACTGGAACGAGGAAGTACAGTGTCACTGACGCACCACAGTGTTGTTGACTAAATCATGTTCTCACACTGAACATACTGAACATACCTGTATTCACCCTCTGTCTGAAACACTTCGTTTTAACATTTTCCAAACGGAATTAAGTTGCTAGGCAACAGTTTGGGTCCATGCTTATTTTCCGTCAGCTGACGTCTTACACACACACACACACACACACACACACACACACACACCGCAACGGGAAATAAACTTGGCAGTGGTGGATAGAGTAGCCAAAAAATGTACTCAAGTAAAAGTACTGTTACTTTGTAAAAAGAAAAAGTACACAAACAGAAGTAAAAGTAGTCAAATTTAATTTACTATAAAAATGACTTGAGTGGCGAGTAACTCCAAAAATGAGAAGAAACAAAAAAAAACACTAGCACACTCCAGTGTTTACAATTAAAACTGTGACGTGGTCTATATATTTTATATTTATATATTTATATATGGACTGAGCGTTTTGATGCTTCCACCGTATTTAGTTATCACTTTAATTAACCTGCTTTATAATAAAAAAAGATGTGAAAATCACACTATTTACAATAGGGGACCTTTAAAGTATAGATTATTTTGCTTCATATTTAGACAGAATTGTAATTTAATAATATCATTAAATCAACATTAGCTTCATATTAGCTGTTTTTGGTCAGGAGAAGGTTTGATTTTGCTTTAACCAGTCCGGTTCTGATTCCTATTGTAGTCAACATGGCACCAGCTAGCGTACTGTTAGCATAACATGACATTTCAGAAAACCCAAGTTTAAAAATGAAAGTTGATACTGAAAATAGACATTGCTTATTTAAGCAGAGAGACACCTTACAAAGTGTCTTACTAAAGGGAAATAATAAGATAAGGACGACTAAAAGATGACCACAAAGCAAAACAAGAGTCCACGTCATGTATCAGCCAGACAACTTTAATCCTGCTCACTTGGTTGCTTCTTCTAACATTAAGAAGAGAATACCAGGCCTTTGAGTCACCAAAACATGAAATATGTGTGATGATTCAGAGGTCTGGAATACGGCTGAGAATCTGCCACTGCTGTGTATGTTTGTTAACGTGGGAATGGGAGCGTACAGTTAAACACACCTATTAAGGAAGCACCACAGGGCGTGTCCAAACTCGCGTTAATCGAAACAAAATTGTGGTTTTAAAGCAGTTGCGTGGGTTTACGACCTAGAACACAAAGTAACCGTGAGATAAACACACCGCTCACAACTAGGTTCACACGGTACAAAAAAGGAAAATATGTGACAGAGTTACACCTTCGCTCGCTGGTCTAGTTAGATTTCCTCTCAGTACCACTTCTACTTGACGTGTCATTAGCTCACACTCACACAGCCGAGCAGCATCTCGTGTTAATATCCTCAAGCTGTCCACTTAAAAGCAATGCTGTTGTGAGTGTTATGCCCTCCCTCCGCCTGTCCCTCACCTCCAGCATGCTGAGTGCTGCCATCCTGATATCAGGTTTCTCCTCACTCATAGCTCTGCAGTGGTCCACTTATCACTGAGGCGGGCACTCTGCCCACTACCCATCACTTTCTGTCTTTCACTCTCTTGTCAGACAGAGGAAAAAACAGCTCTCTCATATCACAATATATATATATATATATTTTCCTGCTTAACATTCCCCAAGAGTAATTTGAGCTGCATACAGAGATTATTCAAATACATTGAATATATAGAAATGAGCAAAAAGATTGTCCGACTAAATCCTGATAAGTCACACAACATTAATTGTTGACATCTCCCATCTTAGATGAGCTACATTCATCAGTTAAAATGCTGCATGTTTGACCTATTGGCACCATGTCTTTTTCCATTAAATACGTCTATAAACAGGGAACAGCAATGGTGTGGTCTGCTGCGGGCTACTTGTTCCAGGGGATGGGTCTAATTTCTGGTCTTTGAGACCGTGTTCTTGCACTTTGCATTCTTTTATTAGATGCTGATGCTTCATGTATTATTTTCCATCTTCCCATCAGGGTTTTTTTTCGGTTTAGTTAACAGTTATCACTCCAGTGTCAGACTTGTCGCACCATCAACGTGTAGATAAATCTTTTTGTGAATGTTGAGCTTTGTGCGTCGACACAAAGGTTTATTTAGAGTGAGCACTCGTCTCTTTCATCTATTCGACTCCTCGCTGTGACTAATTTGGGAAGGGGGGCTGTCTGTTGGGTCAGAAATAACTTCATCCCTGTGATGTGATTGGTTGTTACTACGTTGTCAAGCAATGTAACTTTGTAACTGTAACAAAAGTGTGTGGATTTGCAGGAGCTTGGATGCATATCTTTTTCGAGGGGACCTCAGTAAAGCCAGCCACTCAAAGGTGTCACCATTCATCATGTGTCGAAAGACAATAATATTCATTGGGGAGATGTCAACGAATAAAAAGTAGAGTTTTGTTCAAACTATCGGCTGATAACGACCTGTGGCTGATCGACCAGAGCACCCCGTGACCTGATCAAAATGCGAAACATTAACAGCACGTAACATTTAAATGGGATGAAGCGCGCTGAAAGATTTATGTCTCTGTGTGTAAATGTGAGTGTTTGTTCATCACAGGTTCATCAAATTGTGCTGGCAGGCCATCGCAATGCAGGCAGATATCCAAACACATCCAAACATGCCCAGCAGCTGGCCTCAGGGCCGGTGCAGCCGTTTAGCTCATAATAGTGACTGATTAAAATACCAGTGGCGAGAACTGAACCCAAAGCAGTTGTTGACAAGGGATATTAAGCGAAGTGGGGAGTCTAGCCGAGGGGATTTGATGATGCCACCGGGGAACCATGCGCTGGCCCACACAGGAGCTCTCTTTAACGCCATAGCATCCAAACAGCTGATAGCTTTATCCGAGAGACCCGGGAGCAGGGTTACGCTGCTTCACCCCGCCGCCCTGCAAGAGGAAACCGAATGATGAAGCTCCATGACATCACTGACAACGCTCTTCCATGATTTTTTCTTTTTTTTTATTGTTTTCTTGGCTGTTTTTCCTCTTTCCTGTGCTACTATACCACCACAACCACCACCACAGCAAAGTGAGGCGCTTTGGATACAAGCACATCACAAGTGCCAAACCGAAACTAATCAAGTTCCTCCAAAGTTCAAGGGAAGAAACACTAGAAACCACACTAATTAATTTGTTTGCATCACACTGTGTGTCTAATTGCTCAGTGAATTGACACACTTCCACTGAGCCTTTCAGACCCTCCATACTTCTCATTTAACTCTTGCCAAGGAAGAAAATAAGAGCAATTGCCAAAATGTCAAACTATTCCTTCAATACAACTAAAGTCCACTGGCTTTTTTTCTGAGATTCAATCAATACATTTAAAAAACAAAGATATGCAAAAATAAAATGACTAAAATCCTTTTTATTTACTGCCAATTTGCAACAAGTAAATGTTTTTTTTTAAAGAAACATAACGCCTCCCCAAATGTAGCTTTTATCTTAATACGGACACATTTTTATTGAACATATTTGCAGAAGTGAGATCTTCATTTTTATTTTCCCTACAATATCCACAAAAAACAACTAAAGGTAAAGAGTCTTTATGGTGATGTTGATTAAGGTGAATATACAGGTCTTGGTTAAATATTTAAAAAGTCAACGGTGACAGACACAAGCCGGGTCGTGTTTATACTTTTAATATTTAACTACAACCACAATCTGTCCAGAACTTTAACATGGCACGAAATACCAGAAATGACATATGAGAACATAATACTTTCTGAACTGGCCAGTAAACATAGCCATTAAGTATCGTTTAAATATATATTTTGAAAAAAAGTTGTTCTAAAGTCGTGAAGTACTGTATCTAACAGAGCAGAAATACAAAACTATCCTAAAACATGAAAAGCACTGAAGTATAAATTGTAATGAAACTCATTTTGTCACTGTCAGAGAGCTATTAGCACCGTCCAACATTCCGCCAGAGATCCATCCTCAATGTTTGATTGTGTTCGCTGCTCTGCAAAGTGCCACCTCAGTGTAATGAGTTGTTCATAATTTGTCACCACTCTGCCTCTTTCAACAAAATAACCTTTTGTTCTGCGTTGCCGTCCACCTCACTGCACTCTCCCAGGAAAGGCTTTTAGGGACTTTCACTTCAGAGAGGAGACGAATGCACGCTGCGTGGAAAAGAAACGTGGAAGACGACATGTCTCCTACTTGCATTATTCATGAAGACAAATGCATTTAGCTCCGGTCTTTTCAAAGCTAATATTATGTTAATAAGGAGAATGAATCATGCGAGATATAGTGCACTTCATAAAAGGATGACTATGCGCCCGCAAACATCAAAAAGACGACTGTTAATGCACCTGGCTGCCTTTTTGCTCCTGTGTGCATCTCTTGATGGTAATGGTCCATCTAGGCTGATCTGAAGTCAGGGGTGCTGCACCAAGGTATGTGCTCTTCTGAGCCACAGCAGCAATGCTAATGTAAATAAAAACACAACAGTGTACTGTAGGCAGTCTAACAAAAGATTTAAGACAATGTCATGACTGCACCCAATAATGAAATATGTTGTTTTTGACTAAGTTGAACTCCTATCAGTTCCCTGTAGATGAATACCGTTCATCACTCAATGTGAAAGCCAGTCTGCCACTATGTAGAATAAGCTGCTCCTACTCATGCCACATATATGTACACACTATACCCAGCAGCAGAGGATGTTGGGATGTTTTACAAACTATCAGTATCGATGAATAGCGGCCGATGGCGGTCACGCGGGGGGGACGTACATGACAGTTTTAAATCAAGGCTCCATACAAGAAGTCGATGTTTACCTGACATGAATTTAAATGGAAGTTAACTTTAAAATTGGACGGCTTTATTCACAAACGATGATTATAATTTAAGCATTAGACTGGAGACTTGACCTGTTGCTCTGCTGAAAGCGTGCCGTCTCCGTTTAGTTGGCAAGCACGGTCGTTATAATTTGGCTAGCCGTAAAGTGCAAGCCTAGCACAGCTATGGGTCATATCTGTGTGCAAGTGATTAACTCCTGCTATCTGCAGAGAATGACTTCTACGCAGTATATATGGTTTTTAAATTTTTTAAACACACACTTTTTTAGAGATCCAATCGAATGCCACGGACTTGATTTAAAAACCCTCTTGTAAACTGTAAACTGCTCAAATATTCCGCTTCAATGTGAAATACGTCACAGAACAGAAGCTAAAGACACTCATTTTCGTTTCGCCGTGACTTTAACATGATAGACCCTTATTTATTTTTTTAAAGCGATTATTTCTCAGTGTGGCATCATTAGCGCGTTATCTGACAAATAAAAGACACGTTCATCCAGCATTGTTGTATTCCCGAGGACTAATCACATTTGACTTAAAACGCAGCATCACATTCGCGTCACTGTCGTCTGCATGAACACATTAATGCTAATTATCCACCGTGGATGCGTGTTGATTAGATACATAATGGTTCCTTGCCTACAAACACACAACTGCAGATGGGCATATGTTCCACCACTGCACTGTATTCAGTTGAAGCTACATGAATATGCAAAAGAGGGCTTTCAGTTCAATCAGGAGCACAGAGCTGTCAAGTAGAGAACATTGTTGCCAGAGGGGCCTCGCTAAAAATTACAATTAAGCTGTCACAGCCAGAGTCAAGAACACCCTCTTTAAGCCTTTCTCTCATTAATTGGGATTTGGGGAGTACCTGGGTCTCCTTGGTAGCGCGGTTCAAGAGGTTGTTAGTGAACGTCAGAGCGACTCCTCGAGTTCCATCCTCCGGGCCCGAGAAGATGAGATTGTTACGAAACGTGATCAACAGCCTCTCAGGGGTCACGATGCAGAGCTTTAGCATCGACAGGAGTATGTACTTTACTTCATGCTCTTTGCAACATCACTCGCAAATGTGTTTTAGAAACTGACTGAAGTGCCCTCTCGAACAACAGACTTTTTTTTTTCTCATTCAAAGAGCCTCACACACCTCATCCAGGGTCAGGCTGTTTCTAAGTGGCTTTGGCAGCTGATTTCTTTATAATATGCAGAAGATAAGTACTGTGGAAGTGTCTTTATAAATACTGAATAACAAGTCTAAGAGCCGTGCTCTCTGTGAGGCTGTATTTTGGGCAGAAGGCTTTGGAGCTTAATGCTAAGGGCAGCATGGCAACATGCTCACGATGACAGTGTTAGCATGCTGATGTTTTGCAGTCCGTCATGTTCACCACATCGGCTAACATTTCCACTTAACACAAAGTACAGCTGAGGCTGATAGTTATTCTTCTTGAAGGTGTATTGTCGTAAACATTCGGTACTGAACAAATTCAAAGTTTGTGTCGATGGTGGCACAGGATGAAAAAGTCGTGGAGATAAATCTCCGTAACAAACTTCATGGCAATACATCCAATCGTTGTCCGGACATTTAACTAATAGGCTAAAAAAAAAATGTCAACCTGCTGATGGCGCTTAAAGTCAGGAGATCACCAAAGTCTTTCGGATTCATCCTCTGCGCACCATGAATGTCTGCACAAGATTTCACGGAGATTCATTGAACAGTTGTTGAGATATTTCAATCTCGACCAAAGCGGTGCATCGACAGACTTGAGATTGACATCCAGAGAGCCACGCAGCTGGTGTGGCTAAAAGTGGCTCATAAAGACCCTCATAAAACACATATATATATTTATATAGCGACACATACCAAAGGTCGCAGTTTAAGACCGAATTAAGAGATGGCAGTTGGAGCGGGGAGATTTGGCTTCACCTGCCAAGCGGTTTTAAACAGCAAGATAGCGGGGTCAACAATTAAAGCTACAATAGCCTGGGTCAACAATTAAATCTGCACTAAACCACATCATCTGCCTCAAAGTCATTTAGATGTGCTCGCACAGAGAGCAGTTAATGAGATGAAAGAACTGCGATCGAGCTGTAAGTAGCTATAGCTGAAGTAGCGGGTCGAGCTGAAGACGAGCTGAAGAAGATGCTTTTATACCAGCGATCCCTCCAAATGTAAGTGCTCTATTATTTGATGACATGAAAGCCCATATGTATCAGGGTAGAAAGGTAGAAAAGGGGGATAAGGTCCCAAAGTAAAACAACGCTTTAACACTGACAAAAAAAATGTAAACTGTCCTCCAAAGAAAAAAACAACCAATCAGGCCAATCGGTCTTTTCACTAAATGCTCACGCCAAGAATAAAAAAAAAGGTACGTTCAAGGTAAAGCGAGGCAATTCTTTCTATAGAACACAATTCAGACCCAAAGCAATTAAAAATGCGTTACAGGGGCATAGAAATATAATCAATATATCAAACATGGGACTTTAAGAAAACATACAAATTCCATTTAAAAGACAATAAAAACTAAAACAAAAGGCAAGAACAAGCAAATATATTGAAAAAAATAAATTCTAAGAAATGTATTGGAAAGCCACAGTAAACACGTAAAGCCCTGATTTAATTAAGTGAGCTGAATGGTTTCAGCAGACCTCAGATATTCAGGAAGCCTGTTCAACAGGTGCATGGAAACTTAAAAGCTGCTTCAGCTTGTTTGATTTTGAACCTGTGAACACTCACAGTAAACCGTGTCCCAGATGACCTGGTGTCTGGATGCCTGAAACCATTTAATGCTTTATAGACAAGTGATAGGGCTTTAAAATCTATTCTTTGACGCTCAAAAAGCAAATGCCTCCAGTGGCAAAGTGCTCGATCGCTTCCTAACCTTAACCATGTCGTTTTACCGTCGTTTTGGAGATCAGTTACAAAGGATTTTTACTTTAGAAGACAGTTGAATAGATTAGTTGAGTAGTTAATCATCAGCAAAATCATCTGCAACAATAATACATTGTTTCAGACTGTTTTTCTTTGTTTTATTGTAGTAAACTGAAATTTTATTTGAATGCATTCACTTTGGCTCAGGGAAATTGTGACAGGCTTTGTCCACTATGTCCACTAGTTTCAGACATTAAATAATCAAATAAATTGATTTTAGACTTTAGATTGAAAATCTGAACAAATCATCTCCCTCTAACTTTCTATAGATGTCCTTTGCTATATTGTCTCATCGTGAATTCAGGCGTGCTGCCGGCCAGATGAAACCTTAAAAGTTGAAGGGAACCTGGAGCTGGAACATACCAGGAGCCACAGCTATTCATTATGTCAGAGCTGTTGTTGAGCTGTCGTCAAGGGGCCCAAAACTCCTGGTGGCACCCGTGTGAGTGAAGGTACAGCAACAGCAGTGTTCCTATACGCTGATTCAGTCCACATCTGCCTATAGTGCAAAAAAACAAAAGGCTATCTGTCTCTGGAGGCTCTCCTGTGATACATTTCTAAGTGTCAGTTCCACAACCTTGCTGAAAAAAAAAAAAATGTATCCCCCTTTGGCTCCTCCACTGTTCCTCCTCTTGTTATTGCCACACAGAGATACAACCGAAAGCCCCTCCAGGCACAAGACTTCACACGAGCCCTTCAATGCTTGGCAACTGACACAGGGGGCCTTGTTAAAAATACCCTTGTTTCTTGTAAGAGCGGCTTCTCGTTTTCAGCTGCTACGTTGACAGTTATGAGCGGAAAGCGTAAAAGAATGAGTAAATACATTAAGACTCAATACTTGTAATCAATAGTAAAACGTGGGTCACTGTGGAGAGCAGAGGAGGCGGCAACGTTCCTCAAGGCTTTCGTCTCACACCCACATAATCAGCCAGTCAAAAAGATAATGACGGTATGTCATGCGTTGGGATCAATGCGAGATACATTCTCTACCGATTCCTGAGTGATAAAATATTGATTGCAGTCTCTGCTTCCAATTTAACCCCATTACACATCCAGTACTCCAGTTTAATTATCCGGCGTCAGTGTTATAACACCTCTCTCTGCTGAGTGCCAGGGCTGTAAACATCTTGATGTGATCTGAGCCTGACACTCTGAGAGCGATTAAGCAAATCAACATAAATTAATGAAACTAATAAATCACTGCATGCGATGGCAATTTTCTCGCTTGTCTGTGCTGATGAAGATCTCAAATACGCTTTCAACGCTTTAATTATGCGCTCGTGCCACGAGATTTCTGTAAAACAACCCCAGTACGACGCTGCCTCCAAACAAACAACAGCAATTACGATTAAAAAAAGAAAGCTGGAAATAAAACTTCGATTTATTCCTCTGGCTAATGAGATTAATTGACTGTATGTGAAGATTCTCTCAGCAGACGTCACGCTGTGTTCCCACACGTTCGCTTGTTTTCATCCAACTTCTTGCATTTCAATTAAAACGTCTGGACCATCCTCAGTGTTATAAAAAAAAAAAGAACCTTTCAAACCATGGTTCTCAGCCAACGCTGACCATCTGTGCTCCACATTTTGAGCAAAAGGTTGAAAAAGCCACGAGTTATCAAGGAGATTTTCCTAGTGCGCCTCAAGCAGCCAAACACATAAAAGGATTGGATGAAGAAGTGCATATTATTCAGAAGATAGTTTGATTAAAAGCAGCAGCTGACAAGGCGACCGAGCCAAGAGTCTTCACCGTCTCAGTTAACCGCAGTCCTGCTTTTCAAAACAGCACTGACAGGCTGGGGTTGAACATAATTGTACAAGCAACTGATTACATTTACAGCCGAGTGACAACGCACCGGGAGAGGAAATGAAGTCATGAAAGTTTAGCCTTGTGCAATTTTGTAAATCATTACTCTGAAACGAGGACTAAGATCACATTGGCTGGCTCCGAGCTGAGTGGACCAAGCCAAACATCACATTTGGGAAATATAAACTTAAATCTACAATACAAGGATTTGATATTAGCGAGTGCGGCTGGATTTTTGACAAATAATTGTGCAGTTTATGGACAATCTATGAGAGAGAGGGTCCAAAGCAATGACGGCAAACAATCTCAGCACGGCAGAAATGCTTCGGCTTTAGGCTCCTGAGAGCTAGAGCAGTGCAGGTTGCTAACTTCCCCTTCGATGTACTCACCAATACTATAATTTGGTTTCTTTGGAGCGCTGCAGTACTTAGCCCCGTTGCCAAGGCTGAGTGAGCAGCTTCCCCCGCTGGACATCTTAATGAGATCTGCACAGGTGTCACTATAGTTTCACAGCTGTCTGGAGGCTCGTACATGAGGCAATGCACAGAAGTGGAAAATAATATCAGCGCATTGTTTCACCAAACAATAGACTATAGGGACGCCGGTTCGGAGCCCTGATACAAGGTACGTAGGGTACGGAGAATGTCTGCATTATATTTCATGGCAATCCATCCAACAGTTGTCATGGCATTTTCACAAAAAAAAAAAAAAAGATGTCGACCTCATGGTGTTGCTAGGTGATCCCCAAAATCAGTAGGCTTCATCCTTTGGGGACCATGAATGTCTCTGCAAAATGTCATGGCAATCCATCCAGTAATTGGTGTTTTGACCAGCCAACCAACATACATCTCCATCCCTAGAGCCCAGCTGCTAGGTGGCTAAAAAGCATTACAACACAGAAGAATTCCAATATCTTCATCTTTACAAACTATCTTAAAATACGGGATGCTTTGTTGGACATAAGAGTTGTGTATTTATTCATCTCCTGTTAAGAGGAAAGTATCTATTACTCTTGAATAGTCTTCAAGGACGATTGTCTGAGACCAATTTCATGCCATTTCAAAGGACAAGCTATTCACTCCTTGTAAATAGCTGAAGCCTATCTATAACAAATGAAATGTAGCAGGAGAGCAAAAGGCATCAATTTGAGAACCATGAGCTCCATCGCTGCCACAAATTGAGTATTGAGTACTTTATGTGTTTCACATGACTGAATCCTTTAAGAGCCAACTCAAATTTAGATTCCTCTGGCGTACAGGCGTAAATCTATCGTTAAATCTCAAGGTCAGTTGTTGATATTTACTTTAATAAAATCTCTCATGGCCTATCATTGAAATGATGACCGATACTAATTCATTTGGACCACATTTAACAGCAAAGACATATGTAGAGTGTTAATATATTAAGCACGATAAAACAAAAACTTTAAAAACACAGGACAGAATTCTAACACTAGGGCTGTAACAATACCAGAGATTTAGTAGTCGATACCAAAACCAGTGAAAGTCCATGATTGTCAATACCCAATTTGATATTTTGAACAGCATTTCACGAAACCGTATGTAGGTGTCTTACAATACATATCTATAATATTTCATATGAAGCTAACTCTCCAGGCAGCAGAGCTGGATATTGCATCAATAGCTTCTCACATGTAACATAAAGGAGTGATAACGTTGTATGTACCGTTTCCTTTAAGGCCCTGCAGACTGTGGTCTCTAATACTTGTTTTGTGTCTGCAGAAAAAGGGTGGTTCTCATCACTTCCATGCACAAGTTAATCTTGTGACAGCGTTGAAAAGCGTGGAATTTGAAGCCGCAAGCTGTTTACCTCGGAGGAAATCAAACGAGTGGAGACCTCCAATTAAGCCAATATGCACGGATCAGGGGGAAGTAGACTCGGTTTGTTTTGTTTTGCAATGACTGGAGCACTCAGCCCTCCTCTCTCCGTGCAGAAGAGTGTGTGTCACAGCACTTTTTCCTGATGAGTCCGATGTGATCTGTCGTTCTCTCTGTCATTCACTCTCTCTCTCCCTCTCTCTTCCTCTCTCTTCCTCCCTCCCTCTGGACTCCTTCCATCACACGTCCGAGTGAGAGAGTGGCGTGACAGTGATGTTTTGGGGCTACACAGACTGTCAAGATGGATTGCTACCCTGGGAGATTTGCAAACACACGCACGCACACACACACACACACACACACACACACACACACACACACACACACACACACACACACACACACAATGGATGTGTGACACATAAACGAACAGACACATTCACACATCCGTGCATTCACCCATATTCATACACACAATCGCACAAACGCATTTAACCATACAATCACAGACTGTGCTGCATGCTCACAAACACACACGGTTCAGTGAACTCCTCGGCCTGTCAGCCGAAGGTCGCTCAATCTGACAAAGTGTTCCAGTTGGAAACAGGCCTAGGGAGGAATCACGGCTTCACTGCCTCCACTACGACATGAAACACACACACACACACACACACACACACACACACACACACACACACACACACACACACACACACACACACACACACACACACACACACACTTGAAATCTATTTTTCGAATACACAAATTCAGACACACTATTTTTTTTCTGTAATTCTCGTTTGAAGCGCTCTCGGTTGGGTCAAATTTTCACAAGCAAACACGGGTTCAAGCACACGTTAAATTATTCACACACATTGCATCAGTTTACCACTAATGTCCCGACAATACCAACAAACACACATCACCTGCAAACAGATGACACATGTTGCTCACACACGGCCCTGTGATCGGATATCTCCTATTTGTAGCAGACCTGTGTACAATTGTCGCACATCAGATCGCCTTCTTTAAACACACCTCCGTGCATTTTTAAAACACACACACACACACACACACCCACACACACACACACACACACACACACACACATACACCAGTCAAAGCTGATCAGTGTGAATCTCTGCTTCCTCTCCTCCCTGACGGACACACACACGCACAACCAAACACACGTGCGGAGGCCTAACCCCACAGGACTTCATGTCAGGCAAAGATCTGAGAACACATTTTCGACTTGGCTGAGCAATCGAGCAGCCCGGAGGTCCACCCGGGTGCTGGTCTCTGCCCACCCTCCGTCTGCCCCTCCTTCTGCATCGCTGGTCAACAGCGAGCAGCCGATGAGGTCAGCCAGACGGAGATGAATCCATACTCTGCTGGCACGGCCGCCCTGTAAGACCCAATTCCTGTTTTTCATTCTTTATCCGCGGAGCAAACACTGTTGCTTCGTGCGACAATCGTGTCCAGAGGTTGTGACTTTGGCAGCCGATGTTGCTGATGTTCACTTGATGGATGCTTAGGAGGTGACGTGGTGCTTTCTAAGGACACGGTTGCGTACTAAGGCGGTAGCTCCACGCCACAAGTGCAGTGAATAGAAAGCAAAGAGTAATACAGAGAAGACATCAACCCACCACCAAACCTCCATCCACTGCTGATACGATCGTCATTGAATGAATTGATAGATTTTAAGTACTAGGACGTAAGCTGAATGTATAGATAGGACTCTACGCACATCACCATTGAAGAGACGTAGCTGACGTTCACCTCCTCAAAAAAAAAAGCTTGATCGATTTCCATTCTTCTTCTACAATGCAGACTCTTCCATTGTGTACATGAATATGACTGAATATATCTTATATTATAAATATTAATTATTGGGCCAAAAGCTAAAAAGTTGCAGTCTGAAAAGGTAACGACGGAGGAGGCTGAAATAAATTGTCCATTTGAAGTAAAGTGCAAAAGATGATTTCACAGAAAACCATCAGATCAGTGAAAACAGACCAATCATCCTGTGAAATGGCCACTGAGCTTCAGACGGTGAGATATAGTGCTGCTGTTGTTTTCCTGCATATCAAGAATACAAACAAAACATATTTGACTGGATCATTTAGAAGCGAGCTTTGTTATTAGCACAACATTAAAACATAGTCAATAAAGCATTAAACAGGCCACTAACTGAATGAACACACACAGATGTCCACTCCATCCTCTACCCTGATGTATGCCAGATCAAAAACAACACGGGTCAGAACAAATGAGAACACGCTCAATTAACAAAAACATAAACATCAAGGTTTTTTTTTTTTTTGCAACATTTATGAATGATTAGCACCACATTAGTCGAAGGGCTAATTAGGCCTCAAGAGCGTGTGGACGCCGTTATTAGCGCACACTTGTCACTGTAGTACCCGAGGAGAGCACATTTCCATCCCGCTGCTAGGAGCCAGGTGGCCTTTGTTTGTGAGCCACAGACGTTTCTCAACAGCAATCTTTCCTCTGAAGACCTGTCTGCTCCTCTGTGATCCACTTAGACCTCGAGTCTGAAAGCCACAGGGGAGATGAAACACACGCAGACAACAGAGGAAGTGGTGGGGGAGGTCACTCTAGTACAGAGACAGTTATGGTACAACACAGACTGCGTCACAGGCGAGGCTGTGTCAAAACAGGCTCGGAATACCTCAGCCACCACCAGCGCTGTTTGTGACAATGTGTGTGTGTGTGTCTGTGAGTGTGTGTGCATGCAGATGTGTGCATCAGTGCTGTGAGAAAGGGAGTCAGTAGCTCACAGTTCCTTGTCGTTATTTTTAACCAGAACTGTGGTGGTTGAATGGGGAAGTGAGTCTGTCTGGTTTTGTGTCTTGCTTTAGGCGCACCAATCATCTCTTTTTATCCAGCTATCCTCTGTGAGAGAAAAAGAGAGAGAGAGAGAGAGAGAGAGGTGTAGAGGAAATAAACTATATCTTAGAATAAAATTGTATACGCAAAGCTAAGCTGCTACTACCTGTTTTGATGTTCATCTGAACACTGCGCTGTGTTTAACAGGGCTTTGTGCGAAGCCGAGTGTGTTCCATGTGCGAACGCGTCTAGCAGCAAGCTAAAAGGAAATGGAAGAGAGAAAGTCTGCTAATGAGCAGTGTGTGTGAGCTCCGTGCTGACAGTAGCTAACCCCCACCACTCCCAGACACACACACACACACACACACACACACACACACACACACTAACATGCACACATGTCCTGGGAGACACGTGTGGAAAAAGTAGTCCCAGTGTGAGAGTAGTAATTAGACTCCCATCCATTAACACAAGAGGCTGTGGAGGAGGACGAGCAGCAGGTGTGTGGGCGCATTGGGTGTGTTTCTGCCAGTGTGTATTTGTGTACGTCTGTGTTTTTCCTTTGTGTACATGTACATAATAATCATGTGTGAATACATTGTTAATTGTGAGCGGTGTCTTCGTGCGTCTGCACAGTATGCCTGTGAATATGTGGCTGTATGCTAACATGCGCTGTGCACGGTGACCCTACAGTATGGATGCATCTGTTACAGGAACTCAGCAGCAGGTGTGAACACAAAGAACGAGAAAATGTGTTCAAAGACCAGTTTGTTTACACACTCAAAGTCAATGAGGCGCAGAGGAGGAAAAGCTCAAACTGCAGTGTTTCCTCAGTACATCCTGGCTCGACTGCTTTCACTACCGTCACACAAAGACACCAGAGTTCTATGTAAATGGTACGTATGTGCCCCAAGTCGAGCATAGCATCGCTACCCTACAATGTCATTACAAAATCAAGAGCAGGATCGATGCTCTAAGCAGGCTTCTCATTTTTTTTTATAATTTTTCAGTCAATCAATGCTATTGTTGTGAGTTAACATTAGCCAAAATACTAAATTAATCTTTTGGCAGTATCTGAAATAACATGAATCACCCTGTGAAGTCTGTACGCTCTGCCAAAGAGGGTTTATTGGAGAGAGAAATGCCAGTCCGGTAA
Source organism: Leptoclinus maculatus (assembly GCA_032191485.1). Classification (NCBI taxonomy): domain Eukaryota; kingdom Metazoa; phylum Chordata; class Actinopteri; order Perciformes; family Stichaeidae; genus Leptoclinus; species Leptoclinus maculatus. The sequence continues at coordinate 22,977,301 of JAVDOI010000001.1, read as the reverse complement.
AGTTTTTATACTTAGGATTCAAAGAGACTCAGTGTTAGCTAAAACAGCCAAAGGGGAAACGGAGAGCTGTCAACACGATCAATTTAGATGATATTTGGACGACTTACCAGCAGTTTGTCACGAGTACTCTGAAAGAAAAACGACATAATCACTGAAGGATACTTCGACATGCGGGACTGGAGGAGCCTTGGACCCTGGACGATACTTTTTCTAGTTTTATAGCCTATTTTAACCTGCAGCCTTTTAGGAAAGTGTTTGTTGATGTCAGTTATTTGCAAGCATGTGAGTAGTCTAGTGGGATACAGTTTATATACAGTTGTATTTAATCCATCTGCCTGTCAGCGACGGCCCTAAATAGAATCTAATTATGTTGGAAACATTGCACAGTAAATTGGTCGGTAGTTAACAAAAGTAAAACGTAAACAAAACGTTTGTCAGTTAAGCCCCGGTGAAACAAAGGGTTGCATATTTTTTTGTCCATGTGATTTTTCCTTTAATTTGGTGTAAATCAAAAGCTAAATTAGTTATGTGTAATAAATGTAAATAAACATTATTTACTAGCACTCGACAGGTGTACCATTTTGACCGTAATGTTCATATCCCACTTGGCTGGAGCACTGATCCACTCGAAAACTACTAATGGGCACATTTGACCCCCCCCCCCCCAACCCTGGCTGGAACGCTATAATGAGGGAACATTTCAGTAGAGACACAAAAATGAATCACATCATTATTAAAACACACAGCAGAAGATATGAAGTGATGATCTCATGCCAATGTATGTTATCACAATTAGCGTGAGCGTAGCATGCACATTATCCACATTAAAACGTGTAGCAGGCCGTGACCACCGGGTGCACATCCGTCCATTATTCACAACATGTGATCAGACAGACCGTGCGCCATTATAACACAACTGCTCTCTCCCCTACAATCATCATGGTTTATCTCATTGTTCCAAACAGGGTGTCGGTCTGAGAGGAAATCTGGCTGAACTGATCTCTGATTAGCCCCTCGGGCCCGTCTAGATGGGAACACAGAATGATGCAACATGTAAATGTCACCTGATTCCTTTTATGCTCCGTATAATGAGATCCCATTAGCTTGGCTTGTCCCACAGGATATGGAACCATAAAATGAAGAGGATAGTGGTCTCTTGATGAGGTCAGTGTAGTTTGTAGGTTGGAAGTCTTGCCAGAGGGGCGATGAGGTTTGCTGGCCTTGCCCTTGGAGACACCTGTGGGAAGGGTGCCCTTGGAGACACCTGTGGGAAGGGGCCCACCCAAGTCACTACATGTGTGCGTTTATGTGTCTGACCTGAAAAGCTCTGTCAAATCCCCAGAAAGGACTACAGAGTAGCCTGAGCGTGTGTGTGTGAGAGAGAGAAAGAGTGAAAGGAAAAGCGAGTGAGTGTGTGAGTATGCTGTGTACAAACCACAGCTTTGCTCCATGCTATAATTTACCCTGCCGCCAAAACCACCGTTGCTTCTGCTGTTGCTGCCTAGCGCTGCGGCTGAGTTTAGCTTCCCTGGCTGTCTCGCTGGCTGGGGCTGGCTTGCGCTCGTAGACGGGGGTTATGCTAACCCTATGACTGTTTGTTTATCTTGCAGCCAGAACCGACCATTAAAAGTGGGCCCTCGGTCAAAAGCGCAAAAACAGACGCTTGTCATGTTCGAGGGCTGTAATTGTAGCTCTCGCGTGATGTTTTTATTTTCCCTCTGACCTCGCTGGATAAACTCAAGAAGCCACTTAACATCGGGCTTGGCTTGCCAGAGCCCCAGAAAGAGAATTAAGCAACATGCAGTCAAAGGAGACACATTTGTTTTTCCCCCTCCCTTTTTAATTCATAGCTGTGAGCACTTGCTTTTGCTTTTCAGTTTACTCTCGGACTCCTAAACACATAAAAGAATGGGTACCTGTTGCTCGATTATAACTCCACGTGCTCCCTTTTAAATCTGACGCATTATCACTGGCACTGAGATCAAATGCGCTGCAAACTTGTTGAATGCTGCCACACAAGCTGTAAATGCTTTGTTTACTATGGGAAACAGGCATCTTTAAATTAGCCTCCTGCAGATTGCTATGTGCATAAAACAGTCTTGCCACACCGCTGCAGGGATCTGGACAAAGCATAGCTTACGCTTTAACAGCATCCCGATACAAGCGAGCCCGATGCTGCCTCGCCTCCTCGAAACGTTGACAGGATCGAGCTCAGAGGTTCCAAACTTCACTTGTGGTTGTCATCAATTAAGCTGGAAACACAGGGTACTCTGGGGACACGATCTCTCTCCCCTTCATGCCTCTCCCTTTATCTTTGCCTATGTCTGCTTTGCGTCATCATGAAATGTGCAATTACACTCACACAAAAGCAACAACCTTCCACGAACCATTTCAGCTATCGGCTTCAGCAGAGAGAGAGAGAGAGAGAGAGTGAAAAGAGGGACGGAAAGAATGACAAAGCGTTTCAAGAGGAGGAGGAGAGGGAAAGAGGAAATTGACTTGGTTACCATTTCCCATGTGACAGGCGTAATTTTGAGCTATGCCAAGCGAGTCTCGTATGGCGAGAGGCAGAGGAATTTAGTGAGATTAAAGGTTAAGACAGGATAATTACTTCAATAAGACATCCAGACATGTTCAATGCTGTTGTTACATCAACCTACAATCGAGCAGCGCGGATAATGAATTTAATTTAATTTAGTGCGGTTAACAGAAGAATTGGGGGAAAGAAAAGCAAAGGTTTCTCAGACACTACTTGCTGACAGCTAAATACCACTAAATCACTCCAGATTTTGGACAAAGTCAAAGCCTTAAGAATGAACTAGGCATGTACACAACATTTTTAGATGCACCCTTTTAGGGTCACGCTTCTTGCTAGCAGTGACAATGTTAACGTGCTGATGTTAAGCAGGTGTAATGTTTATGTCCACCATCTTAGTTTAGGGTGTTAGCATGCACACACACGTCTGTAGCTGATGAAAATGGCGTTCGTTTTGCAAGCATGTGGTCATAAACCAAAGTATGAGACAAATCAAAACGGGTTTTTAGCTGATGATGGCGGTAGATGTCCCAATCAATTCATCACAAGGGGAACACGAACGTGTGAATCGAATTTCATGGCAATCCATCTAATAGTCATTGACGATATTGCACCAAAGAAAATAATATTTAACCTCACGGTGGCCTTTGAGGATCAGTGGGAATCAAAGTCTAGTAACAGTTTGGAACAAATACCACATACCACTAGTCTGAACCCTGCCAGACAAAGTCATACAAAAAAAAAACCCATGGAAACATCTCAACCATCACTGTGCCCTCAAAAACACCTTTGACTACTTTTCTGGCTGTAATCCTGGATCCCTTTTTTTTTTTTTTGCCATTCACGCCATTTTATGTCAGTGAGGACAGACGGATAGACAGACAGACGGATAGACAGACAGGGAGTGGTGCCCCCGCAGTGGTATAAACGATCAGCTGTCAAAGCCCAAGGGTAAATTGCTGTGGAGTAAATATATGCTACAGCGTGGTGTAGGCCTCGCCAGGTCATCGTGGTGGGTGTATTGTGTATGTGGAGGAAGCCACAGTGGTACAGTGAGTCTCTGTATGTGTGTTTTGTGTATTTGTAAAGATGCGTGGCATGCCAATGGAAAGTGAGAGGAATCCACATCTGTTAATAGTCTCTGCTCCAATTTCAAACATTCTCTGAGTGTTTGTTGTTCTGGATGTGACGGGTAAACACAGGATTTGTAAAGTTTCCTTTGTGGACTTTTGGTTTTCACAGTGTCTTCTCTGTGGTGAGCTCCGCTCATCAGCTAGCCAGGAGACCAGGCTAAAGAGCAGGAAAGGCCGCTTTTTGCCCTCATGTGGCACCAAATAAGTGACGCTCCTTGTTGGTGTTCCCACACTGACCACATCTAGAGGAGTCCTCCCCAAAACCTCCACCCTCCGCTTTGCCGGATTAGATGTCCTGCCATCCCACCCAGTGACTGAACACTGCGGCCTGGGTAACTGGCGAAGGCGAGGTGGTTGTCTGAATGAGACCGCACGTCGACTTGGCTGACTGCGCCGGCCTCCTTGGTAGACCTTCACCAAGGCTTCATTACAGACCTCGGAGCCAAGGGCTGGACCACACTGTGTGCATGTGAACGTGTGTCTTTATGCGTGTGTGTATGTAGATATAACTGTTTACTTATGTGTGTATGTGTTTACTGGTGTCTATCTTAATCTCTCTCTCTCTCTCATGCACAAGCATCTGTGCCTTCACATTACGTGTTTAATGTGAACATGTGTGTCTTTGTATATGGTTTGTGCACGCTCCCCACACTTAAAGGCACATTAAGAAGAAAAAAAAAGAAAGTCCCAGGATTGTTGAGTCCCCACAACTGAGAGACTTCACCCAGGCTGTGCAGACAGACCCCAGGCTTCAAAAATAGATGAATTATCTTTAAATAACCACCAGCAGGAGATTGTCCCGTGTCTTTCATGGACCAGAAAAAAGGCTCAACTCTCTTCAGGCTTGAGTGAGTGGCAGTTTTGGGTTATGCTGTAGTTCAAGGAGCGTTCATGAAGCATCACGCAACTGCTTCCCTCTCTATATAAAAACAAGAGACATATAGAAGACTTCTGAGCCCTTGGGCTCAGACGTTGACTTAAACGGCAGTAAGTCAAGGCCTGGTGTAGCTGAAGGTCTGGATGAATATGATGATGAATTGTTACTATTATTCAAATGTAAAATACATACAAATACATGCACATACATGCATGTAAAATGCAAGCAAGTAGCGGGAAGTGGCTGTAACTTGTCAAGAGTGACCTCCAAATGTGGGGGTGTCTAGCCTCTCAAGTACCCTGAATGCCACACAGTGCTGTCACTCAGTGCAAATGAGTTCGCTGAGGAGCTCTGGTGGGTCACGGAAGTCACAGAAGCCTGTCCTCCCCCCCCCCCACACACACACAGCGTCTTTTTCTCTTTCCATGTCATCCCTCCCTCCAGAGATGGAAAGTACTGTATTAAAGTACAATGTTAAGACACTTGTACTCCTCTACAGTATGTTTCAGATGGAATTATTGTACTGTTACTTTTTCCAATTAAGACTTTACGAAGCTATATTGACCATTTTAAATGCAATACATTGTTATAAAGTACATTAAACGACCCAACATTAAATAGAATAGGGAGGATTAGTTCTACTGCCGCTTCGACTGTAGTCAAACGTGATGTCACCCACTGGTTTGTGGACTGCTGAAGCCTCAAGTCTGGCCTTTTGGCAACCGCCATCTTGGTTTTTGGCCGTCGCCATCTTGGCTTTTTGCAACCAGAAATGACACGAGAGAGCGTAGCTAAGTACAACTGAACGCTGAAGAAGACCTTTTTGTGGTTACAATTAACTCTCAGATGTACCTGTAAGTATATGACGATGGTAATAAAGTTTAAGTTCTCCTCATGTCTTCATTCTATATTTTTTCCCTCTTGCCCACTCCTCCCATGTCGATTTCCCACAACCCCTCTCTCCATCAATTTCAACCTCAGACCTGTATCACTTTATCTATTATATCTCCCATCCCCTCTGCCTTCCCTCTCGCTTTGTCTCTCTTTCTCTCCCAGGGGAGTAGTAATGGGATGATGGGTGGGTGGGCGGTCATCAGGAGTTTTGCAATGCAGCAGAGGCCTCTCTCAGCTCCCACCACTCTCCTGCAGCCATCCATCTCCATAAGCACACACTGACTGGGAAGCAACAGCCCGCCTCAGCGTTTCAGACCTACATGCTGGGCTCACACTATATACAACAGTGCAACAAAATCTAAACAGGAAGTTGATCCACAAATAGACTCAAATGTACACAATGATACACATAGACCAGCGCAGCCCTAAGACATGCTTTTGTAACTTTACTTCACCTAACCAGACGCCCACACTTGTACATGGGATGATCTCCTTCTCCTCTTCCCCGATGTCACTCTCTCTGTCTCCTTCAATCTCTCTCCTTAGACAAACTCAGAAGCAATTTGTCCCTGCAAAGCCCATCTAATAGCAGCCTGAAATCGATGTCGAAAAGGCAAAGGCCTCTTGCCTCAGAAAGCCTGCAGCCCAGCTCCTCCACCAAGGCTTTAAATCACTAGATTATTGGTTTTATGAGAGTGACCCATGTGAAAATAATTGCTAATGTTCCAAGAGTAACCAGTGGAAAGGTGGGTAATGGGGCAATTTATAAATTCTGATTGTAATACATGGAAAGTATCCAGGCCATCTCCTCACTGTTATTTTATGGCTGCTCATAAAAGCAGGCCAAGCAGCACAACACAGTTGCAGCGACCGCAGCTATTAAAATCAATACTGCAGTCGCAAACTCTGTTGTCGCTGCTCATTTATTGTTTGAGGAGAGCAAAGCCTTCAGGACGAAAGAGCAGCAAATCAAACTGTAACAACGGTTGTATACTGAGAGACTAAAAGTTGGTTATGAATAATGTATATACGTGGAATGACTTCAGAAAAGTCCTACTCAAGAATCAAAACAGAGGTGCTCATGCCCATATGGCCCGGCTCAGATTGAGAGGCCATCTTATTACATATTGATGTAGACCTGGTTTCCATACAGACGATCAAATCTGATCAGAGCCACAGACTCTGAACAACAACCCACATTAGCTTTCCTGCTAACGTCTCCTACAGCTTGTCCTGCACCATAGCGTGTAGAACGAGTCACTCACAAAGACCCTATTCCTTTCAATAATACAAAATATGAACTATACATTTAAACAAACATGTTGACATTATTTTTGACAGCAAAATTGGATGACTAACTGTGATTTCAGTTGGACTTTAAATGTTTCTGACGACCTTAACACAACCCTATATGTTATTGAATTATCCAAGGAGACGTTACGTTAGCTTCAAAATAAAACTTTAAGAAAACAACTCCTCACCGCTCCTGACCGGTTTTTAACCACATCTGTCCTTCACCTCTGTGATCTGAGGTGAAGAGCAGCTCCTGAGCCGAGTGTGTGTCCGGCACAAATACTACCTGCTGTGAGGCTCTACAGCCAACCAGAGACTGAACAGACAGTAGATGGAGGTCTCTGGCCTTGAGCCTAATGACACCTCACTCCTTCCCACTTTCAAGCCTCACCGCAGCTTTGGCCTGCTCTGCTTTGGTCCAGTCAGCAAGACACCACAAATAGCCCATTCCCTCTCTGCATGGCTCCCATAACCATACAGGCGTGCATGGGAGCCCGCTAATTTTCCACTACAGCTAGCAAGTGTGTGTTTGCGTTGGGGCGTGTGCGTGTGTGTGTGTGTGTGTGTGTGTGTGTGTGTGTGTGTTTGCACGGAGCGCCTGTGTGTGCATGCTCCTGCCTCTAACAGTATACCTTATATATCCATCTTATTAATATTTGTCCACATGTGTTGTGCATGTTTGTAAATAAACATTTGTACTGCAAACAATTACATGCAAATGAGATCACTAAAGTAAAGCAGACTTTAATTACTATAGTGTGTGTGTGTGTAGGTGTGTGTGTGTGTGTGTGTGTGTGTGTGTGTGTGTGTGTGTGTAGTCCAGATGTGTTCCAGTTGTTGAGCTCTGTCCAAGTTGTGTGTACACCCAAGTGTGTGTCAATGCTTGAGACATGGAAGGACAGACAGCTTACCTCCCTCACCCTAAAAACCATTGTGTGTGTGTGTGTGTGTGTGTGTGTGTGTGTATCTGTTAGCACGATTGTGTCTTTCATTAACACACAGCTCTGTCGGCACACACACACACACACACACACACATGCCATCAGACATGCACACACACTTTGGTAATAGTAAGTTGTGCATACAGAACTGTCTCCATGTAGTAATAGCGTATGTGTCACACAGCTCCACCCTAAACAGACACACTTCCAAAGTGAGCCTCGTGTCTCAAATACACACTCTGACTTCAACTCTTCTGCATCCAAACGTACACGACGTTTTACTCATTTTTAAGACCTGGACCTTGGAACACATGACTTCCTCATATCAGAAACACACGCCTGATAGAGTCGAAAGGAGAAGTCGAAACAGGCCACAGATGCATTTGGTTCTCGTGTGGTTAATAAAAGCTCTGGGGTAACGGCTTGAGGCAGCATCTAATTCAGTCCATATTCAGTTAGAGAGAAGCCACAGTGCTTGTGGGTGGTCCGTGGCCTGTCTGCACGGCCATTTTGTCTTCTGATGTCACATGTTTGGATTTAAGGCTCAATTTGCTCTCCTTTCTCTGTGCTGCAGCGTCTCAATGTGCTCAGAAGTAAAGGAAAAGTGAAAGGATGGGAGGGGGGGGGGGAGTCCAAATGTAAAAAATAAATAAAATGTTTCTGTTCCAGGAATGTAGAACAGATGAGCAGGCTGGCTTATGGGATGTTGCTTATAGGTGCTTCAGGCCCCTGTGGAGATAAATGCTTTTCCGTTTTTTACAAGACAAACAGAGAAATGCAAAGGAACGAGCCTACAGCTCTTTCAGTGCATTGACAAAAAAAAAAAAAAAGTAATTTGATCCACCCCTGAGAAATGTAATAAGGCACGGAGATCTCAATCTAAGATCTCTCAGCCCCACTATTCCATCAAATGCATCAACGTGATTTCATATCTCCAATCCTAAAACCTCTGTGAGCTCTTGATGAAGAGTAATCCATCTTGATCAGAAAACAATATGATGAACAATCTCTCTAATGCATTGATGTTGACAACTTAGCCGTGAGATTGTCATCGCGGGTTTGTGGGCGAGCAGTGCAGCGAAAACAATGTGCTATCAATGCATTCTATGAAGCACCGTTTGCAGAAAGACGGAAACCGATACATCTAAATCCTGCAGGTTGTGTGTGTGCTTTGTGTGCTGCACGCGCACACATTCACACACAACACTCCACTGCTCTATTTTACACATTTGAAATACAGTGTGTCATCTTGCACATCGATGCACCTTTACACACCCACAGACGTGTGCGTGCACACATTCACATGCACACATTCACACACACACACACACTCACACACCACACAAACAGTTTCCATCCCACTTTTGTTCTTCGTCTTGGTTGCGGTGTATTATAGGTCACAGTTATGCAATTGTGTAGGGGTAGCCTATTTTCTGCAAACCTCTCACTCACTTTTTTTCTTCTTCTCACTATGTGCTTGCTTGTCTCTGTTGATAATGTTTGCATTTTTTGGGGGAAAAAAGAAAGTTTAAAATTGACTCAAGCAGCAACAATTACTCAATTTATCAATTGACAGAAGAATTATTGGCAACTTATTAACAAAACTTTAAAAAACTTTACTGTTTCAAGCTTCTTAGTCTTCTGAAAATTCTTGGGGATTTGGTCTTATGGTTAAACAAAGCTTTGAATATGTCAACTTGGGTTTTTTGGAAATTGTGATTTGTTGTTTAAATATTTTCTAGAAGAATTTTGGACTTCTACTATTAATGGAAGCCCTAACTGACTCTGAATTCCTTAACCCATCAACTACTTACACTGCTGGTGGATCTCTTCACTTGTCAGTTTAAAATCCAGACTCTGTGAACGTCAAAAGATGAAGTGGTTGCTAAAAACACACAGCATCATAGCATACAGCTGTCGACGACTTCCCATTATACTGTGTTTTAATGCATGATGTTTTGTAGCTTTTACTTGCAGACTCTGTCGTGTGGTCGACAGTGGCTTCCAACCACGTCAGCCAGACAAGAAGAGCACTGCTGTCTGCACACATCAGTGACCACACGCAGACATGCCTCCACACACAAACACACACACACACACACACACACACAAAGACATTTCAGATATGAAAGATGTAAGTAGTGTGTGAACATTTTCTGTATGTGCGAAAGTGTTCCGACACTTTGAACTGAGACGAACTGCAGCACTAAGCTGTGGGAAGATAAGACGAAACTCATCTGCTTCCATTCTGACTCATCAGCGAGATTAGCTTAACAACTCTGACAGCGTTGCACATGCACCGATCAAAGATAACGGACGAGTTCCGTTTCGGTCAAAATGGGGCAAACCTGCAGATGGGTTCATGTAGAAAAGACACATCATAATGACTGAAAACAAGAGAGACGAAATGTGTTGCTCTTTCCGCTCCGTCTGGTTCAGTACTGATGAATTCAGACAAAAAAAAAGTTTGTTTTGGAAGATTAAATATTCATGAGGCCAAAGATATATGCAAATATAAATGGAGCTGTAGTGGCTTACCGTCAGGTGACTTGTTGTCGGCCAGACTGCTTTTGTGCTTCCCAACAAAAATAAAAGCACACAAACAAACAGAGAATGGTGTGATGTTTCTGTGCAGGTTCTGCTCGTTATAGTCGTGTGGGGGCGACGTCTGTTTGGAAAGAAAAACAAGATTCTACCCCCCCCCCATTTGCAACTAGTTCCAGTTAAGTTCGTCTGATTAGTTCGGCTGGTAAGGGGGAGTCAAATTTGCATCCCGCTTCTTCTTTCTTTATGGAGAAGAAAGAGGAAAAAAAGAATCACAGAGAACACAACCGCTCACCAGTTGCCATGACAACCCACCATACCCAATAACCCGTGGCAATTTTTTTTGTTTTTTTTTCCTGCGTGTGGCTGTCATACACACAGGAGCACTCTGTCGGCCATGGTTTCAGGGCAGAAGCAAATCTTGTTTACAGCGCAGAGGCACGCTCATGCACACACACAAACTGCACGGAAACAATCTATCCACTTCACTACAACAACGACAAAAAAACCTTCAAGCAGCTCTGTCGGCACATCCTGTGTAGATGTGAGCCACCAGAGAATACAGTAACCCGCAACTGCATGTGGTGATACAGTTTCTACGTCACACATCCGGATTGAAACAAGCTCTTTGAGGATTACAAACTGAAAGAAAGGATTAAAAAACGCTTCATTTAAAACTTTGTGTTTAAAAGTTGTTGTAAACTGCTGAGAAAGAGGGTGCTAAGTGCAGATTCCTGCTTTAAAACTATTCCGGTAGGTCCGTGTTGGAAAGCGTAAATGGTTTTAGTGCAGCAGGAGGACGAGAGCTCTGGGTTTAGAGAGGCTGCTACTTGTGGCTTTTGGGTTTGTGGGCTTTTGTATAAGATATAACGGTTCAGTTTCCCTGTCAGCATATTTAGGCTGTGTAAGCCACTACTGGGGTTGTGTGACAAAAGATGTGCTGAGAACAAAAAGAAACGGGCCGTAAAAAAAATAGCCACGGCAGCGCCTAGCTTTGCATTTGCATGAATAAGACCAGATTTGATAATGTATCACTCAACACAATTTAAAACCAAAATGATAATAAAAAACATATATATTTTAAGTTAAACATTGTAATTCAAGTTGCTCACAATAAACTCATGTTTACAATATTTACTGAGGTAATAAATCAAGTGAGAAGTAGAGTCATTTTCTCTTGGACTTCTTTTTACAACCAGACGAGTCCCCTGCTGGCCATTAGAAAGCATGCATGTTTAAGCTACTTCTGCAACAATAATACGGACACACCACTTAATGGATGAAAACTGTTGTTGTGTTTGTAGTCTGATGTGATGACACATCAGCTTGATCAGTCGTGATAAACAGCACTTGCTGGCAACCCTTGAAAGTACCTGGAACTTGTATTTGGTACCACCTCCGGAGCAGTGATGAACTTTAGTTCCAGGAACTCGGCAGTGGAAACCAAAGCAGAACCTGTGACAATGCCTATATGTTATATTTGGTTAAATTCCCACATTGGAAAAGGGCAACATGATGAATACCATATCAATCAATGACGCAAATGTGTTTGGATATACAGATTACATAGAGAAGAGCGTGTGGTCCATTGTACAACATGTGGTTTCACATTAACTTAACTGCCGTCCCTCTGAGCGGTACCGAACTGAAACCGTAATTTGTTTTCTGCGGAGCTCAGCTCTTGTGACTGGCGTACCACGTATCCTCAACAACGCAATGCTTTCACACTAAACCCACTCCAAATGGGCCGTCTCAGACAATCCCACCGCAGAACACAGCACAAGACAGAGACACGCCACTGCAAGTCACGTATGACAACTCAGTCTGAAGTTGAAAACAGCTCTTCACAGTCTTCTGTGGTTGTTTCACATTAAAAGGTCTGATTCACATCAGGGGTGTCACACTTTAGATCACAGTTTACTATAAATACCGTATACCCTTAAAGCTGAGACATTACTACAACTGGCATGAAGTGAGCGGTTTTGTTTTGTTTGATGTTTAAATGAAGTTTCTATGTTTGCTCAAAGAATGTTTCCAGCACTCCAACACCCGATACGTTGTCGGTAGTGTAAAAGTGTGGCCCAGAATCATATTCCTACTGATTAGAAATGCACAAACAGTAGATGCCTTACTATATGCAGCAGCCCCCGGTATGGACTAAAACTGCCAACAAAATCCGTAAATTAAAATGTAAAGCTGCTCTAAGCACCACCTTGATGAAATCCCATATTAAGCCGTGCAGGGAGTCAATGTGCACTGGAGGGAATGAGAGTGAAGCCAAGCAAACAGGGAGTTCTGCCTCCTATCTCATCCCCCTTCCCTCTCTTTCTCCACTATCATTACCTTGTCTGTCACTCCCCACGCAATTTCCTCCCATTTCTCTCCCTGATGCCCCCCTCCCCCCTCTTTCTTTTTTTGGACTGGCTATGTTTATAACCTTTTCTTACTCACTATCTGTCTCCTTCCTTTTCCCCCTCACTTAACCTCTCCTTCTCCCCCCCAATTTTTCACCCATTTCTCTTCTCCCCCTCCCTCCTCCTTCCCTCAGGTTGTTTCCTCCTCTCCCTCTCTCTATCTGTAGGTGCCACATCTGGCAGCTTTCAGCTGCAGACTAGGCCTGACTGGATGGGAGAGCGAGTGAGATAATCGGGCTAATCCCTCCGTCATCCCAGAGGCTATCACGCTACTCTATAACCCCCTAATCCCTCTAATTCCCTCACACTCTGCAGTCATCCTCGCTGTCAGACACATTGGGATCCTCATCGCCAGGCAAGAGCTGCAGGCGCTGCGGTGTGTGTGTGTGTGTGTGTGTGTGTGTGTGTGTGTGTGTGTGTGTGTATGTCTCGGTTGCTTCCTTTTAATCAGTGAGGGATGTCTGTGGCCTTGCAGCCAGACTGACCTGACCCGGGCTTTGAGGAACTTTGGCAAATGGATAAACAAACCATCTCCATGCAAAATGAGGAATACATCCAGAAGATAAACACTCTCCCGCCCTCTTTGTGCTTTTGATGCTTTCCAATTAAAGTGCTGTATGACAATGTTACCACCCCCTCCTCTTTCTCCACCTCTCTTTCTCTCTTTTTTTTGTTTTCTTTGAGGGCGGGCGCAGATGCGAAGGAGCGCAGTAACAAAGAGCTGAATATCCGCACACTATGATCAATAAACATATTCTACATGCGAGACCTGCTGGAGTTACAAGGAGGGATTTGAAAAGCAATAAAAGCTCCGAACGTGCCAACAGTTGATCACATCATCACAGATGTATTGATCGATGTATCAAAGGAAGCGGGGCAGCACGGGAGGCAGCTCTTCATCCAAGCAGAGCTGGGATAATTCCACTCTTGTTATCTGGTGTAAGGAAGAAGCTAAACAGGCAGGACAACCACGGAGGCTCCAGTTGTGGTTATCAGCCGCATCACTGCCTGTGGCCTTTCAACCCTGTGGAAAGTAGTCCCACAAGGAGAGGCTGCAGGGCAGGCGAGGGGGTTAGCAGGTTATTCTCTCCTGGATGCTCTCACCACGGGTGAGACAAAGTGTGTGTGTGTGTGTGTGTGTGTGTGTGTGTTATTGATTGATGCTCCTATTTAACAGCATGTTGTTCATCATGCTCTCTGCTCTGTGGGCGCCAGCAGATTGCCTTATAGGAATTTGGCCATGTGCCTATGAATATCAATCTGTCTGTATATCCATCCATCCATACATACATACGGGGACGGCCCATATGGCCATATGTAAGACACAGAAGTGTAGCAAAAATTATCACAATTGAAAGGCCAGAACAAGGGAATGTTTGCATTATTACTTTAAAAAAATGACAATTAATTGATGATCAAAATAGCAGATTATTTTTCTCCTGATCGACTAACTAACCACCAATGTGTTGTTACCTCGCTGATACACAAAAGCTCTGTACGTTTAAGTTGTTTTTAAATGGTTGAGCTGTTCTGTTCAACTGTTCATAGCAACAAAAACATGACGCTGTGTGTTGAGCCAACTCAACCAACCTTGCGGTGCACATTTTGTGCTTTCCGCTCCTAAAGGCCTGCCGTATAATCATTTAGAAATTTGTTGTGATGTTGTGTGTGATCTTATCGGTTTTTAGTAGATTCATCATTCATCTCTGTGTATCTATCTATTTATGTATCCATCCATCCGTCTATCCATCCGTCTGTGCTCCCATCTAGCCTGTCCTCTAGTCGCAAGAAAGATGAGAAGACGAAGAGCCGACTGCCTCGCCTCTTACATCCTCCTTTTTATTCAGTGTCACCAGTGAAATGTGGCAACTGATGACACTTCCACCCACTCTCTAACGACTCTGTGGGGCTGTGGCAGTGATGTGAGCGCTGGCATTGTGGCTAATGCAAGATATTGAGCAAGGGCGCCTGCAAGAGAGACAGCTCATCAAGCTGGGGAGCCAGCCAAGTGGAGTGTGACAAATCTCCATTTACCATCGGCGCACGGGGGCAAGGGTAAAATTAGAAACTCCGCCGCTTCTAACTCCCCGCTGCTAATTCCATTTCGTGCAAATTAATAAATGTTTTTGTCCTCCTCCCCTCTCTCCACTACCCCCCCCCCCCCCCCCCCGCCTCGTTCTCTCGCACTCTCGCTCCCTCCCTCATCTGCTCTCCTTGACGAATTGCATTATCTCAAGAAAAAAAAAAAAGAAGCTCATACACTAGTAATGAGACATTGTTAGGCAAATCCCAAGTCAGTTCCAGCATTGTTTATGGAATAAATGCCTGATTATCAGCTTGAGAAGTGAGTCTGTGTGTATGCGAGAGAGACACTGCACTGCTGTTGGCTGCAGGGCAAGATGCAACTTGTTTTATGCTGTTGTTGTCCTTTTGTCATCATCATTACCGTTTCCTATTTGACAAGAAAACACTCCCGATAATTTGGCAATTCATTATAAGAAATGACCCACGGTGAACTGAAGCAAGGCGTGGAGTGCAGTAGTGTGTTACTAGTTTGCTGGTGAAGTGTTCTTTTGTAAATGGATGTGTTTTCCTGGAGAAAAATGTATGCTAATTTACATGTTTTGTTCACTGGGAATAATTCTTGTGATGGTGATATGTTCTCCAAAAAGTAAAATGAACACACTGTCATATTCATAAGTGTGTTTCATTCTTAGATAGCTGAGAGAAGTATAGTTAAGATGAATACTACATATGTGCAGTGTCCTCTGTTTGATTCCTACCACAGTATACCCTCCTCCCGCTCCCCATGTGTTCCTGTCTGCATCTAAAACAGTAACAGTATATAAAAGAAGAAGAAGAAAATCCCGGCTTCGGTAATATATTTGATTATAGTGCCCTTTAATGAACATGCTTACCTATACGTCGTAGACCGTAGAAGGTTAAACAGTCAAGTGGCCCTCGCTACTTCAGAAATGACTGTAATTGCTGTTATCATAAGATCCGAAAGAGCAGAACAGTGTTGTAGAAAATTGAGAGATCTAGTATTATAGGTTTTTGTATGTAGCATATATGTATAAAGAAATGCTCAATGAGAAATTGCATTGAGTTACAGAAATGGCAACCAGCCTGTCCAGTCTTCCGACCACTCAAAGTGCTTTAACACTACATGTCGTTCACCCATTCACACACATTCACACACTGGCAGGGTGCCATCTGCCCATCAGGACTAACTGACATTCATACAACATTCACACACAATTTGTGGTTAAGTGTCTCGCCCAAGGACACATCGACACGGACTAGCGGAGCCGGGGGAATCGAACCGCCTATCCTCTGATTGAAGGACAACCCTGCTCTCCCACTGATCCACAGAAGCTAGAGCCATCAGCTGCCCTTCCTTACATGCAAGCTTTCTCAACGCACACCACTGAAAGACGAGACTTAGGCATAACAAATTAAACCTTCAGAAATAGCTAATGATCAATCATCGCGGCCTAAGCACCCCCTCAGATCCGGGCAGTGCCCAGAGATTTACAGTAGTGCTTGAACCCATCTTCCCTGATAAGCCAGCGATTAGCAGGCTGCAGTGGAAAGAAAACATGCCGGATCAATAGAGCACCCGAGAGAATCAATGGGCTGTTCCATAGCGGGTCTCTATGGCTGCTGCCTCCCATCAGGCTCCTTTTATAGCTTTGTTACTCCACCATTAAGTACCATCATAAAACACGCATTTCTGCGCTGTCACAGAAAGTGATGTGTTAATGTTTGGCCGCTAATGAATTTCAATGCGATGTGGTTCTGTCTCATTACACTATTATATACGTCAAGTGAAAAAAAAAAAAAAGAAGGTTATTCCTGATGGAATATGAATTGGCAGGCTGAGAGACTTATGCCGGGTTCACATTGGATGCGAAGGCGCCACACTATGTCAATTGTCACGCGAACAGAAGCCTGGCTGTTCAAACCAGAAGCGCATTTCTCCACGCCGATCAACAAGACCTCTACAAACAACATTGCTTATATGGAGCCCCAGAAGGGACATGGAGGGGGACACAAAAACCAAAAGGTGTACTATTGCAAGATCTTGTCCACGTCCACTATTCAAAACTAACTCAGTTCAGGTCAGTGTCATTCTTTCTTCTTATAAAATGTGTTTTAGTTGAACCTCGGGGGATCTTCATTTCCCTGGAGCTGAATAAAGACGGGTGGGATTTAAATTTAACCCCTGTCTCCAGAACAGGTGTCAGTGGACAGCAGAGCTGATCATCTGACGAGAGAGACACCAGTCTGCAGGTGCCTTAATAATTCAATAGGAGAGCTCTATTCGCAATCACAATATCAGTGCTCGCTGAGCCGTTTGTAGACTATCCCTCAGGCCTCAATAGTTATTAAAGACAGAAATTATATATTCATAACACAGGATATTGCTGCTTGTTTATTTATAGCTTGCTTCCATTTTTCTGTGGTATTTTGTCAGTTGACTTCCAAGCTATCTACCTTGCTTTGCCTCGGGCCATACCTCTCACTCCTCACCCCCCCCCCCCCCCCCCCCCCCCCGCCCCAAAAAACGGGGGAAAAACCTCAGGAATGGCTAAATTGAAAGTGCGCTTTTTCCATTATTTTCAGGTTCGACCACAGCCGAGCCATTTCCTTGTTTGCTTGTGCCCAGACTTTGCAATGAGGATGTCTCTTTCTTTACAGACTGCTTGTTTGGTTCAGCTGCTGTCAAGGGACTGCAAGGGATGCTAGAGAGAGCGTGGGTCTAACATCGTTCCCTGTAGTCAGGGCCTCCCCAGGACAACATATTATCACACTCAAATGTGTGTTTGTTGTGTGCGTGTGTGTGCGTGTGTGTGTGTGTGTGCAACAGCAACTTCATGTTTCCTGTCATTGTTCTTATGTAAAATATTTTTTGCTGAAACAAAGATTTAACTTACAATATATGAAAAATAAATACAAATAAAGGAACAAAGTCATGTGCTTTCCAGTAACACATTTCCATTGCATCTGTGTACTTTGTCCTGTGCCGTGTCTCTGTTTAGCCCACTCTACAGTCATCCTGCTGGACATGCAGTCAGTCTATCGTCCCAACATGTCGGCACCAATAAGCTGTGGCAATAAGCTTTGTGCAAGCCAACAACCAGAATCTCAGATGAGCCAAAAAGCGACTTTCACACATTTAACAGAACCCCCCCCCCCCCCCCCCCACACACACATCACAGATATTCTATCGCCTCTCCCTTTCCAAAGAAAAAGCTGTTGTCACAGCACATTTGCTCCCACTTAGCACTCAACACACACAACGAGACAGTGAAATCCTTGTTGTTCAGAGTGATTAACAGGAGAAGGAAGAGAGGGGGGGGGAAAAAACATTTCCTAAAAAAAAAATGGCTGCCTTCCAAAAGACATTTGTCTTCATTTGTCAAAGGTGAGCCACTCTGTTCTGCTGTGCAGGATAGTTTGACTCCGAAAGCAGCGAGTTGGCTCAGTATTGACGAGTCAATCAGCAAAGGTCAGCGGGTTTCGGGGGAAGTGGGACACCTGAGCGGGACTTAATCTCCTTCGTCCTTTAAGTGAAGGATTTTGGATGAATAAGCAGGTGCTGGAAAGCTATTACCTACCCACATCCCTGGTTTGTCATCAGCCGAGGGCAGAAGGGCCTGGAGAAAAGCCAACTGCATCTACGAACACACTCACTCATATTTGCAACGGCGCCAGAAGTTGGCACCTGCCATTTTGACTCTTTGATAGGCATCTAATGTAACCTCCCTCTGCTCCTTTACCTCTCCTCTCCTGTTCACTCCCTCTCCCCAGAGACATGAACAAATCAAAGTAATGGGTGTGCAGCTGCAGCCTGTGTCCTCTGCTGGATAGCTGACATAATTGTCCCTCCCCCCCCCCTCTGCTGCTTAATGGAGACAGTGTGCACATCTGACATCTGGGTAAGTGCACCAATTCCCTAAGTGACATGACAGTGTTTACGACTCCACGGGCCTCAAGAGTGTTGGAAGTTTCCACATTTTTAGTCAATAGAACAGTAGTTTACAGATGATTGCACCGTGTCCAGAAGCATCTATGAGATGTTTGAATTTGTGAGGCAAGGCGAAGGGCTTGAATGTCTGAAAGAAGGTTACAGGTTAGGGGGAGTCCACACTGTAGAAAGTTGTGGGCTTTATAAATTACTAGTATCAATTACAGAGATGTTGGATGTGAAATAACATGACTGGCTGAGATTTAACAACATTGAAGATGGGGAACGTGGAGGAAAAGAAAAGGATGACGTGCATTTGTTTAAACCAAAATGTGACAGCAGGAGTGATCTCGTTAAGTGTCTCCATCAAGGCTGCCAGTGGCATAACGTTAATAAAAACATGGGTTCAACTCTGAAGCCGCTCACTTCATCTGCTAGACGAATAGGTTCCACGCTTACGTTTTCTTGGCTTGTCACAGATGTGGAGGTCAGGCCAGGTTCACGATGAGAGTTTGTTTTCCACTTGTCAGTCTAACGTTGGTGATGTCAGTTCATCCCCAGCGGATACTTAACTATCAAAAGTCCCAAGGATAATAGGAACAGATTATGGAAGACCAAACATCAGGACAAATCCTTCACACCTGTGTTGTTCTTTAACAAATTGATGCACTTGTCTGACAAGCATGGCTGTAATAAGACAGGATCCCTTCACGTATTAGTACATTACTGATAGGACCATCATTCTGTGAATATGTCTTTGCTGAAGTTACTGTTATAGTGCATTATCAACACATTTACATACAGCCTCTGAAAAGAAAGTATTGTCTACAGCAGCTCTTTACTCCACGTCTGAAGTAAAAATCAATGGAAGTAGGGGTGGGAGCTATGAAAGGAATAGAAAGTACACCGGTATGAATTTGCCCTGCAGTATGAATTTTGACTTTACCGTGCTGACCAGCAGAGCCTAGAGATGCACCGATCGATCGGAAACAGGCCGGTTTTCAGCTAATTGGCCGATCAGTTTTCAGTTTTCAGATTTTCTGCCTGATAGTTCTACGTCAGCACACAGCAGCACAAACTGTAACTTCACAATAATTCCCAAGTCTAATAGATATAGAGAGTGAATTATGACCGGTTTAACTAGCTCAAAGCAGCTTATACGTACATTTCAACTACAAATGCCAAGAGTTCTTTATAAAAGTATTTAAATAAAAATGTAATAATTAATTTTCTATTTATTTGAATTGCATGTTTTTTTTTGCAAATAACCACCATAAATGAGATTAACAAAGTAAAAAGATAACATTTTTAATTGATTAATTGAAAATGATACCGTGATATCAATGTTAGGCCATACCGTCCAGCCCTTCGATGTCTCGGGGCTTCTGACACTCAAACACAGCTCTCCCATTAGCTTCCTATGTCCTATGGAATAAATGTTCATGGGATAAGAAGGAGAAAATGCTGAATGAATTAGAAATGTTGCCAAAGCAATATCAATAATTAGGAGGTGCCAGTGGGGAATGAACCCGGAGCTCGGGCTCCTTCTGGCAAGCAATTAAGATTGAGGCAGACAAATCACTGTGTCGGAGGTCGGAGTGAAGACGATGTTATGGCTTTCAAGCAGAGCGCGTTTTACTGCGGCGCTGACAGAATAGTATTGTCAGCCACTTTTGTTTGTTTTACAGATTCAGCCGTTTAGTATCACTTAGCGTATACTCCAACGGCAGATGTTTGCGATTAGGAGGCAAATTTATGTGTAATGCTGTGTTACGCAAACATCAGCAGTCACGAGCCAGGAAATGAGGTGTAGAGAATGGACCTTAAAAAAAAGAGCGTTCGTCTATAAGTTATTTCTGTAAACTGGCTGTTTAAGATGTGTTGCTTTTTCTGACAACAATGAACAACTAATGTTCCCAGCTGTTCTCTTGAAGTGTTATTGTTGTGGTTATTTAGTAACGGATCTGCTCGACCTCATTTGGATTTGAATTAATGCTTGTTCATTGGCAATTAGAGGAAAAGGGAGTTTGCGATGTATGAAGGTAGATTTATGTCAGATTTCTGATTTTGTAGGGGTCTAACTCGATATATATTAAGATGTTACGTTATTAGAGGAACACCGATTGTCATTTTCTTGGCACTTTAAAAGACCCTTTACGAGGTAAATACTTTCACATGTCACAACAAGAAAAGCCAAAGTGGAAATAATAACAAGACTAATTGCTGAAGTCCACTTAGGTCCCCATGTTCCAAGGCTCTGGTTTAGAGCATGTTGGCTTACTGGGGAAAACAAAACAAAACAGAATACCTTCAATAATGTTATTAGTTTCACCTGTGCTTTACCTGATATTACAAGTCAAAATATCTGCTGTGAATCAGGTCAATGAATACATGGAATTTCTCTGAAAGCAGATCGCTCCTTTCTCTCCGTCTATTTTGTTACAAAAAATAAGTTGTGTTGGAGGATTCTCTGGAAAAGGGATTCCGTTGACCATCTCTGGTGGTCTTTCCTACAGCTGTTTACTTGACCTTGTAAAAAAAAAAACTAAAGCAGAAAATACCACAGGTGGTTCTCAGGTCTCGGTCCACATGAAGGCCAAGAAGAAGTGCACCTGCCACCTCCTCTGGGGAAAAATAAAAATGGCCAATAATTAACAAAATGTCCTATAGCACCATGCAATAACCTTGACCAGGTGAGTGTTTCTTGTCTTTAACGTATATTTACAGAAATTAGTGATGTCAGGAGAAGCGATACCACCAGTTGTCATTGTTTAACATCAGCGGTGGAAGAAGTACTAAGATCATTTACGAAGTAAAAGTAGTGGTACCACAATTTTAAAAACACTAGTTTTACACAAGTAAAAGTCTGTTGGTATTAAAGTAAAAATACTCACTATGCAGCCAAATGGGCTCTTTAGTTGTTCAATTATTATATATCATTAAATCAGATTATTTTTTATTCATGCAGTAACATGTAAGATTAATGTAAATGTTGGCTGAAATAAAGCTAACCTAA
This sequence comes from Leptoclinus maculatus, assembly GCA_032191485.1. Lineage (NCBI taxonomy): Eukaryota > Metazoa > Chordata > Actinopteri > Perciformes > Stichaeidae > Leptoclinus > Leptoclinus maculatus. The sequence goes on along the minus strand of JAVDOI010000001.1, from coordinate 22,955,679 downwards.
TTCTTTTTTTTCTTACTGTTGGGTGGTTTCATTTACCGTATAATGATGCATTGTATTTCATATACTCATAAATAAATGTAATGAATTAATACCATGCTGTGAGGGGGAAAAAAAGGGCGCTACCAGTGCTACCAGTGGAGAAGTCTCTGCAAATGGCAGGTAAGATGGACCAAATATACATCACCAGCATGAGCTTTTCATTTTGTTTCTTTTAAGAACAGAATTACAAACTTCCTTAATTACATTTAGATATGCTCAGTGAAACTGTAGGCCTACTTGAGTGTTTTTCAAATAACTGCTCACTTCCCTTTAATGGAGAAAGAAGTACAGATGAATAAGTAGTTGCTTGTATAAATATATGAATAATGCACAAGTTAAAAAGCACATAAAGACAAATGCAGTGTTCATACAGGCGAGGATACACGTCTTAAGATCGGCTCAGTGTGTGTGTGTGTGTGGTGATATTATATGTGTAGCTATTGATATTAAATTTAATAAGGAATTTACATTTCAGATAGAGAGCAGTTCCTCAGCAAAATGTGCTGATCCACAAACCACAACTTTCTCTAAGTGTTAAAACATGAAAGAAAATGTAAACCTCGGTGCAGATTTCCACTGAAAGGAATAAACTGTAAAAAAAAATAAAAAATCTTCTGGCACTCTGCCTAATTGGCCCCTCTACAACATTTCTTACATATCCCTTAAAGATTTGTTGATATTAATATTTCATGAGCAAGATTTTGCAGACTCTGGATAACTTTTTGGAAATAAATGAGCAGAAGATGAGGTTCCTCAAGATCCCCTCGCAGCATTCGCAGCTACTGTACTGCAGTATGTATCACTAGGATGACCTGTATATTGTGTGAGTATAGTTTTGGGTGGATGAGAATGATCTCAGTGTGTCTATTTTCATTATTTTTCATGTTTTTTTTTTTTTTTCCCCCAAGCATTCCTTGAATAAACTCACTCAGCTGTTCTCTTAACTTCCCTTTGCACAGGGAGGCAGGAAAAGATTCATCTCAGATACTTTTACAAGATCAATGAAAGGCAAGTTCACGCACCTCTGGTGACAGAAATAGGGGATTAATATTATGTATGCACAGCCAGTCCTCTCTCAAAACTCCTGCGGTGGAAAAGACCAGCTCCACTGGCTTGTGGGAAATAGGCAGCTGACAACTAGACTAGAACCCGGTTTAATCCCTACAGATTAGATCACTCAAACCATTAAAAAGATATCCTTGTATTAGTATTTATCATTGTCAGAGTTAGATTATTTCCCTGTGTATTTGCACCAAACATGAATGACTCTGGAAGGTACATTTTGACCACTTTACAGTGATCAGTTTAGAATCGAAGGCGTTATTTTACGTCTCTTTGAAGAATTTCTGCTGACACACAATACGAGGCAACCAATCGTTCCAGGTTTATTCGCCATCTGCACCACCGCAATCTGCCATTTCAGGTTTCTTGATCAATTATCTGTGAGAATCAAAAGGTGAAGGTGCCTGTCAACACAATGTAGCCGTCGTCACACAGATGTGGTAAACTCACCTCCGGGCACCTCTGGCAACAATGAAGCCATTCAAAGTTGCGTCTAAAATTACCAACATCATGAGCCAATTATCAATTTCCTGATGACCTCAGATGAAACATGCGTCATCCGGAAAGAGGGTTTATGACTGGTGATAACAAAGAAAGAGCGTAGTTTAGATTACATTGAGTGATTGTTCCTTGATAATCTAAAATCATCTTCTTCTCTGAAACTGATTGGATTTGCCTATTTAATACAGACGAAGTTAAGAAACCAGCGTTTAAAATCCCTCAAGAGCAACATTGATATTCAATCCTAATACTATAGACCATCTTGCTAGAGACCAGCAGCGATGCCAAATCAGGCCAGGGGCCCCACTTCCTACCCCCCTACTTCTGGCACTTCGAATTTGGCCTTCATTTTGATCTCAACTACAAACCTGTAAAGTTTCACGACTGCGTCGTGAAATGTGTCCACAGAAAAACAGACGGAAATAAAAACACCTGGCAAAGTACTCAAAACGGCTCCTGTGGTAGTTCCCCCTACAGTAGCTCGACCACATTTTGCCGTGATGACAACGACACAGAAAGTCTTTCCCCACTTCCTACCCCTCTACATCCAGCGCCACACATCTTCAAACTCATTCTTAGTGGGCGTATTTTTCTCTCACGTGCACACTGCAAATACGAGTGCTCTTGCCGACCGTCCAGCGCTCGTGAGGGTAAAACAATAATAACACGGAGGCTCAGCGGTCTGAACAAAGAAATCTTTATTGCTCCCACCTTGTCAACGGCAGCAGCGGCTTATTGACTATCTGTTCTTACCTTTCACAATAAAAGCCCTAGACATCTGCATCACATCGCCGTTTTATGAGCTGGAACTTTAATTCACTTGGAACATTTCGCTTCGAGGCAACTCAACTAAATGTCTTAAGAGTACGGCTCGCCCTAATCTCTACAAGGAATTCACCTTTTAATAAGCAGCAGTGTGACATGAAGGTGGAGAATGTGAACATATAGCTGATCTTAATTAAGAGTTTTTCCAGTCCTGGTTATATTAGGTATGTATAAATGTATTGTATTATACACTATGGTACAATAATTCACTCCTGTTAATTTACTTATTGTCACATCCTCCACTGCCTTGCATTGACATTATCAAAATATGTTGTTTGTTTTTTTAATTAATGAAAATAATTGTAAGTTCTGTGTTCTGTGATCTATTATTGTAAGGTTTTTGCCGTGGTATCATTTCAGTGTCAGATATTTTAGGCAGGTATCACAGTCATAATGTTGGTGAGTGAGGAGGTGAAGAGAGAAACTGTGACCATAACTGTACGAAGACAGATTTCAGAGGCACTGGATTATTTATATAATATTGTGATATATGTGGATGACATCAATATGGCCACGCACTGTGACCGGTTTGGGGTGAAGGTGGCTCGCGCCTCCGGCTGTGAGCATTACCCAGTACCGTGAACTCGGTGCTCGCTGTGCCCTCGCTCCCTGCAGGAAGGGGCGGGGCCTCAACCCCTTCCTGCGACGATGTCAGCAACCCACCTGACCCATCCAGAAACACGGACCCCGTCTCGTTTACCAATGCTTTGTGGGTGTGACATCTTTTTTTTGCCATTTCATCCTCATTCAAATCTATACAACCAATGTGTTTATGATTAAATTGTGTAAAAGAGCACATCAGGATTGTGTCTTTACACAGAGGGCGTAGATAAGTCTGTCTTTATCAGAATGTACGAGACATTACGAGGTGAGGCTGAAAGGTTACAAAGTTCAGAGGTTACTGCACAACATGTACTTTTCATTTACCGCACAAGCTCTCGAGTGGGAGGTGCGGTGATTTGAACTTGCACAATAACAATGCTACCCCAAGGGCCTTCTAAAAAAAAATAGAAAGTGCATTGATTGCAGTAACATATGGCTGACAATGTTTGAGTCAGACTGATTCATTTCTGATTGCAGTGTGAATGTGGATTTACTTTACTTACTTGTGTGGTTGTTTTTTACTTTTTAGCTTTTTTCACTAACAACACTTTCCAAAGTTTTAATATAACATGAACAACTCGAAAGAATGTTATTGTGGCAAATGGCAAAACATATTTTGGGGAAATATATTCATATGTTTCAGTAATGATTACGAGTGATCGTTGAGGTAAAAGGGAGACAAATGTGGGAGATGGAGGAGAGAAATCTGCATTAACAATGGAAGAAAGCCAGGAGGGAAAAAATAGCAACTCAGGGGGCAAAGAAAGCATAAACACAGAAAATTATTCATAGACTGAAAGTTGTGTTGTTCGCAGGCTTGGCTCAAACACTGAACGAACCCGACTGAACACACACACACGCGTATACAATACACACTTGCTTGGCTTTGTGCACCGTGTTTGGGAGACACATCTCTAGAGTGTGGTGCAGTCTTCCAGTCTGCTCAATATTGCATGAGCCTCCACTAAAGTTGAACCCTGCCTTTTGTTTTAGTTAAGCAGCAAAATAAATAGAGCATAGCCACGGCATCATAGGGACAATTAAATAAACAGCAGCACAGGGTTTTAGAAAACATTGTCGTGCTAATCACTCGCTGCACTGAGAGCAGTGTGCTGTGGTACAATTAAATCACATCCATTTATTAAACTGTAAACTATGGGAGAGAAAGGGATGGGGGATTAGGGAAATATTTTCTTTCTAAATGTGTAACAAGGGCACTGAGCATGCTTCACTGTAAAATGGTAAAGAGATTGTGTGTGTGTGTGTGTGTGTGTGTGTGTGTGTGTGTGTGTGTGTGTGTGTGTGTGTGTGTGTGTGTGTGTGTGTGTGTGTGTGTGTGTGTGTGTGTGTGTGTGTGCGCGCGTATGATGGAGGCACTTCTCAAGCTCAAGACTTTAAAACAGCACCAGGGATATTTGAAATAATAACTGATGCAAAACAGCGGATTTGAAAAGGGATTTATTCAGTTCTGCATCAAAACCGGTGAGTCAGCTTTTATTCCATAAACCAAAGCTTATCTGTCTGTTAGGATGGGTATGATAATACTGTACCAAAGAATAGACAGGAAAGAGAGGGGGGGCCCACGCACACATTTAGGAGGGTGTCATGTTTCAACGTTTCTCTGGAAGCCTTTTCCTGCATGTAGCAAACTAGGAGCTAGCGTGATAAAATGGAATACATCTTATCATTTGTGGCATTGTTATGGCTAGGTGACCTCTTTTGAATGGAGCATAATGTGCACAGCGCTCCCACCGTTACCTTAGACAGCAGATAGAATGGGTGATTAGCTACTAAGCGACTCAATTGTGAACTGTAATGTGATGGAATACCGTGTTGTAAAATGTTGAAAGGGTTGCCAGCACTCCGAGCTAAATGCTAATGTCAGCAAGCTAACATGCTCCAACGACAATGCTAACATGCTAATGTGAGGTATAATGTTTACTAGGGGTGGGGGGGAAATGTATACAGCATTGTATCGCGATATTTTGCGTGGCAATATTGTATCCATACAAGAATGCCAAGTATCAAGACGCTGTAAACATTTCAGGGGGGAAACAACACTCCAGCCTTATATCCGCCAAAAAGTGCCGGCAGTGTAGCAGCATTTTGGAAATAGATACTGACCAGGTAGTCATGTGAACCGCGGATTAGTTACACAGTTTAACCATCATAGTGTGAATAACTAACCAATATTCGGTAATAAATATGTGATCTGGAGATCGGCATAAATGCTTTCTTGTCGCTATAGTCTGACAATGATACATGTGAACAACAGATCTGTGTTGTAATTGGGTAATTGGCAGGAGGAGAGCTAGTAACGTTTGTAACGTTGACATCAACAGCTGTTGTTATTAACTATGGAGCAAAGCCATATGGAGGTTCCATTGCGTTACATTGTGGTGCGTTCAAGTTCCATTCAGTAAATATGAGTATTAAGTAAATTATCAAATTATCATGATGTGTTCAAATGTAATCTTGGGAGAAACTTTAACTCCAGTTTTTTGAGGGGAGATGTATGTTATCTAACATAATTAGATATTAGGGAGTGAATATGACCTGTCACCACTATAGATGACTTAAACAAAGTAAAGTAAATTAGTTGATGATAATAAATATTTGAGTATAGGCCTTTTGAAATGAACTGAAGTGAGATGAACAGAGATGAAAAAGTTGTTGACAAACTGCATAATTTGCAAAAAAAGAAGGTAATAAATTACAATATATCGCAATGTTTGATATTGCAATACTCAGCATATCGCAATATCACAATAATATTGTATCGTAACTTTGGTATCGTGATAATATCATATCGTGGGGCCCACCCCTAATGTTTACTATGTTAAACCTCTTAGTTTAGCACACTAATATTTGCTAATTAGGACAAGACACTGATGGGAGAACGAATAGTTTTTCAGGTATTTGTTCATAAACCAAAGTATTGGACTCATTTTAATTTTCACCTGATGATGGCGCCAGATGAAACTTCAGAGGATCACCAAAGTTTTCACAATTCTAAAAATAAAAATGAATGTCTGCACCAAATTGTATGGCAATCCAATAATTGTTTACACTCGGGAAAAGTCGGGGTACAACCAAGTCAGTCGGATACATCGTCTCTGTTTATTTCTCAAACAAGTGACAACACTCCAACACAATTAGCCATCCATTCACTCAGATATATATCGTTTCCATTATTTGATTGTATTTGCTTCAAAGCAGATGCAACAAGTACATAATTATGGCTGTAATTAAGCTGCGAAAAAACACAAGCCCTGCCACATGAGCACCTTTGAAACAATGAGTGTTCGATTCATTAGCATCTGCTGTAAGCTTATTAATCATCTAACAGGCAATTAGCAAGCTGTTACCATTGGCGGCTGGTATGTAAATATATTCCTGGGTTAATTTCTTCCTCAGATAATAGAGGAAACATTATGAAAATTAGCTCTTCCACTATGTAAATGATCTATGCCGTTAATTGCGCTGCACTGTTTCAACTTGGATCGGCAAATGGCAGTGTGATGGGCTGGCACTGAGGTTATATGCCAGGCTGCCGGGGGAATGAAACTGGTAGGCATCACGCTGCAGCCTGCATGACAATTTATGGGGTGTTCAAATGCCTTCCGCCAGCCCTTCTGTCAAATAGATAATAAACCTTGGCTAGCAGAGGTGGGCCCAGAGGGACTGGCCATGTGTGAAAGAGTGGGGGAGTAAAAGCAATATATGAAGGGAGGGGCGGGGGAGGGGGGGGTGGTTCTAGACCTCATACGCACCGAATGAGACCACTCCACATGCTCACAACACCAGCATATATTACGCCCAAGATAGATATTGGGAAAAAGACAAAAACAGCTAAAAAGAATACCTAAAAGTGGTAACTCTCACAAATACACCCTATTTCCAATTAAGCAATGTGTCTTCACCGCACATGTGCACATGTCCCATGCACTAACAGGATATCAAGCCATGCTGAGAGGATTTTCTGCCAATCTACTGCCGAATTCACAGCACAACAGCACTAATGACACTCGGGCCCGACATCCATCACGGCAATGTTCATAAAGCCTGTGCCAACATGTAGCTTCCCTTCGGCCCTTGGTGCTAATCTATGCAGTGCAGGCGCGGAGAAGCCATTACAGCTCTGAATACGTGATGAGGCTCACAGCTAATACTCCTCTCCACACCAGGGGGAGGTTGGAGGACGAGAGGCAATATAATTGAGGCCAGGAGGCAGATTGTGATCTATTGACATTAAGCAGGGGCTCTTAATCTGACAGTTGTCCCCTCAGAGATGTTGACAGACAGCTGGGTGGGCAGCCACAGCTTTTAACATGGATGCGCGCCACGTAGCCCTGACTGTAATATTCATAACACCACCCCCTATCCCCGGTGTCAGTCGTCTTTCTGTTTACCTCGAATGCACCAGGGGATTATTGACTGTGCAGCCTTAGAACAAAAACAAAGTGATGAGCAAAAACCTTCACATATGTGTTAGCTTCCTGTGCTACAAAGATGAGTAAATATATGCTTGAGCTACAAACACTTGATGCAAAATGCTGTCAATTTTTACAAAACATTCTTTCCAACTTGGGGAAAAAACTGTAGTGACCTATTCAGATTCAAAATAGTCTCTGAGTGCAACCGATTGCTTGGAGTAGTTTGCCTTTTTCACTTATACCATTTCACTTTTCCCACCGGATGCTGAATATACTTTTGTCAATAAGTCATCGAGCATTAGAGGTTCTCGACAACACTGCAAGCACTTCCTGCTCCGAATGGGCCACGCCCCAAAACAGGCGTTGCACTGTAATAAAATGGCTGTATTGTACTCTACATACACAGATACTGTGTGCATGCAGTGTGCAATTCCTTCATTCTTAAAATTGCACACACACCGCTCTGTAAAAGCAAAAACACACATATACTTTCACACAAACCGCTCTGCTGTCTGTGGTGTGCAGCCAATTAGATTCCGTCTTTGAGTCACACGCTAAATGGCTTCGCCACTTAAGTGTTCCCAAACGGCAGCCATTTTTTCCACTGTCTTGGGTGCACCGCGCAGTGATGTGTGGCCCAATCAGCAGCAGCACGGAGCTGTTGTATATTTAAATATCCGTGACTACAGGGCATGTTATTTTCCCCACATGTTCCAGGGTTTGCCTGCAGAGCGAACTGATTTATTGACGCTCAGTGACATGGGGAGGAGATAGCAGATAGCGTAGCGGGAATCCAATGCACCACAACTGATGTGAAAAGCAGCCCAGCGTCTGAAATCATTTGCAGTTGCACTCCCAAGGCCCCAGTGATTTAAAGAGACATACTTCAGAGGGCCTCGGTGCCTGGCAGGGAAATGAAGTCACATCACATTAGAACCAAAGACGGTCCGGTGGAATCAATCCAGGCACATCACTGTTTCAAGGTTTCATTTTCTGTCCAAGATACTTCATAGTGGGCTATTGAGTTTCGCTTTGCACAGCCCTCGCATTTACATCACAGCATGTTCGAACATCATTTAATGGCACGAGTACCTTGAACTGTCAGGTTGAACCAGTCCACAGGAAAAATTCCCAATCTATCTAAAAACGGGTTCATTTGTGACAGCCACATTGACGGAAACTTCGACCTCTCCTTTTAAAATCCTCTACCGCGCAATCAATGTGGAGTTTGAGTAATACCAGGCCCATTAGAGCAAACCAAATTGCTGCGGGAGGCAGGGAAAGAGTGTCATCTATTGTGGGAAACGATTGCTTAATATAGCAGCAGGGGCTTGAAGGAGTGCTTACCAGAGCACAATCCACTAAAATCAATAGCAACAGTCAGGCGATATTGTTTCAAACGAGGAAAAAGTGCGGCTACGATAAAAAGCACTCAATATTGGTGTCTGGACTGGTGAGACGCTGAGTCAGGAGTCAGGAGTAAGTAATGCAGTGCTGGAGGGAAAGATGGAGGGAGGGAGGAGAGGATAAAGGGGTAGAAACACTGCGAGCAAGCTCCATCCATCCTGAAGGTCAGTCGACTTTTCAGGTTACAGACATTAAATCCATCCTTTTCAATCCATTTCCCATTAGACAATTAATGAGCTCATGTTTTGAATTATTTTGGATTTTTACATTTTCAGTTGAGGTGGGCGGGCTGACATGGAATACTGAAGCATAACAGGTCTCTAAAAGAAAGGAATAGATGATTACATGTAACACAAGCAGGCCCTTTTTTCTGATGTCTCGTATATTGTTCACGTCTTAAAATAATCATGAGAAACTCCATACGGATTTTATTCTGTTAACAACTGCAATCCAATCTTTCTTGACATGAGCGCCGGCCTACAGTCACTCCTGTGTGATGTATTTTTTTGGGGTATTTTAAAAGAAGTACTTATCCTGTGCCTTAAGGTTGTCTAAGCTTTTTGAAGTACAATGTGAGACAGGAGCAATTAGCCTCTACTCATCTCTACGGAAAACCCAGAAAATATGAAAAAAAAATGTTCCCACCTGTCTCTCCAGCACTGGTTCAGTTTGTCAGACTAAACTGACTTTAAGTTTCAGGTGTCACAATGAATCTGAATAGTTTTTATATTAAGTCTTAGATTAAAATTGTCAACCTAAAAACAATGTATTGACCTGCATTATTTAGTTTTCTTTTGCCCACTTTGGGGCAGCACAACAAGCTATAAAACACAACACTGACATGTCAGCTCATAAAGATTTCATGGCAAACATGTTCACACACAGTAGAGGCAGAAAAGACGTGTTTCTAGCCACCTGGCGAATGTCAGTCCAACATTCAATTTCCTTTTCGCTCTGGTTTGGTCTCCACCAACTCTTCGGGGGAAATATGTCAACTTTGTCCGTCTGCCCCGCTGCCTGCGGGGTGTGGAAGTCTACTTTATGGTAGCCTGACCTTCTTCTTCTGTCATATTTGCTATTTCATCATTAGCGACTGAAAGAGGACAGTCATTGCTAGCACGACTAAGAGGTTGCTTACCAGAAAACAACCAACTAATGCCGTTGTTCTTTCTGCCGAGGACAGTCTTGTTGCTGATGTATAGCATGTCGTTTAAAGAAAACTTCAGTACATTTTAATGGTGAAAAACTAGCATTCCTCCTACAATCCACACTCTGGTTTGTGTGTTTTGACAGAAGGAGAATCTCTCTTTGAGCTCCAGCCTGGAGTCCAGCTCACCTCATCAGTATGTATGTGCCCTCTTCATCCCCCCCCCTACACAACAACAGAGGCAGCAGGATGAAAGGGTGAACGGGATCCCTCAATAAAACAGAGCTGGATGGAGCCTTGTGAAGCCGCATTCCCTTCATTCTGGACCTGATATTTGTTGAGAGCAGACAGCAGGACTCTTCAAAGGCAGGGAACATTCCTGCAGGCCTCCTCAGATCTGAGACTAGCCTGCCCTCGCTGCACCCACCATACATATTCACACATATTCACTCTCACACACACACACACACATACATCAGTGAAAACAAACCTTCAATCCCTTATTTCCTCTACGGCTCCGTCAGTTCATTAATGTGCATCATGAATGTGTGTCTTTGTTTAAAAAGACATTAATCTCTCTGGATGATTCGCTATTAACATTTAAGAATGTCTGCAGATGTGCAACTGTGCGTCTTCACGCGACTGTTAATGTACTAGTCACCGACGGTGTTATCTCCTACCACGAAGCAACAAACACATTGATGCTTTTGGTGGCTGCAGTGTTAAAGCAATCACAGGGCTATAATTACACATATACTGTCGAAAGATAATTGTTTCACCGCTTAGAGCATTTACACTTCAAGACATCAAAACAGTGTTCATTGACACATCATTATGCTCTATGTTCACAGTTTATTCAGGTTTGTAGTTGTCTGTTACTATGTTAACGACTGAATCAGTAAGCATACTGTACATTGAATGCAAAAAAATAAGGATTAGAAGGAAGATGTACAGTATTAAAAAAGACTCCCTCTGGGCATTAGGGGAGACACAATGTGCATTGTAGAAGATTGAATATAAACGTAGACCAGAGACCAGACTAACAACAAACAAATACACTAAAAACAATGCACTAAAATTAATTTCCATCATTAGATCTGAGTGAACTGAAAGACAATACTGTTTTTACCCGGATACCCTTTTTAAGGACTGGTTGTCTTACAGGAGGTGCTGGCAGCAGCAGCAGCAGCAGCCTACAGGTGTTAAATGAGCTCATTTTCACATTGACTAAATTCGTCCTTGTTGAGTAAGACAATATTCGTGACAGTCATTTTCCACTTTTCATCAACTTCAATCATCACTCAGTAATTGTTTTGACACCAGATACTGTAGCTGTACAGTAACAGTGAGCAAATAAAATCTGTGCACAGCCTGAAGGTGCGTGACTATACGTGCTGTTCACTTTAAGCAGAGTAGCAGTAGTTCTGCCGGTGCATGGACACGGCACTAACAACATATTAGCCCTGTTGTTTACCTCGAGGCTCAGCTTTCCTGGAGGCTACTAAATTAGCATTGGCCTGTGCAGCAATATGCAATTAAGTCCAGTCTGCACCATGTCACAGGCGGATCAACACCATGCAAAGTCATGCCAATTGGCTTAGCACTAAGCCTGTTTGAAGTGTGCTAGGTAGTGGCGCTGGCTTGTGACTGATACACAAATCTGGTCACTTCAAAGGGACGCCCGAGCAGCCTAACCTTCGCTTTAGTAGTAAATCAGTGATTCATTCATTCAGGAGCTACCCTCCAGTTGATTACTGAGGTTTCTTAATGAGGCAGCATCATTGTGGCGGAGGACTGCCGGTTCAACATTCCAGCAGAAGAAGTCTGGGTAAAAGAAGTGAAAGAGAAACACTATTCCCTTCCTGAACAACAGCTGCCAAAGTATCTTCAGGCGAGGCACAAAACTTCTGATCACTGCGGTGGAGCTAACAACAGAGAATTGATAAAAAAAAACAGGTTACACTGAGGTGTGTACTGCACCAATATGAAGCATTCATTTTATATTAGTGGCATACATTCCACCAAACCGCAGGATATAATGCAGCATGAAATAAATGCACTGCATTGTTGTCAAATTCAGGCAGCTTGTGGGGCATTTCTCACTCTTCGCCCCCCCCCCCCCCCCCCCCTCAGCCTGTTAAGATATTTCAGGAAGACTTTCAAGTACATGAATTTGGATCTGCTTCTGTTTGACTGCCTCTTCTCCTGCCAAATTTGGGTATTACGTTCAGCCTTTTTCAGAGACGGCAACACATCTGAATTTATTTGATGGGATGATGTGCACAGGTGTGAATATGGAGAGAGGAAACTCTTGCTTGATCTCCTGTAGTCTGCCAACAGGCTGACAGTGTCTCCCTTTCTAGGAACATATTAGCATTCCTGCGGCGCACACCAATCCCAATACACCGTGTCGGGTCAGAGAAATCAAAGCGGGGCACATCTGAGGAATATCAGAGAGGGTACGCATAGATTAGTGTCCACAGGTTGTATCGCTAATTACAGCATAAGAGGGAAAATGGTGCTTGGCCGCTCTCTGAGGATAAGCTGTTGCCAAGTGATTGGCTGCAGGTAATCAATAGGCTCCCTGGGTGGGAGAGGCTGCGGGATGGGACCCTGACTTTTTGAATTTTGAGTAAAAAATTTCAAATTAAGTACTGATTTGAGTTTTTGGGGGTATGAAATACTCCCAAACTGTTTTAAAAACTGTACAAAGATTTGTATTAATAAATATTCAGTCTGTAAGTTAAGTCAAAATAAGGCATCTCAAAACAATTCTTCCATTATTTGATATATTTCCCACAACGTAAACCTAAAAATCAAGAAATGCAGACAGTCTAATATCTGTGAGATGGAAGTAGACAGCTGTGGCTGCCAAACCTGTGGATGATGACGGGAATGTTTTGTTTACAGACCACCTACTGCAACCACCCATGTCAGAAATGTCTGAGTCCTGTCTGCAGGCATAACAAAGCCTCTCAGACACACAAGCCAGCACCGAGGTAATACGATGGGAGCAGAAAAAGGACTCTTCGTAACCTCTACCCTGTCCTATTTATCCAACAAACCCCTTGCTGTGATCAGTGAACGTGTCCTCGGGGACGCCAGCAACAACAGAGCAGGTAATTCTCCCTCACCCCCTCCTGAGTCCATCATATCCACGGTGCAAAACAAGCCAGAGTCCCAACAGAATTGACCCTGATTTAAACCCAACACTTCAACCCTTTTCTTTCCTCTGTAGAATGTATTACCTAACACGCACTGATGGCTCTGCATGAAGGAGGAAACGCTATGCAAGGGCAGACAGGAGTCGAAGGGAAAAGGATTAGCGCGTGGGTAAGGATCGGATACGACCTTATTTACAACTAACAATGTTTTTCCGTGGAGAAGCCGGCCTTAATTTGCTGCTTAATAACTGACTTCCACCACCGTGTTCAAATCCCCCTGAGAGGCTTTTGTGGTTTGAATGCAAGATGTCTCTGCTGCCTGCACTGCAAATTAGCCTTTCAGAAAGGCACCTCACCTTCCGGCCACAGTTTGCAACACACAAGGGGGGGGGGGGGGGGGGTTCTGTTGTTTTTTTTCTTTCGTCTTACCTTGTGCCTTTCTGCCAGTAATAACCTTCAACTAACCTTTAAACCATTGTGAATAATTTAAATCCTATTTTCATATCAATGGCGGAGTCAAGCCAGGCAATTATCTTTTATCTGTGTACTTTGCTGTCGGAACAAAGCATAATAAAGTCTTCCCAAGAGATAAAGGGAAAGGAAAAGAGAGAGAGAGAGAGACAGAGAGAGAAGGCGTGGATAGTGTAGAAAAGCCATAGGCCATGAGGGCTTACTGGAGAAAAGATAGGAGAGATGGTTGATGAGGGGGAAAAAGGCAGTAAGAGAATAACACTAAGAAATGTGTGGATGCTTGTGATGCTATCTAGAAGACTCTAATGAAAATAATGAATAATTCACTAATGAGCAACAGATCTGTCATGGGAAGAAGTACTGCTTACATCTGCACTGGTTTCCGGGAAGAGGATGTGGCGGGTGCCGCATGTGTGGTTTTGTTTGTGTGGCTGGTGGAAGACAGTAAAGACAGACATGACAAATTGGCAGTTCAATTAGGAATGTTGGGGGTCGATGTCTTCTCGGTGCGTACGGTAGCATATGGCCCCATTCTGTGGAACGCTGCTGTCCACGCTGAAGACAGACTGTGGTGAAGCTAGGGGGTGGGAAATTGTCCAATCCATTGGAGGATTACATTTGAAGACGTGATGATAATGTTATAATTTACCTTTTCCAAATACCCATTTTTACTGAAGAGAGCTTGAACGCATCATAATGAAACTCAATGTAACCTCTGTTAACGTTAGCTTTGACCTTTGCAGGACCCGGTTCTATTATCAGGGGAAAGAAATCTGTGCGAGTGTCCCCTAGATGTTACGATAGTGCGTTTACTGCTCTCCTGGAATTTCTTCCATGCCCCCCGGACCCCCCTCGAGGGTCCGAGGTCCACAGTATCACAAGGTCTTGTGGGAAACACTGAGGACTCATGGCGGAGAGGAAGAATATGGTCCAAAACGTGGCTTCATTTCACAAAGAAAGATGACAACAGTGCTGCTTGTAATGTCTTGTAAATTGATTCTAAATGAGTATTATTGTTATCAGGCAGATATTCTACACTGTGTTCAGACTCAGAGGTAATAAAACAGCTGTGTATACACTAAAAACTTGTGTAGGCCGACTGTTTTTTTCCAACACAGAAAATTAATCAGCAATCAATAAGGGAATCGACCGATAAGCAGAATCAATAATGGCATCGGTATCAATACAATCTTAAATTAATCAATTCCCATTCCTAGTTAAAGCTCATTTGTGTGTCAGGGATTTGGAGCCATGTAGTAGATGAGTGATCCCAGGGAAAAATAATGGAACGGGAGCATGAATTAAAAAAAAAATGGTGAAGAAGAAATTCCCCTTGGAACTCATTAAAATTCAGCAGTAGAGCAACACCCCCCCCCTCGCTTCTTCTTTCCCCTCCCTCTCTCCTCCCCCCCCCCCCCCTCTTTCCTCCATCTGTTCCAACAGCTATCGTCTCGCCTCGTTGCCTCCCTGCATGCCTCCCTGGACTGTCCATGATCATTCTGATGAATTCATAAAACTTGCTGCATTCTTGATTGAGATGGAGCAGTGGAGAAAACAAGAGTGATGGAGAGAAGAAGAAGAAAAAAAAAAAAAGCAATATCCACAACCCGTGAGGAAGGCAGAGGGGGGAGGTGAAGAAGTGAATGTGTTTTTGGGAGTGATGGGATGCAGAGATAACAAGAGAAAGAGGAGAGGAGAGGAGGATAGCAGCTATAGGCTTTGCAATATTAATCCATGGTGCAGAGATAAAACAGACAGGTGAGCCCTGCAAGAGAAGGCAGGATTTCCTTTATTTGAGGCTGAATGCAGGGCACGTTATTGGAAGAGCTGCCATTTTTTGAACCAAGACCAAACTTTCTCTGACTTGCATCTGCCTACTTTACCAAAACCCCTGAATAGCAGACCAGAGGCAGAGCTCGCAAAACCCCAGGATCAGATCACACAAGGGTATTCAGCTCTTCCCCGAAGCCGCATTGGTGGAGAGATGCAAAAGCACACGGCGTATAGTGTCATGTGTGTATGTCGTGTTCACATGTATGCTGACAATTCAACGGTAACAAATCCCAACTGAAATCAATGCAATTTGCAGCTTATTTCTGAAATAGCGGCGTCGTATTCTGCAGTATCCTTGCGACTCGGCTAACATCAGAAGGAATGATTACCCTTTCATGAAATACATCATAAAGCTGCAGAAGAAATTAGCAGAATGCCACGTATCTAATGAGTGGCTGATTGAATAAACTGTCATCTGGTAATTACATAGACAATGCAGACGTGATGTGTCACAAATGTTAGAATTCAACACAGGTTGCAATGATTTATCGAGCACATTGCACACAATTATTGACGGTAGTGTGCCCGTGACATGTTTTTGCTGATCAGATTTTGTTTTTTCATCAATAAATGTGGAGAGTTCATTTTCAATGGATCTCTTCCTGTAGCTGAAATCTGCTTTTTTATATAAACATACACACACTCTTTTTTTTTCCAGCTGCATTTGGATTGACAGCTTGATGGATCCACCGTACAGGCAGCCAAGTGGATGATGTGTCGGTGGTTCCTGGCAGCTTTGCCATGTTCTGTGTGTTCATACCCTCATTTTGTGACACTTATAAATGAGATGTTTCTCGAAAAACCACACATCCCTCTAGTTGTTAAGCCACTTACCAAACACATACATTCCACTTACTGTGAAAATCAGGTTCTTACGAAGCATGTAAAAGCTTTAAATCTATAGTGTTTACATGAAACATACTGAGTGACAGAAGAGCTCAGAGCTCATCTGATTTTGTCGAGCCCATTTTCCTCTCAGCTACATCAAGCAGCTGCCACGAGCCCAGAGCAATGGCAAGCAGTCGCTGTCGAGCTTATTTTGTCAGAGAGCGTGTGTGGAGTTATGGTGATGATATGAACATTTCATGTCACGATCACCCTGGCCAAAATAATAGCAATTTCCGATAATATCCCGATAATTATCTAAATTCGCTTAAAACTCTTACAGTGGCACTAAAACATGCAGCAATCACTGCATCTTACATTTATATTTGTTATTGCAGTAATACAAATACTTTTGTAGTGAACATCCTTTTTTTTGGTGAAAAACAAACAATCTTAAATAAGATGATAAGTCGAAAGGACTCGCAGGATAAATAAAGTGTAAATAATAATTATCTTACATGATAATAACGTTTCATTTCTCAGATTCACTGCTTCGTTTTTGCCGGCTTGCTCTCTTCATTCACTCTCTAGCTCGGTCCACCACTGCTCTTTGAAGGGTTTGCTTACAAACATCAACCCATAATTCTGCATTAATACCTTTAAATCAAGCTCTATTTTCCACTTATCTACCTTGATAGCAAGCTAGACAGCTTTTTCAAGTCACTCATGACAATATCCCAGCAATGGAAATTCACCACGATCAACTAATCGTGAGTGTTCTTATTGCTTATCTGTGATATAATCCTATAACATGTACACAGTGTGTGTGTGTGTGTGTGTGTGTGTGCGTGCGTGCGTGCGTGCGTGTGTGTGTGTGTGTGCTCAATCCCATCCATCTGTTTTCATCTTCTCCAAAGTGCAAGTGCTTGAATCAGTGTGTGTGCGTTACATACTGCGCTGCGAGACATAATTGCATATGTATAGTCATATTCACAGCTTCTCACATTCATGAATCCTTCTCACGTCCGTGAGAAGACACAGGAAGTGTGGGAGTAATCACATAACAAGTGAGGGTCAGGTAAGGCCATGAGAGGTCTATTCTATCCAGGTATATGTTCAATGTAAAGAGATTCTACAGGAGTTATATTGTTGTGTGTTTAGAGATTGTGTTCATGTTGATACATGACAATCAGAGATTGGCCAGATGTATTACCTCAAGGCCAAGCAACCATTAATCCCAATCTTTTTGACTTTTTTCTATTTTGCTGCCCCTTCACCACCACAACCACACTCACTCATACAAAACACATACACCAAGCAGAAAACACAAAGTCTCCATTTCCCTCTGGTCGTTTCTCAGCCTTTGAATTACGCACGCTGACTAATTGACCAACAGCTTGGTGCAGAATCTATCCCCAGAGAGAGAGAGAGCAGCGAGTAGGAGAGAGGAGGCTGGTTAGGCACGATCACAATGGGAGGACTGGGGGACTTAATGATGTGCTGAACATCAAAAAGGAATTCCTTAATAAGCTGAAAAATGCTCTCCCTTGCAAACAACTTGTCTTCTAAAACATACTGTATACGTTTCTTTAGAATAGCGCGATTAGACAATTACACTAAAAAGCATAAATATCATTAAGACATATTCGGAGCTAATTAATTTCGTGGGTGTAGCGTTCTAGTGTGGAGAAAGAGATGGAAAATACAGAAACTACAGAGGCAGCAAATCCATTTTATTTTTGTTAATTTGCCGACTTCCCACTGGGAGAGGTAAAATAACCCCCAGCCAGACTTTTGTCTTTTGCTGTTAATAATAATAGAGCTGCTTTTTCAAGCTAGGCAAACACTGAGCCCGATTTGCATAGCTTAGGATGTGCATCGCTGCAGAAAAAAAAAGGGCCAATATGTCCTTAAAAGCTGCAGCAGCTTTAGTGTGTTTTTGTTTTGTTACCCCGTTTTCACTTTAATGTGCTAATATGTTGTCAGAGGCAGTTCCCTGGATTTTTTTGGCACAGCCACATAGACACACTTTCTCCTATTATTCCTTCAGCACTGCCTTTTCACTACTCTCTCTCTCTCTCTCTCAGTGCCATTCTCACCTGTCTCTCACCCACAGCCCCCTCTCGTCTCCCCCTCTCGTCTCCCAGGGGAAGGATGCCCAGGCTTCTCTCATGACAGATCTGTTCCCTGCAGATTTGAACTGCACATCCTGCCTCTCTTCAAGGTGACAGACTGTTGTACGCCCAATTCGCCCCCTAAAGCACTCCCCGATGTCTTTCTCACAGTGTCTTCAGCACAAAGCACACACGATTCCCACAGATCAAACACCATCTTATCCCTATAAACTTTATCAAAAGAACAGCTGGGAACAAGTATGACGGAGAGAACTTGAAGAGCTTGCCACAGGGCGCTGTGTAAATTATCATGTAAATATGCAGATGCACCTGTGTACTCCGTTTGTATTTGTCAGAGATAAAGACTTTAGATAAATGAGAGGATGTGTTAAAGCTAACCTTAGACCGACTTCAAAATGAAGCGGGGTTGTGTGTTCGTGTTTCGAGATGGAAGAGACTTGAGTAAACACCCGGACTAGCAGCTCTGTGAAGCAGTATGAAGGCACAGAAGAGCTGTGAGATAAATGTTAGCATCAACATGCTAACATGCTCACAATGACAATGCTAACAATGAACCGTTTACAATTCATTGAAAATAGTTAAAACAGTTAAAAGTAAATAAAAAAAAGATGCGCAAAAACTCAGAAAAGCGCCTTGTCACTTAAATTAAAGGACAATCGCTGGTCTTCCTTTAAGGTCAGCCCACCTTAAGAGAGCCTGAGCCAGAGTTGTTGCTAACGTCGGGGCTAACCCCTTAGCTGTATAAAGCATGCTGGCACAGAGTTGTAGCATTTATTCACCAATAATTAAATAACAAATTAACTCCAAAATGTCACGCTACAAGCTTTTTTTGCTGCTTGATACAAGAGGAAAAGTCCCAGAGTTCTCATTTTCCATGTGTTTTCACCAAATGTAGGGTGAAAATACCTGCATTTCCTCATATCACAAGAAAGTCGCAGAAAAGAAAAGTATTTATAAGACAGTTTCTTCCAATATCGTGTCAGCCCTGCAAGGCAACATCCAACATCTTGTTGGTTATTGGTTAATGATCAGTTAAGAGTCAGTCAGAAAAAAATAATTCAAAATTAGCATTAAGCTGTATTGTATGAAAGGAAACACTCAAAAAGTTTGGAGAATAATGCTATGAGTCATTAACATTGAACGTTTTTGTTGGGAGTAGGGGTTTATAATTAATGATGACTAATCAGTACACGACGCAACAATGAATAAATCATCTTAGAATAATAGTAATGGAAGAAGATTAAGGGCAACAGAGAGAGAGGCAGGCAGGGGAGAGAGCCTGGTGTTCATCATTTGCACTTGTGTGCATGTACAACTAGACACTTCCAGCAGAATGTCAGAAGAGAAAGAGTCCAATTCACCTGCAAATCAGACACATTTATGTGCCAAATGAGGCGCGCTGACAGCCTCACAATCCTCAGGCGGCGCTACCACCCTCCGAGTTTAACAAGATCTATGAAAGTAGCCGAGATGTCCACTCTTCCAATAAAAGGCGAGGCAGCAGAAGCTCAGGATGAGACTAATTTTCTGCCTTTTTCATCTCCAGCTAGTCAGAGCGAGTTAGCGTCCCACCCGATGTGTTCATAATTCAAATGGCAATGCGTCCGTCCGTCGTACTGACGTGCCATGCATTATTCAGCACAATGCTTTTTCTCCCGCAAATAGACAAATAGAGCACTATTATGGCGGCACTAAGGCAAAAGGCAAACAATCAAAATGGCAGACATTAATTGCTTGATTAGGCAAAATAAATGGAGGTTGACAAAAGAGGAAGCAGTCACTTTATACTGGCAGCTGTGCGTGATTTTATAATTGGCTCAGGTTATCTTACAGGTACGACAGGTCAGGTGCATGTCAAGATTAAACAAATAATCAGACACAGGGCGGCACCTGATGATCATTTTCATTATCAATTAATCTGAGAAATATTTTCTCAATATCACAATGTCTCAGAGCTCCAGGTGACGTTTTTCAAATTCTTTTAATGGTCACACCAACAATTCAAAACCTAAATATATAAAAAACAAACGTTTATCCCTCTGTTTGAGAAGATAGAAAACATTTGGATTTGACTGAACCAGTAAACAGATTGTCAAATGTGCTGCCGTATAGTGTTCTTGGTTTAACTTAACGTAATCATGGTTATTGGGAATACCAAAGACTCATGAATGAGAACAAATAGATGATGTTCTGTTTATTGATCATTCCGGTCAAATTAGAGAAAAATCCCCGAGTCAAGGCTGAGTTGTTTAGTGTAAACTCAATCCATTGATTAAATCTGATTTACGGCTTAGAGGTCAGCAAAGATCAACTAATGTAATGGCCTGGGTGCGTGCAAAGACCTTTTGTTTGATAATCTGGGTCAATACTGCCGATACAATCATGGGTAGAGGTATGAGGTGAGACAGAAGGAAGTGGCCTGTGCTCCAGGTTGATTAAAGGCTGACTATATAATCCCAGACAGACTCCGAGAGTCTCAGTGGACAAACACCAGAGAATCATCGCTGCTTTTATCAGGTAACTCCACAATGATCAATCACACAACCATCAAAGAGAGCGGTATAGGGGACATTGTTTTGCTCCCACCAAACAGGAAGCTCCCAAGTTTTTCAGCGTAATTTTCAAAAACTGTTGAGCGTCTCACATGCTGTGAGAAAGTCTCCTTCTGTTCAAAGCAGCCGTCGAAATGAATACACATTTCTTTTAAATCTCACACTGCATAAAGCAAAGCAATTGAGTAAGAGCTTCCTGCCCGATAAGCTGGTAAGCATGTCAGTTCGTACCCAGTGGTGTGTGTTCTTGTGTGTGTGTGTGTGTGTGTGTGTGTGTGTGTGTGTGTGAGAAAGCCAGTAGGGAGGAGGGGATGTTGTTCCACCTGACACGGCTCGTCCGCCCACCTGACAAAGCGTTAATTTGGGGAGCGGTTGTTCCTTTGTTTCTCAGAGGAACAGAGCCACCAGGTGGCCGCTGAACCTTTCTGCTCATGTCTCGTCACACACGAAACACGACACAGCATGGACGCGTTAGAGCATCTGCGCACACGCACGCACACACACACACACCTACCAATCCACTTAATGCGTTCACCGTCACAGATACGTAGTTGTACATGCAGAAACACACACACACACACACACACACACACACACACACACACACACACACACACACACACACACTAGCCACACATGGAGTGAGCAACTAAAAAAAAAAGAGACACTTGTTCTATAGACACTGATTTATATTCCAAAGTGCTCGTGTCAGATCCCGCCATGTAAAAAGGGCTCTATTACTAATAAATGAACATACGATAAAAAAAAAAGAGAAAAGATTCCCTTCAAATCTGCCTGTATGAAGTGAATCTTTTATGCAAATGGAATTTCAGATGAGGTGGAGCTATCTTCAGAGACCTTGACTGTTTTTCCACAGCCCTCTATTAAAATGTATGCCACCGCTGATTTATAAATTTTATTAATAGCTCGCCGCTGAGGAAAGAGAAGCAAAAGTGATGAAACAGCTTCTCTTCAGTCTTTCTTCTACGCGGTCCCTCTTTCCCATCGCTGGTCCAGCAGGTCCCTCGTCACTCTCTCAATCTCTTATGCTCCCTCTGTTTCCCTCTCTCTCTCTCTCTCTCTCTCTCTCTCTCTCTCTCTCTCTCTCTTACTCCTCTGTGGTGTCTCATCGTGATTTTATAATTGGGCTCTGCTCATTGTTATTCAAAACCCTGTAGAACCAATTAGTGGCAGACCTCCCGACCTTCAGTTGCTATGTAATGGTGGTAACTAAAGACTCTAAATGAGGCAGCTGAGAGCAAAGGTCTGAATTTTCTTTAGTTCCTGATTAATAATTCTGTCAACCCTATCACATGCAGACATTAAACAGAATTTCTACTTTAAGGCTCTCGTCCTTTTTTTTTTTTTTATGGCTTTCTTTTCACTTTTTTACTGCCTTTTATTAATCTTTAAAGAAGCCCTGGATGCTCCCTCCCTGCTCTCTTGTCAGATAAATGTTGAGATAAAAGGATAATGAGACTTTGCAGGGAACCTGGTGCAGTGAGGGAGGGGTGGCAAGTGACCTCTGCCAACAAGTGTGGACCATCGGAAAAGATGATTTCTACTGAGAAATTGTTATTGCTGGTAAAAAAAAAAGCCTGCACTTTCCCTCACATCTCAGTCTTTTATCCCTGATGTTGACTTTTATTTAAACCCATAACAAACAACTGACAGATCTTTCTGCTTCTCTGCAGTCAGACAGCTGCATAACCATGAACATGTGACTGGATTCAGGGTCACAGATTGCTGACGGACCGAGAATTATGATGTAAGATTTTGCGTTATTACAATAAATTCTAAAAAAAAATGCCAATTGCTGTGTACTACTGAGACCCTCATGGATCAAGTGGAACATTTTTTTTAACACAATTGCCTTAAATTAGGCTCATATTTTAGTCTTATGGGAACTGAACTAAGTCTGGTTAGTGGTTAGTCTGGCTGGTTACGGTTAGCCAACGCTAGCAGGTGCCATTACATTTCAGAATTCACAAAACTAAGTCCATAATGATATCACATTAATGTTCTTGTTGAGCTTTTATGCGTCATTATTAGTAGGTGTAAACCTGCCGCTGTGTAATAAAGTACAACATAAAATACTGAGGGATGCCACAATATAGAAATGTGTCTGTTCCCTCTGACATTTTTACAGCTCTTCTTCTCAAAGCACACACAAAACAAAGCAAACCGACACATTCACAGGTAAGGGATGCACCGATACTACTACTACTACACAACTCAAGAGGAAGGGTTTGTCCCGTGAAACAGAATAGTGCTAGTCCACCCTAAAGGTCAGCCACTTCGGGGCTAATCCCCGACACTTTAATCAGCAGCTGGCTGACACAGGATTTATCTTGTGCCTCCTCATGAGTCCTGAGGAGTTGAAGCATTTATTCACAGACAAATAAACTGTAAACACTGCACTGCTATGCACACAGCTATTGTGTTATAACAGCTACAACATCAAGGCCATGCTGTATCACGGACATAATGTTATAATAATAACAAAAATAGATATCCAAATAGCTTGATCCTATGTGTTTTCGAACGCCAATTTTGTCTAATTCAGACAGAGAAGGACAAAACAACAAAACATCCTGAATTACTTGTCATTTTCTGTACGCGTTGACACAACTATGACCTGCGATGCATCTGAGCCGTATTACAGAAACTTCATATGTCGGGCTTAACTTAAGATCTGCTGAGCCAACATAAACTTTTAAATGCCTTTTCTTTCACATTTTATAAATTGCAACATCAGGTCAGAAGTTGAATTCCCACAGTTACTAATTTCAGACTTATTGGTTCCCTGATTCCTATCTCTGTCAGGAACTTCCTCAAGTCCAATCCACTAAGCTGCTATTAAATGTTGGATAATGTACAAATGCAGAAAAAGAAAACAGGGATATGAAAAAGGAAGAAATGAGAAAGACAAAAGAGAGAGAGAACATAAAAATGTAACTTCACCTCGACACGTCTTTGAAGTTGTCCTTTGACATCCACAGGGAAATGTCTGTATCAGTAGAGTCTAAACAAAGACAACCTGCCACAGTCTATACATGTCTGGCTGGGTTCTGGTCATGCTCCCAACAAACACAACATGAACTTTCTGCAACCTTGTCATCGCTGAGTCACAGTCGGGCAGAGAAGTCTTAGTTCACCTACAACAGTAAATACTGACAAATGTCATCAGGCAGTCCACAGTCACAACAGATAACTCCAATGTAACATTATGCTTAGCCAGATGTCACCCAGTAACACTTAGGCAGCAACTTGACAGTGGGGAAACATCTAACATGCAGAAAGAAAGCCTCAGGAAGTCCCTATAAATATATCAGCAGAGAGACCGACTAACAGATGTAATGCTGACTTATTGATGGACATGCAGAGAGACAGAGGCTGACTAACTGAGCGGTAATACACAGACAGAAGGTGCACACGGGCTGTGTCTTTTTTCTGTGTTTCCAAAGAAAATACAAAATCTTGTAGGTATCAATTAGATCAACCTATAGTCTTGTTTGAATGTAGTTATGACACAGAATGAGAAATATTACCTGTTTTCACTGGATAAATAAGGGCTGATGTTTTTTACATCTGGACTCATGTATGTGTACTAAACTTTATTAAAGACGTGTATGAGGCTTTTCAAACGCGGGAAAGAGTCCATAGCTGGAGTGCAGAACAGCAGAGTGTTATCCTATTCACTGTGTAGCTGCAGAGCTATAACCGGTGGTGGTATCCATGCTAGAAGCTGGCGTCAACATATAGGCCTCTACATTAGCAGCCTGTTGCCTGTCAGCCACCTCTCCACAGCTGATCCTCACTTTTTAACATGAAAACTTAAACCTCAAAAATATGTTTTTTGACATTATCGTTGATGTTAATTAAGGCACTTTGAGGTGGACATACAAATAAAGATAGGAGAAAGTGAGTGCATCTATGTGGAAATGCATATCCTGTCAGGAGCACAGAAAAAGTATCAGCCTTATCAGCCTGAGATACCAGTCAAACTCCTGCAAGTCCTAATTAACGCCACATATTAAATCCTGATAGACAGGACGGTGTCTATACATGTTGTTGACCAGATCGGTCCGAGAACCTGAATTTCACCTTCGTGTGCGCATTGACTGCGGGAGAAGAACCTTGAGCCAGATGGCAAATAAATGCTTTTATCGCCACTGGCATAATGTGCATTGATTGACAAGGACCGAAAAAAGCAAGGACTTTAATAATCTGACTTTAATAAGAATTCATGAGGGCTTTTTGCCTGATGTTCCTCCCTCTATGGTTGCATCTGTGTGTGTGTGTGTGTGTGTGTGTGTGTGTGTGTTTGAGAGAGAGAGCGAGTGTGTGTGGGTGCACATTTGTATATGTGCATGATTGAGATACTGCAGAGTATGAAAAAAAAAAAAGTGACGGAGGAGTGGGTGCAGGAAAGACAGACAAGCACAACAACATCAAATATCTTATTTTCCACTCGTGGGCTGCTAGACGCGAAAGAAAAAAAAAAAGGCAAACTAATGAAAAGCAGAAAAGACCTACTTTCAGTACTCCTGCGTACAGACGTGGAGGGCTGGTGTAAGAGGAACTAATGACACAGATGAGAAAACAGCCCTCTAGTTAGTCCCATTAGCTTTACTAATAACGGACTTTGAGACCTGTTATGCCGCAGTCTAAAGTCTCTTTAGCTCAGGGTGCTAAGGGCCATTTTGCTGTGCATAATGCTAACCCATTACGAGTCTACAGCCAGCCTTAATCAGTCCTGGTTCCCTCTCTTGTGTAATAAATACTGGATTGTCTGATGCTCCCTTTACCAATCAAACCACACACTCAAGTGGATTAATTGATTCAACGCATGAATGCATGCTTGCACAAACACTAACAAACATGCTCCCACACACGTGCACACGAAAAAAACTGCATAACATCAAGACCGGAACTAATGAGAGCCAGATCAACACGACGAGCCAAAAGAGACAAGCAGGAAAAGGGTGTATTGATAATTGGTGGATGTCATTGTGTGAAAATGGTCATCTCCATCTCCCAGAATACATGTTGAGGCATCCAAACTTAAGATGCCAAAAAAATTCTCTCTCAACAAACAAAGTCTGGAGCAGCTCGTTCTAAAATAGATTACTTATATCTTCGCTGATATCAAACCAACCCATCTACTTTTGGCCCCTGCTTTTATTGTAACCCCATCTGTCACAGAGAGATAGACATCAACAATTCCCCTTTTGTAAAATTGCAAAAATGCAGCTGGATTCTTCACACGGCAGCCTTGTTTACTCTCTTGTAACACTCTCGGCCTTGTTTCAGCGTCTTCTTTTTATCTAAATCTGAGTGCTCGTGTAGATAGAGGAGGACGGATGAGCAATTTGTTGGCGGGGAGAGGAAATGAAGCTTCCTGCTTTTTATTGGGATGCTGGAGGGATCACATGACACTGCAAGGGATGTGGGAAGAAGAAGTTTCTTCAGACAGCTCACTCGCAGACATGCATGTTTTACCGTATGTGCACAATAGAGCTGCCACTTTCAGTTTGTGTAAGTCAGCAACCAAAACAAGGTTTGCTGCTTTCTTCGTCTTGTGCGATAGTAAACTGAATATCTTTGGGTTTTGGACTTAAAGTGGACATCTTGAGCTCTGGGCTTGAGCTTTAATCGATCGTTCACATGTATACGTATAATTAGCAAACAATAAATCCCCACACATACAGAATATGGTACATACTTGAAGTGTTTTCAGATCACATTTGATCTTTTCTGCCTCTGGAGAGTTCATTTTCTAAATTTCCAGCCATTCACTGCCGCGGTAACACCACTCATGTTGCACATCGTGACACCGGAATTGTCGGGCAGCACTCTTGCATTTAGCCGCTGCAGAAGGGTTTCCTGAAAGCCCACAGAACTATGAGAATAGAGTAAAATGTTTTCGGAGAGTACGGTGTCACCGTGACCTTTACTTTGAAATGGCTTTTATCGTGATGTGGCGTGGAGGCACCAATGACACATTTTTCAAGGGTAATGGTGCTGTCGCAACAGAGCTGGGTTATGTGGCCTAAAAGTTGTTGTAACATGATACGGCAGCAGGCGAGTGGAAAAAAAAAGAGAAAGAGGGAAGCTGAGGTTTCACAGAGACATTTAGAAATAACTGAAAGTTCAGCGTGAATGACGGAGAAGTGATGGAGTAAGGAAAGAGAGAGAGCAGGGGAGAGAGGTGAACTCAAGATGAAGCTAATGAGAGAGAAACGTTGAAAGGGTCAAAAACAGAAATAAAAAAAAAGGAGGAAGTAGAAAGATGAGGAAAAAAAAAGTAGGTGTGAAATGCAACATGAAGTAGTCATTATGTTGGTTATTGGTTTAAGCATCATGTGGTTGTGGTGAGTACAGACGGGCATTCGTCCAGCCGTATGGAAAGCAGGTTGTGAAAGACAAATATGCTGACCCAAACCCATCATGTTCCTCAAAAGTTAAGAGCGGTTTCATGTTCGCACAAAAGAACATACAAAAGCAAGAGCTGGAAAATTCAAGATGGCCAACTCGTGTTCCTTTTTTGCCTGTATATAATTGTTTTTCTTCTTTTAAAGCATCTGTATTCCTGTTTAATTGAACTCCGCTAAAAAGCATTCAACTCGAATTTTGGGGTCAGTGAATGTTTACGGTGTTGCATGAATTAAAGCGAACATATGTTATGACTCATGAAGCCCACATGCATCTCTATAACGTCGACTGGATAGACATGACAACCCATTGTCCTGGGGTTTTCCTCCAAACCCTTTAAACCACTAAACAGATGGCCAATCCACAAAAGTGTTTTGCTCACAAGAGAGAAGGCGATGTAGCACGGGGGAAATTGGCCCACACCATGATGCAACAACTCAACAGGAATATTAATCCAAACAACAAACCTAATTGCTTTCACACTGGTGGGGTGTGATGTTTGCATCAGCGAATCTTAACACTTATTTTCGTTTCTCAACACCAGCACTGGCCCTCTGTGGAGTATAGAGTGTCTGTCACACGGTTCATAAGCCCCCCCCCCCCCCTCCCTGTCCATGACCACTTCTGCAACCCACCATAAATCCTTAACGACAAACTCTATAAACTTCTCTGGGCTTGAATATTTATGGATGCCTGTGGTTCCCCAGAGAGGCGTTTTCTGTCTGGGGCTCAACACACGACAGAAACGTCTCTGGCCTGTTACAGCCCTCATGCTGAAAAGAAGTTGCGAATACAGACGCGGTGGTCTGCTCGGCTTGGGTCATAAACAAAATGGCCCCCCGTGGTGCAAGAGGAGTAACATATCAGAGTTTATTCAAATCCATAGCACCAGCATAAACCAACCTCTCTCCAGGTGTCTGTGGCTCAGGCTCTCATGGCTCCTGGTGCTCAGGCTTCCTGACTTTAATCAAGCTGAAGTCTTTTAATCAAACAAAGAGTTGACAGGTAGTCAAAATCACTTCAGGCTGTATCAACTCATCATCAGATCTTATTCGGAAGTCCAACTTCCTCCATGGTTCAGTGCCAAAACGGCCATTTAAGTCAAATTACTAAGATGAAGACCTGCCAGTATTTGTCTACGTTGACACAGTTGAAGTGTAGACACTGCTTAGCATTACCTTAAATATGCTTCTAATCTTTTAAAACACAGTTCAATTTGAGCCTCTCGGCACCACATGACCAGAGGTTAACTCACATGACCGGAGAGTTTAACGCACATGAGAAAGAGTTTAAAAGTGAAATGTCAAGTTGCACGTACTGTTGCCAAAAGTTAATTCAAACTTTGTAATTGTTGCTTCAACATTAGACATTATGAAAGAAGTAACCCTGAAACCAAAACAGTCATGTTAACTAACCCAAACTCTCCTGATGGATTGTTGCACAGAACCATCTGAGAAACCGTCATTGGAAACTGTTTGGAAAAGGGCAGTTCTTCTGCAAAAAAATACATGGCAAGTGATTGGACGAACCATCTGTCAATCAAACTCTTGCCGAAGCGAGGTAGGAGAACGAACAGTCGCCGCTAGCAGCTCCTCACAGGATGCTGCAGGATTTCGTGACCTCGCGAGAATCCAGTTGCCGGTGCAAGGTAACGTGTTTAGATCCCTAAACGCCAATATACAAGTTTGCATTGAGATGATTAGAAAATGCTTTGTTTCGGAGCATTGTTGTACCTTGGTAATGTTTACAGGCAATAAATCAATTATGGAGGATGTGTTGAGAAAAATAAAACTATTCCACGTCCTGTTTTTTACCAGTTACTTTCGCCAGAAATAGTTTTGCATCTGTAATTTACTGTCGGGTCACAACAGGTCAGGTCATTTTTAGTCAGGGGCTTCCCCGGGCTATACTTGGCATGCAAATTCACTACAGACACAAACGGAGAGACAGAGAGCCAGCTTAGGTATTACAGTAAACAGTATGTCCTATACTGTAGAGAATGAGAGAGAATGTTATATAGACGGAGACTGAATGAACACCAGGATAGGGATGAGCAACACAGCCTAAAATGTATACCACAGTATTTTTGGGGGGGGGGTTTGCGGTGTCTGTATTCTATTACGATATTACAAAATGAAAAGCAATACTCCACTGAAGAAAGAGTTTGGCACAGGCGACTGAGATGAAAAAAGTACGCCACCAAGCCCAAATATGCAAACATCAGACAAAAATATACAACCACATGTTATCCAAGGCCCATACATACGTCACATGATATAAGCTGAACCATCTCCATGACAAGTGAGCAACTCAATCCACCGAGGACGGCGTCTAAATGTAACTGAAAACTTTAGAAACATTAAGTTGGATCTTGTGTATAAAAACACAATATTGCCATAAATCAGCCCTGTTAATTGATTTCCAACATATGAGTATATGAGTATCAACAGCCTCCGAAAAAATTCTGAAAGTATAAAAATGTATTATATATTATATATTGTGCTATCGCCCGCCCGTAGTTAACCATACCCAGTGGAGGTAAATATCGTAGCTTTAATTGTTACAATTTAAATAAGTGACGATAATCATGAGAAATAATATATTTCAGGGGCATTTTCTGACACCACGGTTCCTTTTCTTTTCAGGAAGTACAACTACTAGCCTCCTACTTTACACCACTATGACACCACCTAATTGTAATAATGTGGCGTTCGGTGCCTTTGGATCATTATCAGCGCAGGAAGCAGACACCTTGCCATACCTCGTGAAACTGTGACACGAAACAGAACCTACACATACTTTGCATTGTGTTCCGTCGTGTGTTAGCAGAGGTGTTAACATGTAGTGCAGCGGAGGTGGCACAGCCTGTGCTACTGTCCACGTTCTGCTCTTAAAAACAACCTCTGACCTCGGTGAGAAAGCTCAATAGTTTTTACGAGCCTCTTAGCACCCCT
The DNA here is from genome assembly GCA_032191485.1 of Leptoclinus maculatus. Classification (NCBI taxonomy): domain Eukaryota; kingdom Metazoa; phylum Chordata; class Actinopteri; order Perciformes; family Stichaeidae; genus Leptoclinus; species Leptoclinus maculatus. The sequence goes on along the minus strand of JAVDOI010000001.1, from coordinate 22,925,287 downwards.
TCACAGCGGTAATGTTTCACTTTTACTAATAACTTTCACTCTTTCTAATAACAGTAATTCCCCCCTATGATTCATAAGTAATACGTCTTTAAGGGGGGAACACTATTCGTGGAGGTCTGCCAAAACCCAGCTGAAGAAAATTAACTTGCATGTAATTTCCCCCCAGAGTTGAATGTGTTGAACCCATCTGACTATGAATGTTTGTTAGATTTTGAGAGGAGAGTGGGGTGATGGGAGTGCATGTGTGTGTGTATGTGTGTGTGGGCGGGTGTTAATGTGTTGACATGATTACAATAACAATTAACTAGATGCTGAAAATATATGGCATTCCCTCCATATATGTATGTGATTGAGTGTTGAGTGACTGAGCTAAACTCTGTTCATTTCCATTTTATTTCTATTTCATTTAAAATCTTGCGGTAAGCGTGAAGAGTTCATCAACAGGCAGTGTGTCAGTGTCAGTGGGCAATTATGAAGATCTGCTTGGCTAAGCAAGTGGATTCCACTGATGAATCCATCCACAGACTGCCTGCAGCAACCTGCTATACCTGCTATATCAAGCCCTCGGTGACATTAACCTGAACATCAAAGTGTGAAAGGTTTGTACATTAGCTACAGCAGGTAGGATATTGGTTGTGTTAGAGGACTGCACTAGTTTTAGTAAAATAACAATACCACAGTGAGGATGAGCTTGATATCTTGGATGACTGTGATGCAAATGAAAACATTTAGAAATATTACATAATATAATAAATACCTCCAATACAAGTTCAAGGTCTTTTTTCTTCTTCTTCAAATGTCACTTAAGTAAAAGTACAGAAGTATTATCAGCAAAAAGTACTTAAACTACCAAACGTAAGAGTACTCGTGCAGAATGGCTCCATTCAAAGTGTAATATTGTTATAGAATACACTATACTATTCTATTTGTATCACTAATGGTGACATGTAAGATTTAGTTTTAGTGTTGTAGTTGATCAATGTGGAGTCAATTTCCATACTACTGGGTATATTGGTATTACGTAAGCATATCATGTGTTTTTTTAAATGTAAAAAATAAGTAGTAACTATAAATGTAGTGCAGTAAAAAGTCTAGATGTATAAACTTAAGTACAGTACTGTTTCTTGAGTAAATGAACATTCCACCACTGGTTATTTGGAAAAGAAAATTCATGTCTTTATGACATTGACAGTTTAAAGGGGCTGTATTTATACTGAACATGAACAAAGCAGCAACAACTATTGTCTATGTGAAGATATAATGGAGTAATGTCTAACTCTGTGTGTGTTGTTATCTGAGCTTTGTTGTCATCGCCGGGCCGGCCATTGCTTGTTTTAGTGCATGTTCACGTATGTGAGCTTGACCCACTGGTTAGCTAACGGCCGCCGCTCTGCACTGCTCTCATAGGCCCAGCGGTATATACAGCCGATAATGCCGGGTGGCTTCCAAAAGAAAACACCCCCGCAGCTGAACTCGCATGGGATAGCCGAGACCAAAGTGGAGCGCAATTGAGTTAGATTATGATTCATTTAATTTACAGTAAGACAACATGCGTGCACCTGGATTGAGCAAAGATGCACTAAAAGAAGATGTGCAACATCATGCCAGACTTAAATAGTGTCTGCAGGAGCATATTTCAATAGAAAACACAGCTTCTCTCTCCCTTTATCCACGATTGGTCTGATAATGAGCAGTCTACAGCAAAAACCTGGTAACTACTAAAAATCAGTATTCGTGAACACACACACGTTTTCAAACCCATGAAAGTATAATATCACAAAGCTTTACTCATGCATCGCTTACATCTGAAGCTTTCATTAACTTTCCAACAAACCAAACATGCACCAATTGCCTAAACATCAATAGACAGACAGAAAATAAAGGAGCTCCTTTGAAATGCAGCCGGGGTTCAGTACAGTCACAATCGACTATTTTCAGCACGGCGGTACCGAGGAGATCATCATCGCAGGAGTTTATTAGCAACCAGAGTATCTCTGCTAACAACCAATGGATAAATAATTTATAGCTTTTACCCAAGTGCTGCCAAGAGCAAGAATGCAAAACAACTTGGCGAGTCTCTGCAAAGGCTCTGGAACACGGAGCTGTTTACACACTACAAGAGCGAGAAAACAAATTTGTACTGAGACAATTTTAACCATCTAATAATCTGCCACGGCGAGGGAAAGGCTGCATCATTATCACATTTTTTCTTTTTTTTTTTAAGGCTCAAGCTGGAAAGACTTCCTGATGGCCATCTCAGGAAGAGCAGCTTCATCTCCCGAACAGTGTTTACTTCCACATATGGACGCTCTGATCCACGTGGTATTGTAAGTGTTTTTTTTGTTTTTTTAACAACCATTTGAGCAGATGTTTGTGGGACAGGAAGCTGAGGCATTGTGCAGTGATTTTATGTGCATGAAAGACTGACGCAACACTGTGCTGGTAAATCATCAGTCACCTAAAAAAATCCCAAACAGTGATGAGTACGTGGCACTGAACTGTGCGCACATGGAGATAAGGTGCAGGCAGTTGCAGAAACAGAGCTACAGAGCTTGAAACTAGTAGTAGATGTTTGAAAAAATGTGATAACATGAGGTTGTGGATGTCTCGATGACCTTTGACCCCTGCACTGTCCTGTTACCTGTTTTGGACTGATGTTTAACAAGCAGCTGATGTTTCCAGTGTCGATTCAGTCTCGTGTTCAGGGTCCTTCGCTTTTCACAGACGGTCAAAATACAGTTTCCAAGGTTAAGAATAAACTTTTAAATTTCAACCCCTCCATGAGTTCACTTTTACCACAATCCACTTCGATAAAATGTAGCTGGAATCCACTCTAGAGATGTCTAGAGATTTATTTTGCTACCCGGGGTCAGTGCAAACACTGATTTATATCACATTTTGAGTTGATATGGAGAACTTGTTAGCAAACAGTTGCCTGTTTTCACATCCATCGATTACGGAGCATCATTAGTATCTCACAGAAATACTTGAAATTATCACAATCTCTCAACACGCTAACTCTGCCTGTCATTTGGTGGTGGGCATAAATAAACTGTGCGTACGGTTGATCAGCAGATAAGAAAAGGCCGGAAAAAAACAAAACACATGTACAAATATTGATAGTAGCTGCATTAATACAAATTAAAATAGTAAAATATTTAAAGCGCAGAAAGTTTAAATGGTAACATTCAAACAAGGAGAAAAAAAGCTAAACTTAGTCCAGTAACTGGAGTGGTTTTGGAGTAATTAGCTGCTTTCCAGCATTGCACAGTAGTCTTTAAACACAGAGGTATAACTTCAACAGCTAGGAGTTAAAATACAAATGAGGGATTAAAGAGGCTGCGGAACAAAGGAGGTGAAAAAAGAGAGCCAATCTAATTAAGATCTCAATCACTCAATTAGACTTGAGCGGGAGAAACAAATGGCAAATAAATTCTTTCATCATAACAACCGGTTTAATTGCTCTAAGATGAAGCACTGACATCTGGCATGCCCCCTACAGACTGCTGAGTGTGTGTGAAACACACACACACACACACACAGAGAGAGAGAGAAAGAGAGAGAGAGAGTTTGGTACAACAACATGAAGGGATTGGAAGGGCGGGAGTTCAACGATGAGTGTGCTTCCACTGAGCCCTGACTGCGTTTATGAGCGTGAAACTGCCCGAGTGCAATAGAGCAGCAGCCTGGTTTATCCATCCGCACTTCACCCACATGGTCAGCGGAGAGCGGTTTGAATTAATAGGGACCAGGGGGGCCGGTTTTGTCTCACGAGAGCACCGTTTTTTTTCAGACAGAGAATGAGGCCACTCGCTCTTTGAGAAAGAGGAGATGTGGTTTTAGGTCGACACACAAAACAATGTCGGCTCTGATCGTCGATACGACAACCTGAGTTCGTGAGACACAAGAGGCGCAGTTGTGGCCGGAGGTGGCGTGCACAAAAAAAACAAACTCAAAGGGAACGTGCACTTCTCTCTCTCTCTCTCTCTCTCTCTCCCCTCAGCCTCGGTTTCTCAGTACTCAGCTGCACCACGTCTTGTTATGAGTCTGTCTAACCACTTCCTCATGCTGCTGGCAGAGAGGTCAGGGGTCAGCCAGGTCCTCTGACAGGCTGCAATAACAAGAACGCTGCAGACGCGAACTCTCTTTTCATTTTCTCTCTTCAGCTACTACCTCTTTTATTCTACCCACCGCCCCTCTGCTTTCCTTCCTGTATCCAGTAATCACATTTCTTTCCACTGAATTCGTCACAGGGAAGGCCTTGTTATGTACCCCCCTCCGTGCACGTCTGTGTCATCCTCATGCTGTCTGATCTCCGTCTGAAGCCTTTTAAAAAGGTCAAAAACAGCCGTCATCGGAAATGATTTCTTAAATTAAGCAAAGAGTCATAGATTTTTGAAACAGCACTCATGCAAGAAGCAGGATGTGTTGCCCAAAAATGATGAAATCTATGAAAAATGTGCTAAATAAATGAAGGGGGTTTAGTGCCTACAGCAGCACTGATGGATGGTGTTTCCACTGATCTCGACTCACTCATGTTAAAACACAATCTTCTCTGAGGGGAGCGACACTGTTAGTGATGTCAGTCTGCTCTTTTTGTTGCTTTAAAGGGATCTTACCTCCATGCAGCTCTGAACAGATGGGGATATGCTGTCCTCTGCTGGTGAAGACTGATGCTGCAGCTACAATACAATATCTACAAAAAGTACATGTACATAAACTCACCAAAACACAAAACTCAACCCACACATATAAAGTACTTAAATGTGCTATTTTGTTTCTACTTGGTTCATCCAATGTGGATTTGGCCAACCTTAAATTGAAGCTGTAAATCGACCACTTTCTCCTCATTGTCACTGTTTCATTTCAAATCCAAGAGTACGGATACAAAACGAAACTGTCATCATACTTCAGGGCTGCATTGCATTGGAACACAATTACTATTTAAACATTTCACAGTCGATGAGTTTCCACCATTTGAAAATGGAAAGAACGCCTCAATAATAAACATTACTGAAGGTTTAAAATGTGTCACAAATATTTTACTCATGAATTGAACCACTTTTGGGTCATTGCTTTGAAATACTGAGCACCAAACTTCAGGTAAAAATGTTAATGTTCCTTTAAACAATGTTTTCCACGAGTGTTGACAATGTCACAAGTCGCTATGATTTGTATCTGCCAGGTTCATATTTCTTTTGCATTTTAATATTCAACCTGACATATTAATAAGTTACTTTCATAATGTTGTGATAATGTGTAGAAATTTTTAAAAACTATGAGATATTCTGTGTAGCTTTATTTTTGTATAAGACTATGGCACATACATGATTGACAGTTAATGTAGTTTTGTTAACTGTCAATAATCCTCAAGCTAGATATGAAAATGTGTAAAAAAAGACACACTGTCGAGAGTTTGCCATTTTTCAAACCATGTGGGCAGACCGTCTTTTTCTCTCTGTTGTCCCACACATTGTATTCATGAGTGTAATCTGAAAATATTTACTCCTCTATTTCGATATTGTTGCACTGAAAGCGTTAAAAATTATAACTCAAACAGGTCAAAGTCCACATAGACAGCCATACACCCACAAGCGCACAACAATTCCTCCCACATGTGCCCAACGGCCTCGTCAAGCAGCAGATCCACCAGTCTGTGAGACATGTTTCTATAACTCACCAGCAAACTAAGCATGAGTTTGTTTTGCACAAAGAGGAATAATACGGTGAAAATACAAGCTGGGTTACAGGTGCAGCATTATTAACCTCACCAAACGTTTTCAGCTGATTTATATATATATATATATATCTCGATCAGGTGTACTGTAGCTCATCATCACTTTAAAAAATACCGTATTTACTGCCAGTGGATACAGAAATTTAAATATGACACGTATAATAAACTACAAGCTTCTTTTCGGTATATTCTGCAGCAAATCTCAGTCCATCAGTGAGTGTGTTTACATGGATGAGTGTAAACACACTCGCTGCGTGTTCGGGATACACTGAACACATGCTGCAACACTTATAAATACTAGATACTTCTAAAACCTGATCATTAACGAAACACTTGTGTCCGTGTAAACACACTCAGTGAGTAAAGAGACAATCTCTACTTTTCAAGACAAAGCAACACATGCTGTCATCTCTCCATCTCATGTGTCAAAACACAGTAGACTCGAATCGCTTCCATCCTTAATAAAAAAGTAACGGATAACCCTCAAACTCGTTTCTCAGCCAATCTGCGGTGAACCGTAACACATCTATCTCTCCACATCCATCCAAAGATGGCTCATTTCATGATTGATAGCTTAAAGAAATCTAACTCCAGTCAATCTCCCTCTCACCTTCATATATTTAGGGAAAAACAGAAAACCCTTAGAAGTTTTTTTAGCTGCCATAATGAAACAGATTTAGGGGAATATAAAGTATCTGGTCAACAATAGAAAAAGCCCCCTGCGTTTACTTTAGGCACACTTGCACAGTTTGACTCCAAGAGCACTCTGCATTCACCTGGAGTTTACTAGTTCACAACCCTGAAAACACCGTATTTTTCTTTCTTGTGCTTCTGTGAATATGAAGTCATTTCTTGCATGTTAAAGTTTAATTTCATGCCCATCTTACGTAGAAATCACTTACAGTGACAATCGGATCAAATGGGTCAGACAGCAACAACAAAAAGCAGATGCTGCATGGTGAAGAATGTCTGCTGGAAGTAGTTTTATCCCCTCAAGTACCAGATGTTTACATTTGATCTTCCAGCAAGCAGCAGTTCACAATCCCAGAGGGAGCATGTTGGTATTAATAGGTCCGAATGGTGTGTGTGTGAGAAATGTAAGTGGGTCAGAGATGTGGTTCCAGGGTCGCTCTGGTGGATCAGCAGGCGGACTCGGAGGTGTGTTTGCACATTTCTGGCAAAGGTTGTCCATCCGAATGGCTTTGACCTCGCAGGTCAAATTCAATATTTGTTGTGGGGATGATTTATAAATATTTCCCTTTGGTCTCACCAAGGGCAAGATATCGTGCCAAGGGGACGCTCTCTCTGAAGTAAAGCCAAGAAAGTCAGTTTTGTGTGATGCCTGCATGCTCAAACACACACACACACACACACACACACACACACACACACATCTTGCATGAATGTATTCGTATTCACACACACACACACACACACACGGTCTACTGTCTCCCTCTCTCTCACACACACCTCTCTGCAGCTTGTCAAAGCCAAATAACCCTGATCAGGTGAACAGGAGCACTTCCCACGAGATTAAAAACTGGAATGCCGGAAACGTCCAATCATTGTGAATTTGCATCAAAGACACAAAGAGGCAGTCATCGCCCAACACGGCTGAGATCACAGGGAGGCAAACGCTTTGACACACCGACAATCTGAAGACAACACTCTGTGTTTAAACTTGCGTCTAATGAGAAGAAGGGGAAAAAAGGGCGGCAATTAAATCAAGTTACTGCACGACGGGGGTGGACGTTATGAGGGGGGGAGAGACGAGGCTTGTCTTTTTCTGCCTGAATATCAGAAGGTTAGAGTCCGTGATTAAAAGAGGATGCCATTTACTGTGTGGAGAACATCACAACAACCAATTAGGATTTCATTATTTATCTATTTTTTAAGGTAGAAAAGTAGAAACACTGGTTGTCATATTTAGCCGACTACTGTCGGCGCATAATCACCAAGAAAAACATTTAGATTTTTGACTAATTATATGTTAACAAAGACAAAAGGGGATGCACATTACAGAACATGTCTGGGCTGCATCAGGAATAAAAAACAAAAATTGTAAAGACACCTTTTAAAAACGCAGGATTTTTGAAGACGTAGACACTTCCCAGCTTGAATCAACGAAGACTCCAAATTTCCAGCAGGGAAGAGGTACACAGATCTTTAACTAAAGTACAGGTAGCAATACCACAGTGTAACACTACTTACTTACAAGTAAAAGGTAATTATTCCAATTCTTACATCAGTAAAAGTATGTAAGTACCATCTGCAAAACATACTTTAGGTATCAAAAGTATTGTTACAACCTGACATCCCTAATATAGTCAATGATAATACAAAGTTACGAAGGAATCATTTAATGGATATTCATAAAGCCATCATAAGTGCACTTGTTAGAATGTGGTACAGAATGTTTGTGTTGTTTTAAATACTTTATAATCAGATGGACAGTTTATTCTAAAACGTTGCATTGTGTTCTATGTACGGTTTGCATGTCAAATCTTAATCTGCATCATAAACATATTTATGCTAAGTACCTGAGGTAAATGTATTTAGTTGCATACTTTCCACCACTGAAAAAGTCAAAGCACTCTGACACAGAACATACGAAGGTTTAAGATACCAAAGGCGCACAAATGCAGGCTTATTATTTTTATGCACGTGCTTTCAACTTGATCAATTCCAATCAAAACGTGGCTTCCTCTCAACCTTTACAGCAGATGATTTAAACATTTATTTGGCAAACTCTACCCTGGAGAGTTCTTGATTCTGAGCCATGTTGACTAAAGATTACCAAATGTGGAAGAAAGGGGGAAAAAATGAATACAGATGTGTCCGTTTTTACAGCCTGTTTACATCGTGTGAACTCCTGCCCAAAGAAAAGAGTTTCCTTTTATGTGTCTAATGAGATGGTGTGACAATATCGCCTTGTGTAACTCGTTTAGCTCTTAACCACCGGCTCCGGACTATGAAGTTGATTTGAAGTCAGACTGAGTTAATATCTACGATCCACGATAACTCAGCAACTGAGCCCACGGCCGAGACGGGAGAGAGGCTTTGAGTGTTAGACCTTTTGACCTCCTCGCTACTGAAATCCCATCTCTGTGGAGGAAATGAACCCCCCCCTGAACCACTTTATCATCATCAAGCCACTACAAAGCAAAGCTATGAGCTAATTCATGTTGGGCAAGAGGCTGCAAATTAGGCAAAGAGTTGGACGCTCCGAATTAGTTTGTTGCTCAGTTCAAGAACACTGAACTTCTAAACTGTTTGTGCATCCTTCAAAACACAAATCATTTGTCTAATCGTCAAGTGATATATGAGGAATTGTGGTATTTATTGTGGTATTTCTTAAGTACATAGCTCTGTAAGACATACCACTCATGTGCTCTCTTCCCGAGAGTACGCACACACGAAACACCACAACATGCCGGATTAAACTAACAATACACTGTATATTGTAATAAGTGGACTTAGTTTCCTTTGGGCAGAGCCAGGCCAGCAGTTCGTCCACGTTTCCAGTCTTTATTCTAAGCTAAGATAACCGGCTGCTAGCATTAGCTTATTCATCCTAGTAAGTAAAGAGGAAGTTAGAAAAGTGTTCTTTTTCCTCATTAACACCCACTGTGCACATTTTGATAATTAAAAGTAAATAGTTTGACACTTTGGAGAAATATGCTTAATTGCTTTATTCCCAAAAGTTAGTCAAGAAAATCGATATGCGTGTTGTGTATGGAGTTGGTGCCAGGAGGTGATTAGCTTAGCGTCCCTGCTCCCACCTGTTGCAAAGAAATATCCCATCACCGTGAAACCCCAATTTAACGTTTTATTTCTTGTGGATTAAACTTCCAAGATATATTGTGTTAGTGAGGTTAAGAGATGCTGTTTTTCCATTAATCTCGTTGGTTAATGATCAGTTAAATAAATCTAAATTAGCATCCCTAGTATTCTAACTCTCTGCAAGAAAGCTGAATATTAAAGTGTTTTAAGCACCTTTCCCTGTGCAACATGCCACTCATTACACCCACTGTGCTCTTTTTGCTAATAATAAAGTAATAGTTTGAGAGTTACATGAGAAGATCGATGTCACTTTCACATTTGTGTGTTATGAGCTGGAGCTAGTTAGCTTAGCTTAGTATGCAGACTAGAAACGGTGAATGCATACTTAATCTTGTTTCTTTAATGCAAACATAAATATGATTTTTCCAGTGAGACATTTCCAAATATTCCGCGGCCACAAATGGTGAACTCCTATTGGTTAAAGTGCCAAAAGGCTGTTGAGGTGAGGTATTCAAATACGGCTGGAGCTTTTCCCGGATAGAGCACTGCTGCAGAAAGTAAAATATCCCCACCACTCCATTCTCTATCTCCATCTTAAGCCTGAGTAACATGTAACAGTTAGTCCTCACTGTATCACTGAGCCACCCTTCGTGTCAGTGGTCTGTTTCGGCTGAACTGGCTACCCAGCCAACATGCCATCTCAAGATACCACAACTGAAAATGGAGCGGCTCCCAAATGCCAACATCAAATCAACGTCAGTCCTCCAGACTCGCAGCTTTTCATCCGGCCGTCATCATGGAATCAAACACAGCCTTTTCCAACCGCACTAACAAGCTCAAGCTCACACCCTCAGGCCTAACACAATGTCTTTAAGATGATTGAAGCAGCCAGAGGTAGCCTCAGCCATGTTTCCAAGCACCAAGCAACCCCAAAAGCCTTATCCTATTAAACCACATACACCATCTCATGTGTTGCGCCACGAGCAGACATGCAAAACTGGGGCTATTTTCCGTTTGAGAGGGAGGGATTATTGTGAAAGAAGTGGTGGGAAGGATGACAGTCAGGAGGGAGAGGGAGATGTGGCGGTTTGGGCCCATCTGTTTCTTGCTAAGTCAATGAAGGGAGGAAGAAAAGCTGAGCAGATACTCTAAGCATTAGTGGTTAACCAACTACTAATGAGGGGAAAAAGAAAAACATTGAACTCAGATGAAACCATTTAGCATACAGTGGTGTACAATGTCCTTACCGGGTTTCAGGGAAAGATGGCCAACACTCATGTAAGCCTCATGTGCAATAACCAAAGGGATAAAAAGAAGTGGAGGTCAGGCCTGTTTCTAATCTATCTGTGCCTGTGTGTTTTAAAACCATCCTCAGAGTATAGGAATCTGTTTAATGCACGTATCCCATATACATGTACTTCCACACCTTTGATACAGCAAATGTCCGGGGCACTCGGCTCTGGTGTAGTCTTGGCATGTAAAGCTTGATCCTCCTGCCAGGGTTTGAGGCTTGAGGCTTTTCATTCCTCTGATCGCCTCTCTTCCCTCGTCTACCCCCACTGCCTTCCCCTCTCCAAGATCTCTGGAATAAATCCTGGGAAATGAGAGGGCCTCCTGCCCCCTCGCCGCTACTCATTCCCAGGTGTGCAAACCCCAGGTCAACCCAGGATCAGACAGTTACACTGCCAAAAATGTTAGAGGGGGGAATAATAAATGACGGCGGATAAAGAGTTCAGGGGGATGTGAGGAGAGGAGCAAGACGAAAGGTGAGGAGTGGAGAAAGAAAAAGAAGCGAGACGAAATAAAGGAAAGAGGTGGAAGAGACAGCGCTTGCTTTTGGGAATGTGAGCCATGCTGAAACCATTCGACTCAAATCAGCACCATGTGTCCTCCAGAGCCTTATTATCCCATAAATGAACTTTATTGAGGCAACAAAGTGCTTTGGAGCTCTGCAAAAACATTAAAGGGGCCTCGCCTGTCTCGGCCTGGAGCCAAGAGTAGTCCGATTCCTCGGGGGACTAATGAAAAAAAGAGGGGGCCCCTGGCCTCGTGTTCGCTGCCCCCAGTGTAGCCTCACGAGATGGCCGGCCAGCACCGCCTGAGTAATGGCCTATTAGTGACAGAGAAATAGTTAGCAATTACTCCGGGGAGACAAATATGGCACAGACCTCTTGACTGACCTGACCTGTGGAATTAACCAGGAAGGAAGGAAGGATGACAGACAACAGGTAAAACAGCAGGAAGGGGAGAAGGCAGTGGGGAGAAGGAGGCAAAGAAAAGAGAGGATACGACAGTAAGGCCGAATAACTGGACAAAGCTGCATCCCTGTCCTTTTTAGTCGTTTGATTATTTGCATATTTCGGAGAGAATTTGCACCACTGAATATCAACTTTCAGTTCATAATGTGCTCACATGGTGCATTTTCCTAAATAAAGTTGTTTAAATTACCACAAACACAGACATACAGAAACTCTGAGTCAGAAAGTACTCCAGTATAAGAGTACGGTTAGGTTGAAAAATACAGTTTGTACTTAAAAGGGGAACTCCACTTACACGTCAGTCTGTTTCCAGGTGATGAGTACTCCCGCATATGTGGAAAAAAAAGTAGTATGAAGCCTTTTGTGGGTCCAGAGGGAGCTATGAAGTACAATAAGTTTCAAGAGATGACACGTGTGGCAGTGTTGGTTGAGGCCAAAGACTACGAGGATGAAAATGAAAGAAATCTGGAGGTGTGGAGTTAAAAAGAAGTGAGTTCACTACGCAGACCTCATGTCAGCTTGTGGCTGGCAGCTGGAGGTTACATTAACTAGCATCACACACCAGAGTCTCAGGCACAAATGTTGGCGGTCGAGTTGCATTGTGGGTAATGTAGGCCCAGAGAAAGAAGAATATGTGGAATAAAAAAAAAAGATGATATATCTGGTTGTGATGTGCAAATTTTGATACTCATGTCCATCATGAGTCAGGGGGGGGGGTGCAGTGGAGGTGGAGTACCGGAGAATTCGGAGCCAACAGAGGGGCCCCAACAGTGAATCTTCAGCGTGTGGCCCCCAAGCAGGTTAATCCGGCCATGTAGGCGAGCGACAGGGTGAAGACAACCACACAGGTGATACGAGAGAGGGCAGATGAGAAGAGTTTAAGAACGCTATGTCATGTGTCAGGTGGTCAAAACCATAAGTTGTCACAATTCCTGTGAGACACAAGAGGGCCTCTCAGTTTCTGTACAGAAAACAATGCGGAGCAACTCCTCCAGGGAAGGAGCGCAGCAGAGGTGGCAGACCGCTGTGTGAGATAACAAACGTTCGTGACAGCTCAAAGGACGTGGAAGCAAAGACGTGGGCGTGTATCTGATGTGTGTATATAACCAACCAACCTGCTTCCTCCTCCAGTCTACCACTCATGAGGCATGCGGTGGACGGCCGGGGCTTATTCCAACATAAATAAAGTCTCTGATCCTTCGCGGGATGACGAATATTTACAAAGATGAATTCTTTGTGGCCGGGAAAGGGGTTACGATGGTAAACCAAATGGCCCGCAAGTGGATGTATGGGACTGATTAGGGCCCTGGAAATGAGATTAAAGAGAGATCTACCAACAGATTGAATTGTATTTGCCATAATTGCTGAGAACAGCTTATTCAGTGCAGACCGCAAAGAAGAGAATCATAAAGCCAAGGAAGGAGGAGAGGAGAGGAGGGCTGCCACTTGAAACCAGCAAGCTTTTCTCAAAGAAATCAAACCCAGGACAAGCCTTGTATCAATTAGAGGGTGTGTGCATGTTTGTGTGAACAGAGGATGGGATAAGGGATGGATTAGCTGTGTATGTGTGTGTGTGTGTGTGGGGTGGGGGGGGGGGGGGGGTAGAGTATTAGTAAGCTTGCTTATTTTTAGGCCAATTCAACTGTACTTTAAATGGAAAAATTCCCCCCGTGCTCAGTGACGGTGCATGCCGTGTATTTATCTGAAATGAGATAATTTAAATAGCCTTGATCTCCGTTCTCAGCATCGCGTCGAAAAAGAGCTTTAATGAAAAATAAATCTTGTGAAGAGAAAAAAAAAAAAAGACCAACAGACAAATAAATAGAGGCACGGGCTCGAAGATAAAAGTGAGCGCCGTGTGCCAAAGAGCTACTCGCTCTCATTCCTGGGTTGATTGTACTTAAAGTGAAACCACATGAACTGAGCCGTTTCCACAAGGGAAGTAAGAGTGTGTGGAGCTAAAAGCACACATTTACAGACCGCCCTAAAGCCGCTGAACATTTGGTATTTATTTCTCTGTAACATTAAACATTCATGACTAAATAAGCGACCATCAATATCAAAGTGTATTAAAACAAACTCAGCTAATTTGCTTCATAAGGCTTCACGGGGTGTCGTTTGATCTGATTTGATTCACAGTTGTCTGGCAACATAAGAAAAAAAAAACCACACAACTGTAAAACATTTTGATTACAATATCGATAAATCCTGATTGGTGCATATAAATTTGTATTAGCAGAGTTTTCTTACAGAGACCGAACCACAAAACAAACCCCAGCCAAACAAAAGTAAGAACAAAAAGATAATGACAGAAATCTCTCATGAAATAAACCAAACTATTCTGCCTTTGGCAGAATATTCTGTGTTTATGTACAGTAGGACTTTTCTCATTTCTTTTAGTAAGAAGCGAAAAAGAGAAAATAAAGACTACAGGGTCTACAGCCATGCTGTCTCACATGGATTACAATCATTACAGCTCCTATGGGACATGACATCATGTAACACTTAAAATTAACCATATACACTAACTTTTATTAAGATTTGATATTGTACATACAGAACTATATTCCACTTCTCATACACGCATTTATGCAACCCACTCAGAATAATCATCACTGTTAACCTGTGTGTTTTTTGACAATGTGTATATTTTGGATTTGCACCTTATTGATATTTTTTGCACTCTTTCCTACTTTGTACTGCAACTAAGAACAATTTTCCTTGGGATGAAAAAAGTTATATCTTATGTTATGCCAGCAGCTCTGTGAGGCTGTACTTAGCATTTAGCTCAAAGTGCCTTGTGGCTAGCGCCAGCCTGCTAACATATTGAGAGTGACAATGCTAACATATTGATGATTAGCAGATTAAAGGTTTTTCATGTTCACCATGTAAATCTGCATTTAGCACAAAGTTCAGCTGAAGCTGATGGTAAACGTAATTAGCTTCGAAGGTATTTGGTCATAAACCAAAATATTGGACAAATTGACAGCTTGACCAGATGATGGCGCTACATGAAAAGTCAGTGAATCACCAAAGTCATTAAAATACATCGTGTGGGGACCATGAATGTACAAAATTGACAATCCATCGAGTAAAATGTTGATGTTTAACAGCGCAAGGAAAAACTTTAAACATGATGGTGGCGCTAGATGAAGTTAGGAAGTCGCCAAATTCAGTATGATTCATCCTCTGGGGACCATGAAGGTCTGTACGAACTGTCATGACCATCCATCCATCCAGTAGTTGTTGAGGTATACTGTTAGGGTCAAATTTGACCCGTTTTGACATTTGACAGCAGTAAAAATACCCTAAACGTCATTCTTTTAGCCTGAAATTTGATGACTTTTCCTAAAGTGACCCAAAATACACAAAAATTTAAATATTTTAAAATGTTATACTTTTGTACAGGTGCTACACATTTTTGTACACTGAGGCTGTTTCGGGTCAAATTTGACCCGTATCTATTCAGATGGATTTTAGATCTACCAGTGTGGGTCAAATCAAGGAAAATGGTGGTTTTAGGGAATCTTGAAACTTTACAGGCCATGTTTGTGTGTATTTTTCATGGGACAGTGTTGACAGAGTTCAAGGGGGACCTCGACACTGTCACGAGAACTGACAGTGTCGACAGTGTTCCCACAACATTTGCCCAGGTTCCCGCAGACAGACTGGTCTTTGAAGGGGCATGGGGGAGCCTCAAAACAGTGAAATAGTAAAACAGCACAGAAGTGATCATATATGATCAAAGGGAACAGAGGTCATCCACAGGTCAGAGGGTGATCTGCACCTGCAAGCACAAGCACCTGCACCTGCAATATTATCAAATAATCTACAAAGTAACACATTTGAATCAATTTGGGTTGGGAGGGTGGTGGTGGGGGGGGGTCATAACATTATAAAGGTACCTGAGCTGCCATTTCAGTGACTGACATCATGGCGTCATATTTACGTCATTATGGCTTTCATGTCTTATGTAAAACAGGACATGATAATGTGTAATAGTAGAGGTTTTTCTCCAAAAACGAATGTTGTAAAACTTAAAAAATTGACCCGAACCATACTGTGAAGGCATCAAATATGAACAGTATGTAAGGGTAAAGTCTGGAAATACAAAAACACTGAACAAAAATGTGGTTTTCTATGTTAGGCACTTTTATTGATTTTGTATTACTGAGTCACAAACACAAAGATTATTGTCAAAGACTGGTACACAGTATAGTTTAGAGATTCAATTAACAGTCTATGTTAACAGTAGATGGAAGACAGGAAGTAATGATTCATAACATCTGCATGACAAAATGCAAGAAGTACTTACTAAACCATCTGTTGGTGTGAGTTTTTGGCCAAAATATAAAAACAGAGAGCGAGAATTTTAACTTGGTAAAGCTGGAAGGTAAAGACAAGAAGTGCGTCACAGAAATAACCGTTAAGAGGTTTCGTTTATCCACATAAATAAAAGGGATCTGCTCTATTCGGATCACACTACAGTAAATGTTACCCTGAACGTGTTTTGTGCCGCTCTACTTCCAGACCTGCTGAATATCAGAATTATCACACTGTAGTACAGTAATTAAAGTAGTACAAAGCTATGAAAAATATATCAGTGTAAAGGCATAGGAGACTCGCTCAACAATCACAACACCACTACACGACACCATCAAGAGTCACAAAGAGCTGGCTCAGGGGTACGCAGCCGTCGCTCTAGGAGAGTTCACTGCTGCAGAAATCAGGGGTCAACTGGGACGTAATGCTGTCTTTAAAAAGAGGTATGGTATAAATGTAGTATTGCAAAGCAATAGATATTAGGAGATAAAGCTCTGTCAATTTAGTGTTACATTCACGTTTCATATTCTCTCAGTTGTCTGTGAGCTTTAACACATTTGCAGATAGTCCAGCTTCCTAAAACAACAGCTGCCTACCCCTGGGCCACACTGATTATTACAACTTCTATCAACTTGGCCTGCCAAGTCTCTCCACTAGAGGACACTCTGGTTTCAACAAAAAGGACGACGTGCCACTGCAAACTGTAGGACACGGCAAGAGATCTCCACTCCCTCCATGACTCAATTCCAGCAAAAAACAGATTAAAACAGGCTGTGTGAGTGACATGGCTCCCAAATCTATACTACCATTTACCATATTGCAAAAATGGCGAGTACAGATTTGGACGATTTTTTACACTCTTCGGGTTTTGGGATTATTATGAAAACATGAGAGCTAGTTTGGACCTCCAGGAGACGATAACTGGGCCACAAAATGAGTAAAGAGAAAGTAGCTGACATGAACAAAGTCAAAGGATAGGTTCACATTCTTTTAGGTCGGTCTTAAAACAATTCTGCCAACATGTGCATTAAAAAAAAAAAGAAGTTATTGGAGGCCATTATCAATCCTTCTGTCCATGTGAGGGGTTTCCTTATAAAACTATTCTAATGCAAGAGATTTCTGTGAGACAGTTAGTCAAATCATGTGGGTAACGTCCAAAATTAAAGAGATTTTAGTGCAAAATGTACTTGTTCTTCAGCGATGTCCTGACAAACAGGGAATTTTGAACCAAAAAGACAGTAGCACTTGCTATGACTACTTCATACTGAAGAAGCTATATATTAGCAATGGTTAAACTTTGAAATGTGTTTTTTGCAAAGAGCCAACATCTCTTACATTTGAATCGTGTTATGAAGAGATATTTTCACTCCCAGTCAGTTTACAGCGACCAACAGCTCCTTGTATACATTATGCATGAGCAGGTGAGTACTGGTTTAAAGGATAGGTTCACACGTTTTTAAGGGATCTTTTAGTAACCGGTATGAATAGGAGGAATAAATACAGAAGATAGGACCTATTTCAGTGTTCAGACTGTGGAAAACTATCCTTTAAAAAGGCACAACGAGTAGAATTTGTCGCTTGCGGTTTGTAAACATAAGTGATTATTAAGAGGGATTAATTTTGTGTCAGTCTCTATATCGTTTAATAGGAAAATCCTACTCATTCTGCCTTTAAGGTTCACTTGAAAACAAACCGCATGAGAGCCGACCGTCAGGTGGGAATGTGAAGAGTCTTTGTGTTCATGTCCATTTTACATTTCAGCCGAGCACGTCAAGAGTGAGTAATCTATGAAAGGGTCCTAAATAACTCCCCATATCACCGTTCAAGTGGCATAACGATGCACTGATTTGCATTGTCACGTATAACAGATCCCACAGAAATGTACGGAATCTCATTTTCACACACCGCTCTGTAAGATGAAGTGAAAAGTGTCAAAAATCCAATAAGTCTAAATGGTTTCACAGTAAGGATGTCACGATTTCAATTTGAGATCAAAACGTGACCGAAATTAATTAAAAATTTCAAACGATTCTCAGTATTATTTTTCCCTCCGCCTACTTGCGCTCTCCCAAAAAAAAAGAAAAGAAGGAAAAACAGTTGAAAGATGACGCAGCGTAACTTACTGGTAGCCTGCAAAATGCACTTTTTGCAACACTATGACAGAGAAACAAGAGAACTGTAAAATGACACCCCTATTTCACAGGTCAGTTTGATACAGAAATTGATACAATAACCTTTTTAATTAAAGTTTTCATTCGCTGGGATCTACGCAAGTTGAAATAATTTGCATCTTGTTCTACGGTTATTCACTTTTACCCACGACATTGATTTTTGGGAACCAAAGTGCAGCCATACTACCAAAAAAAAGAGAGCCTGTTTTGGAAATTTTGCCAAATGACAAACAAGCACACACACACACACACGCACACACACACACACAAACACACGCACACACACACACACACAGGGCACCCACAGGGGCCACAGCAGGTGAACTCAGCAGTAGGTAGAGATGTGAAAATGGTGAATTTGAGTCAGCAGGCAGCGTTTCGTTTCTTCGGAAGCTTTAACACACAAACTCCTGCCTCATGCGGATGATCTGCATTAAGGCGGCCTGCACGTCCTCGTCCATGTGGCCCTGCGAGAGAGAAACACAGTCAGAAATGAGCTTCAGTTAATCCACTTGTACCGTATTTCTCACTAAAAGCTCTGTTGTCAATTACTCGCTAGCATAACGGGTAATCCTGCGCATCAGCTCCTGACAGCTGCGGTGCACTTACACCTTCACATGTTCAGATAATTTGGGCTGAGTCATACGTTATTTTTTTTCTTGCTTTGATGAATGATTTTTGCAGCCGGCTCCCACTGGACCTACAACCATTAGCGTTACCATTACATGTTCCCAAACCATCTGCACTGGCTGCCTCAAACAATCCGCAGACTTTCACACATTCTACCGAAGTGTAAACAACATATGAGGTAGCATCTCTTCGCTTGAAGTGCTGAAAGTTGACTGATCTTGATTTGTTGGAAGCTAAACCATGAATCAATAGAACAGACTTCATAACATCTTTTACTGGTTTTCTACCCATCACTCAATGATCGCAGCGGTCGTTTCTTGTTTTAACGTGCACTGCCTGTGTGTCGCACGAGCTTTCTGTGATTTGTTTCGCCTCTCAGAAACTGTAGACTGCACGCTAACTAGAGCCGTGCTGCAGCTGTTGTGACGGCTCCCGATTTCTGTCAACTACTTCCTTTTGCTCTCCGGATGGCAGAAAGTTATGACTAGCGAATAACATCTGCGAAGGGAGGTTTTTAGAAGTTTAGTTCATCAAAAGCGGAAAAGTGTTGCCGGGAATGGCCAAGGGTCGACAAAGTGGTCTGCCTTTTTAAGCAATTAAGAGTTTTAACGAAGATGATTCATCTCTTCTCCATAACCAGATCAGACGACCCTCACCGTCGCTAGAGATTAATGAGAGAAACGTACCTGTGCTGCACTGAGAAGATGAGTCCGATAAATGGAAACCACATCTCTGTGTTGCCTCTCAGCATCCTTATGGAGCAGAAGAGAAAAGCATTAAGGGGTTATTGTACAACTTAATGTTACGATAAGAACAGCACACAGTTTGTTGGATAGATTTGAATACAGAAATGGAGATGTTGAATTTGTATTTTCATCTCTATTCATCAAGTAAAGGAGGTATACACGCTGTAATCACCATCACATCTGAACAATCTACAGCTCACTTCAACCTTAAATATTTAATTTCATTACTATTTCACTTCCAGTTATTCTTGTTTTAATTGATTAATTTGTCTTGAATCTTAACTGCATTATTAAGTTTCTTATTTGTCTTTGTTGGTGCCTATTTTTTTACTCTCCCATATTGTAAATTCGGTCTCTGCATCAATGTATTTAAGTTAAAATAAAGGTTGAATGAATGAAATTAAAATGATGGTGTTTTTCAGACAGACAGTCTTTAACCAAAAGACGGTTACTGTGCAGTAAATGGAATATAAAGCAGAATATGCACATCCATATATCCACTCACAGCCAGCTGTTGCTGTAGGGTCTTGATCTGGGCGTGGAGTGTTTCGATGTGCAGCGTCTGTCTCTTATTGGGCGCGTTGCTTGTGTATGCCAGCTGGGACAGACCGTTTAGTGCCTGCTTCAATCGCTCAACATCTGTCAGCAACTCTGTGATCTGACACACACACACACACACACACACACACACACACACATATTGTCAATAGAGGATTCTCACATTTTGCATGTATAGTAGTTATATTTAGCTAAAGTCAAACACACATACTGCCTGCACCAAATGTAGTTTGAATAATAAAACAACGACTGACAGCATTTTCTGTTACCTTTTTGTCTTTGGCTTCAGTCTGCTGAGCTGATTTCTGAATCCCCCTCTGAAGATCACAGATGGTGGCGAGCGACTCATCGCATCTCTCCTTCAGCTCCCTGATTTCTCTCTCGATGGCACGTCCCTTCTCCTGGACAGCCTCCATCTCTGTCCGGGCTCTGCTCTCACCCTCCCTCGCTTGCGTTGCCTCCCGACGGGCCTCTTTGCCCTCTTCTGCTAAGCTCAGAAGCTTGTTGCTCAGGTTGGCAGCATCCTCCTCCAGCTGCTGCTTCTCCTTCTTCAGCTGGCTCATTTGGTCTTCTTTATAGTTTATTTCCTCGAGAGTCTGTGTGGCCTGAAGGAGCTCAGATTGCAGGGCAGACACATCTTCGGCCCTCTGGGCGCCGTTCTCCTCCTCTTCACGGAGAGCCAAACGAAGCTTAGCGACCTCAGCCTCCAGGGCTTCCTTGGCCTTGGCGGTTTGTTGCAGCAGAGAAGCCTGATCCCCGCAGCGCTCCTGAACTTCTTTCTGCAAGGCGCAAACCCTGTGGGCCTCCTCCTGCTGAGCCTCTCTTGCTTTCTTGCAGTCGGCCTGGGATTGCTGCATGGCGTCATGGAGCGCTTTAAGCTCCGTGTCGTATGTTGCAATCCGAGTCAACTCCGATTTCAGACGCTCGTGGAGATTCTGGATCTGAGCGTTGCCGAGGGCGTTCTGCTCTTGAAGATCCCCTTTCTGAAGCGTTACCTCCTCGTGCTGCTGCTCTAACTTGACCAACTTCTGAGTTAATCCCTCAAATTTATCCTTGAACTCCTCCTCCACATTCTTGTGCTTTTCCCCGGTAACCACAGCAGAGTCTAGCCTCTCTTGAACAGATTCAATCTCGACTTTTAGTTTCTCGTTCTCCCGTTTGACGCTCTCTCTTGCAGACGTTTCTCTGTTGTACTTCTCTTCCATCTCCGACAGCTTCACTGTCAACTCCTTCACCTGAGCGCTGTGAGAGTGATCTTTCTCCTCGGCTGCGGTCAGTGGAATAAACTTGGACTGAATAGCCTCCTGTATGGTATCAAGTTCTTTCTTCTGCGCTTCCAGTTCTTGGGTAAGCTTTACCGTTTCCTCCTGAGCCAACACATAACTTCCTGACACTTCGTTTGCTCTATTCTCTGCCTCGACCACAGCAGCATTCAGCTTGTCTGTGATAGCTTTGTGGTCTTTTACGCTCACATAGGCCTTTTTCATCTCCAACTGGACTTTTTCCAACTTTTCTTTTAACTTTTCATTTCTTTCTTTCACATTCTTTAATTCTTCCCCACTTTCTTGACCCTTGGTCTCCAACTTCAACCTCTCAGCTTTAACACTCTCTAAGGTGGAACTTAACTCCATCTTCACTTGCTCGTGCTGCTGTCTGGGAACGTACTCTCCCTCCAAGCTCTGCTTCAGAGTCTGGCTCTGCGTGGTCAGCTGCACACACTCTTTATCGCTGTCGTCACATCTCTTCTGCAAAAGTTCAAGTTTCTTCATCATGTCGGCGTTCTGAGATCTCAGAGCGTCCATTTCGCTGAGGCGTCTCTCACTGGCGCTTTGGAGACTGCTGAGGTTCTCCTGCAGCGCTGGCCTCTCGGATTGAAGCTGCTGGACTTGCGCCTCCGCTTTTCCGTAACGTTCGCTGGCTTCCACCAGTTTGTCCTCCAGCTCCTCCAACGCCGTCACCATGTTCCTCCGGGCTTCATCGTGCGCCGTCATGGGAACGTAGTCCATCTCAATCCTGCCGTTAAGCTCATCCAGCTGCTCTCGTAGTATATCTCTCTCCTCCTCGCTCTCCTCGACCTCCTGAATTAGAGCCTTGCTTCTGGTAGTCACGTCGGTCAGTTTCCTTTTCAAAGAAGCGTTCTGCTCTTCGAGGGCTGCCCGTATCCTCTGCTGCTCCTCAGCAGACTTCGCCCCCGATCCTCCCTGGGATGACGGACTGTCCAGCTTTCGATGGAGCTCTGCCACCTCCTCCAGCATGCGATCGTAGTCTTCCCTCAGCTCAGCGATCTGCCGTTCCTTCTCATCAACTGCGTTGCTCAGCAGGTTTTTCATGTTGTCAAACTTCTCAGCTGGCACTGTGTTGCCATGTTTAGTCTTGGTCTCTTTTAAGTGGCTTTCCATTTCTAGAAGGGTTTCTGCTAGTTCATCTCTGTCCGTACTCACAGCGCTCAGCTCTTGGTTCAGCTTTTCTGCCTCTAGCGCTAGCTGGTTCTCGCTGCTCTTGTACTCCTCCAAGGCCTTCTCGCTCTGTTTGAGGCGGTTACGAACGCGACACACTTCGGCCGAAGCGCCTTCATACTTGGCCTTGATATCTTGGAGCTGAGAGCGCAGCTCTTCTGTCGCCTGGCCCCCCAAGTGTTCCTTAACGGCGACGACATGGGCCTGCAGCTGTTTGACCTTACACTCAGAATCCAGCATCCTCTTCTGGACGTCCCCCAAGGCGTCCTCCAGTCCTTGAACCTGCTGGTCAGCCTGTTTCTGGATGGATTCTCGGCTAAGAACCAGCTCTTGGCACTCTCGGTTCTTACGGTTCAGGGCAGTCTGAAGTCGCGCCGTCTCTTCGTCCGCTGCCTGTTGTCTTCTCTTGACCGCCTCGAGTTCACGTAGGAGGGGGTCCAGTTCGCCAGAGACGTCCCAGCCTGCAGCGGGGTGACTCTTCTCTGAAGGTCGAGACAGCGAGCGCGACAGGCCAGGATTCTGGAGCATCTGCAGAGAATGAGGAAAAACATTTTTAATTTGCATTACCATTTATTTCTATAGAAAGCCAGACACTTTATTTGAGACTAGTGAATAGTTGTTGATTGCTTTGTAATACATTTGCAAAAAAGGTTCCTCAGCTTTCTTTCCAATCAGGATCTGAATACTGTATAAACAGTTTAATTTGCATACAGGTCCTACTGTTAGCCCACCAGTGTTAACACAGATTGCTCAAATGCAAACATTGTACTTCAGACATTTGAAAGTCATGTGATTCCAGATAAAAACGTACCCGTTCAGAGTCCAGGCTGTGAGCTTGTTTGACCAAAATGTTTTCTTTACCTGCAAGAACAACAGCGTACAAACATAACATTCAGACCTCGTCGTACTCTGCAGGTGAATATTTAAATAACTGTATCAAATGTTTCTTTATGGTTCAAGAGACGAAGCTTACCTTTGATAACAGACTGTCCAGAGTAGTCTCCCTGTGAATACACACAAACAAATACTCATTACAAACGGTCTAACTGAGACTTTTTCAGACATAAAATAAATTCTATTTTCAACACTTTATAGATTATTCATCAAAACCTTTGTATAAACTGGGATGTGACATTGAGATTAAAACCTCTTTTAGAAGTGAGACGTTGCCAGGAAAGGTTTAAATAGCAGTCTCCAACACATGACAACAACATCAGATCACAGCAGCGACAATAGATACCTCAACAAATATAAATGACATAACATAGTGCCTTTACCAGGCAGCATCTTGGTCATGTGTTTGTTAGTTAAATAAGGTAACTGCAGCACTGATTTATTTCAATAACTTACTGCATGTATTTTGCATTTTCTCAAAGCAGATACACAGTTGCCAGTTCATTAGGTACACTTAGCTAAAACTAATCCAAGTTCAAAACAATAGTCCTTTCTGTCCGTTCAGTTTTGGTTGAAAATAGAGAGGTTATATTTAACTGTGTGATCGCTTTGGGAGAAAGGTGCTTCTGTTATTTAGCCTGCCATCATTAAAGTAAATGGGGTTGACAAATTATTAGTAGAATAACGCTGTATAGTTCAAAAGCATCACAGACTACATCCTCCAAATTAACCATGAAGTTGAATCAACACATCTCTAAAAACAGTACCAACAAAAACTGACCATTATAACCGTAACCTTGTTTTTGTCGTGTGTTCTGTGTTAGACCGCATTAAGTCGGATTACAAATAAAAACATCTTAACTGAATACATTTCGTTGAGGATTAAAAGCTCAAAGTAAAAATCGGATTAAGTGTAAAGTCACTGACCAAAGTACTCCGGAGCTGAACCTTGACGGTCTCCTGGCTTCGAGCTCCTTCTTCTCTCTCTTTGGAGCCGAGTAACATCTTCAACTGATCCTTCTGATTCAAGAGAAAGACACACAAAGATCAATAAATGATTACTGAATGATGGAAAATACAGTTTAATAATATCATTTATCAAAGAGAATATATACACTTTAATTGATACTTTACTCCAAAATACATTTAGATACATTTTTTTAATTTTTGAGAAATGTGGAAAAAACATCTGCCACACCGTTTTTTAAGGGCTTCTAAGTCTATTATTACCGGTAAATACTGAAATGTTCTCATATATTACACATAGTGTGAACTGTTCTGGTGTTTTAAAAACGAATACATGTGTTTAGTCTACAGCATGTATCTTTGTCACCACTAGAGGCGCTTCATGTTTAAAAACATCATCAAATGGGCTTTAATGAACAAGTTTGGAGCTAAATTGTTAACCAAAGTGCTGCAAATATAATATTTTTTCACTAGCAATAGTTAATTGTGTTTTAATTGTTGATAAATTATGAAGAGAAGTGTTTTAACATCCGACTCACAGATGTCACTGCACATAATCATCAATTAAAAAGCACTTCTAGAAGAATGAACCTCCGTCATGAAACATACAAGAGCGCACACCTTAACGTGTGTACATGCACAATCACATTTGTGGAAATCATAGATTTTTGTTTTTGTTGATCTTTCTTTTCCGACTTTTAGTCGGAACTTTTTGTCTCAGGAAATTACAAAATGTTGAATTGCTACCGCACTTCCCCTTGAATCCTGAATGTGTGGACCTGTTAGCATGTTATCAAGTTCCATTACGTCACAAGCTGGACTGTGCTACCTTCCTTTCCCCCTTCACCTCAACATGTACAGTTCTGCGTTGATACCGCTCCGACAACATTCCTCAACCTCTCTCATTCGCTCTTATTTTTAGGATTCAGAGGTCATACAGTAACGTAAGACGTCTGCACACTGCACTCGTGATTGCTACTGCTGTATAAGAAGATTCTTACAAACAAATGTAACCAAGAAAACAATTGAGAAAAGTGTGAATGAGGCCCACAATGTCCAATAAATCATTTCATTTTCATACCTCTTTTTGAGCGTCTTCCACGGTGATCTTTTCCTGCAGATGAACAAAAAAAATAATAAATATATATATACAGTCAATTAACAAACCACTCAATTCTTATGATTGAAAGTCCTCGTTATTATTCTGGCAGCTAAAATTGAGGAATCTATTATGCTCACTGAATGAATAAGTCATCACTATTTTACATCAGCAATCACAAAACACAAAGCCTGCTTTGTGTTTTGTGATTGCTGATTACACATTCCTTGATATTAGGATGATGACAATAAGCCCAAGAGATCTTGACTCAAATCAGCTTTTAATATCATATTTGCTTATATTTGTCACCCAAAGCTATAGTTAAAGACTCTCAGATGTACCCACACACTGAAAAAACAAGCCAGCAGTAAAGGAAAAGCATGCTTGGAGGGTTGATCGAGCCGTTTAGCTATTCTTTAGCTAAGTAGCTCTTTGTTGTTGTGTTGTTTACCTGTGTGAGCTGTTGCTGCAGCACGTTGACTTTATCTAACAAGGCTCTCTGATCCTGGTGGTACTTCTTAAGACTTTCCTGCAGGGTCTCGTTCTGCCTCTCCAAGTCCTGAAACACACACACACACACACACAAAACAATAAAGCTTAAAAACTTAAACCGACCAAAATACAATTACTGAATGCTAAAAACAACTAATAATGTATCACTGCTTTATGGACAAGGATGTCTTGATGATTGAATTTGACTTTGGATGCAGTGAATTCAAGCAAACACTCCCTAAATGTCATGAAGGTTGCTCGTGCGTGTGTGTGGAATAGGGAGGCTGACGTTAAACAGCACTTACATGTATGATTTGATCCCTTCTGCTAACCTCAGCTGCCTCTGATCTCTCCACAGAATGCTGAGGATGAGACAGGATCTGTTTTACAACCATGTTTTGAAGATATAACATTACCAAAGGTTATGAGTGTACAGAACAACTCTCAGTTATAATCACTAGATGGCAGTCATGTACACCTGAGCGGCAGTGAGTAAGGCAAAGAAAAAAGTGTGGAACCACTGGAAGAAAAAGCACAATCTAAAGGATTCAAAGTGTCTCAGCATTTGAATGGCCTTTGCCATCTTTTAACAAAGAGACCTGCCGAAAAAAAAATAAAGGCTGCTCCTCACTATAAGTGGGGTTTAATGAATGCTGCAGGATTACCTGTCGCTTCCACTGCTCCATCTTCGCGGCCTCTTTATCTGGAACAAAACCAGGAAACAGCAAGTTCAGATGTACAGGTGTGTTTACAGAACAGTGGTTCTTCAAAACATGTTCAAGGAAAGGAATGCACTCAAGAATAACAATATATCAGAGAAATACGGAATCAGGAAATAATCGTTAAAGTCAAGCTTCAATGCCATGCAAACTATGCTCTTATAAACGGCAACAGAATTCTTTCATGTTTAGTCTCTTTTTGCCCTCTGACCTCTGGTTGCTTTGTCGAGGTAACTTTTGACCATGGCAACGAGCTCCAGGTTCTTGCTGAGGCGAGCGTAGTGAAACGCGTCGTGACCCAAGCTGTCTACCGCCTTCACGTCAGTGCCGCTCTTCAGCAACACCTCCACTGCATCCTTACAGCCGTACTCGCAGCCCAGAATCAGCGCCGTCCTGAGGGACGTCGAGAAACACCGTTTAACGAGCGAGAACATGCACAAACTATCAATGGAACAATTGTGTCTGAATACGAGGATGTCGAATCAAAACATGTGGTACAAAAAACAATTCACTGTGCATGTAGTTCCACTGCTGCTGAATAATTCAGAGCTGTGGGAGCTGAGTGGATTTGTCCTTCTCCTGTCACCACATCTAGTTCTTTTTATTACATTTTTAAGAACCGTGTTTTGTTTGTGTTAGAAATGCTGCTCAGAAACCACAGTAAATGAATCAGGCAAAACGTGTAATACATTATTTTGACGGTAAAAGTCATTAAACTGAAAATAGAAGCTCTGAGACGTTCTGAGGGACTTTATTTTTAAAATATATGATATTGTGTCACTACTGTAATCTCTATAATTAAGCCATGGAATTAGTTTATTCTTATACCCCCAACAAAACTGGTTTGTCTAGTTGGCTACGAAAATGTTCTATAAAAATATACAGCATCTTATTACTGATGAAATTCTCAACATCTCCCTTTCAGAAATACCTTTTTATTTCATGATAAATGTTAATAGCTGGCACAGAATTTAGAGTATTTTCTGTCTTCAGAAAGACACAAAAGGAAATCTACAGAAATTAAAATTGTTTTAAGTTGATAACCTACGCCACCTGTCAAAAGCAGCCTTTTGTAAGCAACACAGACTCCCAATTATTAAAATGTATATATGCCAACAAGCTAACCAAAGATAAACACCGTGATGGGGTGATGTTTCTTACTTGTTTTGTTTGTCCCGGATGGTGATGTCAGCCCCTCGCTCCAGCAGCAGCTGACAGATGCGTGGATGACACATCTGGGTTGCCAGCACCAGAGGTGTCCTGCCATCCTGGAGAAAATCAAAACACATACACATAAATACACAAATGTACATCTAAAGAATCAATTCATATCCAACGTCAAAGCAAAAAGTGTAATACAGATTTTAGAAAGCGCTCATTCAAGTGGACTAAATACATTTTTATTAAACACCTTTTTGTGCTGCTCCAACTAACCTTTCATGGAATGAATGACCGGCATTGACAAGGAGCAAGCCGATCAATACACTTTTCAACAAAGATAACTGAACTGAAAATATCTTAGAAGTGACCCATTACAACACACTGTGTGAAATGAAGTGGAAAAAAAAAACTCACGAAGTCAGTGGTATTCACAGAACCCCCACTGTCACAGAGAAGTTTCACACTTGAGGAGCAGCCGGCCATGACTGTGGAGGAAAAGAGAAGAAATTACCGCAATCATTTCATCACATGTGCAGCAGCGTGGAGCTGGGTTTTGTGTTGAAAAGGAGAAAAGCTATAGAAGTACCGTCTTTAAAATCAAGACCGCACGGTTTCATTATTATACTGGAATCTTTGATGTAACGAGGTTCATATTAATGAGCACGTGGATGCTCTGCTCATCAAGGTTTTCATTTATTTTAAACAGAATAGAGTACAGTAAAGCCGTGACTAAGATAATGTAGAATACAGTCGAGTAGAGTAGTTACTAAAGAAAAGTAGAATAAAGTAGAGTAAAGTAAAGTTGTTACTAAGGAAAAGTATGGAAAAATATAGTGACGGGTAGAGAAGAATAAAGTCGTTACTACGGTAAAATAGAATGAAGTAGAGTGGTTACTAAGGTTAAAAAGAATAAAGTACAGTAGAGTAAAGTAGAGTAACATCTTTGCTAAGGTAAAGTAGAATAAAGTAGTTAAGACTAGGGTAGATTACAGTAGAGTCAGTAGAGAGCACACTCAGAACTAGAGTAGAATACAGTCAGTGCAGTCAGCACTAGAGTAGAGTAGACCAAGTACTAGAGTAGAGTCTGCACTTGAGTAGAATAGAGTCAGTTTTAGAGTAGACTAAGCACTATACTACAGTACTAGAGTAAAGTCCGGACAAAAGTAGTGTCAGTACTAGAGTAGAGTAAATACTAGAGTAGAGTAAATACTAGAGTAGAGTCAGTACTAGAGTAGAGTAAATACTAGAGTAGAGTAGAGTCAATACTAGAGTAGAGTCAGTACTAGAGTAGAGTCAGTACTAGAGTAGAGTCAGTACTAGTCAGTACAAGAGTAGAGTAAATACTAGAGTAGAGTAAATACCAGAGTAGAGTCAGTACTAGAGTAGAGTAAATACTAGAGTAGAGTAAATACAAGAGTAGAGTCAGTACTAGAGTAGAGTCAGTACTAGAGTAGAGTCAGTACTAGAGTAAATACTAGAGTAGAGTGAGTACTAGAGTAGAGTAAATACTAGAGTAGAGTAAATACTAGAGTAGAGTGAGTAGAGTCTTACCAGCATCATGAAGAGCTGTTCTTCCTTGTAGGTCCACATTTCCAACTGGACTGTTGTGCTGCAAAACAACAGAATCAAGTAAAGTTAATTATTTTACTAGTTGTGAAATATCTCTGGATCCCTGTCGAGACACAATTGTGTGAAATAATATCTCGAAAAATTATTTCATCACATTATGATTCCATTAAAACAACGATAAATGAGTCAATTTGAATTATTGCTCGGCCCTATTCAACGCAGTAAGACACCTCAAAAGTATTTTTTGCAATCCAAGTATGAATAACCACGAAGCCCGGGAGTGTCCATAGAGAGAAGAAAATCCACTGGATGTTTCACATAAAATATATCCCTGGGTTTAAGTATTTATTTCAAATAATAGTTTAATTATGTTTTAATAGTTGTAGAATAACATTATTCATTTCCACTGGTTGGGCAGTGGAACCTGAGAGCAACAGCAGGCAGGTCATATTAGGCTAAGTGGCGCTGTGCTGATATGCTTGTGACATCTCTACCCAGTCAGTCAGCTGGTTGGAGTGTACCACTGTGGTGATGAGGGCCTGTTATGAAAGCCTTGAGGACTCAATGCTAACAGGGGCCTGATGTTGCTGGGTAGGCTTGCCAGCGAGCTCCACTATAAAAACCCAACTCTCTCTAGCAACAAGGGCCAAAAATTAGCAGCACGCTCAAATGACAAGGCGAAGGAGGCGGGGGTTGGACGGGTGGGGGGGTTGGACCGGCCATGGGAGCTGACGGTGGAGCATGGAGGGGGGGATATCCTATACCTTGAGGGTTTGGTTGGGCTGACGAGGGAGATAGTGGAGGTGGTGGGTGTTGGCGTCCAGCTGCTATGTCTGGTGTGATGACGGCACCGAGAATGGACGGCAGGTTTGCAGGAGGGTAGGCTTGTCAACACCACTGACAACCCCCTGCCAACAGCCGCGACCTCAGTTAGATCACTGCCATGAGAGAGGTGGGGGCAAGAGGAAGGGCTACAACACTATGAGAGCACAATATTGCAGAGATAGCCCCCTGATTGTAAACACATAAATCCCCCAGTGGGACACGGTGACTCAACAGGGCCTACTGTTGACCGATACGGAGTGGGCTCAGCTGCCAGAGCTGCTTAGCAATAATTATTTAAAGAAGGAAACTGCTCTGACTGGCCAGTGACTGGGAAGCAGGTCCACGGAGCATTCGTGCAGTAGAGTGTGTAGATGCACAACACACCAACATAAGGAGCAAGAAAACGGAACAAACAAACGCTAAAATTTGACATCTTATCTTGTACTTTGGAAGGTTTTTTTTTTTTTTTTTTTTTTTTTTTTTTAAAGGAGTAAATACAACAGTCGGGTACAAATATTGTTGGAGGAACACACGGAAGACAAATGTACTTTACCTGCAAGAGCTTCTGCACACACAGAGAATGCCCATTTCTTGAAGCCTGATGAAGAGCGTTTTTGCCTGCAAGCAATAAATGCAACAAAGAAAATCAGAAAATGAAGTACAATCACAATCAAGGGTTTTCATTGAATGTATTTTTAGAGCCAAACTCAATAATCTATACGCCACGACCGCACTGTGGGAAACTGCACCAGCAGAAATTGCATCACTTCATCACGACAGCGCCATCGATCAAACATATTATTCTTTCACAAGCAACCGGAATACATCACTCTGTTGCTCTGCCGATGCTAAAAACCTAAGGATTTACCACAAAGTGCCACTGATTGCGCCACTAGATTCATCAGTGAATCACTTTGAGCTCGTCTCAGCTGGTAAACCTGCTTTGGCAAACCGGAGACGATGAGCTTTAATCCCAATGGAGGCAGTTAAGAGAGTCACAGCTTGACATAAATTATGCACAATCCATTCTACGATTCAGAACATGTACCCGGTTTTACATTAAGCCAGTTTCTCTTCAGCTATTCTCCCAGGTTTGAATGACAAATTCCCCTCACAGTCCATGTCCCTGCAGTGTGTTAATATTCCTCAGTAGTGCCCTGACTGACCAGTACGATTTGATAGTCCAGCGACAAGGACAAAATATATCCAATTAAGTTTTCTAGAGTGCTGTACAATGCCAGTTCCTTTTCAATATCTTAATCTAAAAAAGTGGAATATGTGTCAAATATTCTACTTTGGTATTGATCCGTCTACTTTGTTGAAAGCACACTTGCTGGTATAAAAATCAACTTCTTAAGCTACTTTGTAATCTGTTCTTTTCTTTTAGCTCTTTCTTAAAGAGAACCTACACTATATCAACCCTGAACTTGAATGAGACGACGATGCTGAGCAGCACTCTGCTTCTATTGATCTACTATACAGACATCCAATACGACCAATTTTCTGCAAAACAAGGGTGCAAAAGCATCCATTGCACCTTACATTGTATTCTATATTTTGAACCCTCAGATAATGAATGCCAGAGAGAGGTGGTAGGTGCACAGAGTGTGGGTGTCTTCATGTGTAACTTCTATTTTGGTTCATGTATGTGCAGCGGTGTGTCATGCTAAAGGTCTGAGCGGGTGTGGTGATTATTAAATACTCTCCCAGCCGGTCACCTCACTGGTCTAATAGCTCTGAAACAGCTGTGCCAATCACAGCTAAACGAGAGAACGACAATTTAGCAAACGGAAACCTTGACCTAAGGAAAAGTTTGGATGGTTCAGAGCGTCGTGAGCGAACATGAACACACATAGTAATAGAAACCCATCCCCCAGTATATAACTACAGCTCCAGGATATTGTTTTCATTCAAGCTGAACTCACCAGTGGCATCAGTCGCAGTGACATCAACGCCGTGTCCCAGGATGAGATTGAGGCATTCTAGGTGTCCTCGCGTTGCAGCCAAATTAAACCTGCAAAACAAGAACAGACATGGAGGAAAAATTGAGAGAGGAAAACTGACGGCGGGAGATGTCAAAGGGTAGCCAGCACGGAGCAGAGAAGGGCAAGTGAAAAAGTGATAGGGTGTAAAGAGAAGGGGGGGGGTGAGGGTGAAACTTAAGGACAAGAGAGGGACTGCAAACGGACGCCTGGCTCCTCGCAATCAGCAAGATCAGCATTCTTGAGGCAAATAACAAGAAACCTCAGGGTCCGTCATGTCTCCAAAGCAACCAAAGAGCCACACAAACAATGTTTATCCCACTGGATCAGCTTCACTGGTGTATACGCGAGCATTCAAATATTAAAATAAATATAGACCACCTGCATAAAAGGCTGCAGAAATACTGCAGCTTCTCTTTGGGCTTTCTGTGTCCCATGTTCTTCTTTGTAAAGGAAACACCTCCAACACTATTCTAACTGAGGGATAATTATGTTTGTTTTGAAGTTTAGGAATAATTACACAATGACAATATTCATGAGAGTTTTGCCTCCGTGTTTCACCGTCTAGTTTGTATAGTGTGACAAAACTAAAAGGCCTGAATGCTGCTAAACAAAGAGAGTTATGAGCCACACAACTGACCTAAATATATTATTATCATGGCTTTCTAGAACTTGGAAACCGCAGTAGAGACTTTTAAGCCAACAGGGACAAGAATTGTGATTGGTCCTGTCAAATTTGTATTCATGTTAGATTGTCACAAAGTTTCCTGCCAACTCAATTAAGCAGTTTCCCACTGAACTTGGCTGCCAACATGTCTTTAATCATCACTTTGGACTGGAAACATTTCTGTTCCCCTTCTCTGATTCAACCCACAGCAGCACTGCCGCCACCAGCCATGAAGGTCTGCAGAGCAACTTGCGTGTAAACCAATCTCAGTCTGTCACCCCTCAAGCCACATGAGCCTGTTTATACACTAACCCTGAGGTATCTGCCAAGGAGACAGCTAGGCTGTCACCTCAACACTGCGGCGGGTATTAAAAGCCGCGTTGATGGCCCGGAGATGCGGGTTCTCTGGGGAGCAGTGGAGGCTCCTGGCAAAACAGCAGACTGTATCCAAGTTGGGGGAATCTAAGCGTTCTGAACGACCAAGCTCATGAGGCGCAGCGTTCTCCAGAAGATAACTGGAGGAATGCTTCTGAACAGAGTCAAAAAATACTCTTTGTGATGAGGAAAGAATGACAAGTCGTGTGACAGTGGGTGCCACTAACCGCTACCAAGATGGTTAACACTGAAAAGCATGTATTTGCAACTATATAATGACTAAAGACAGAGATTTGATTTGAGGAGACTTAAATCCTCGATCATATTTGTGATCGGCCCAGTTTAGACTGCTAACAAAAACTAAGAAACCAACAAAACAGCTAAATGTTGGACACAGACCAAACACAAAGAATTGACTGCTTTGAGTTGTGGAGATATATACTGCTTACCCAGCTGGAGATCTCAGTAAAATGGTTAAAGATACATTTTGGTTAACTAATGGGTCTGTCTTTAAGAGGGCACATGGCATTTCATCGTCACACCTGCTCCTTGGGCGTTTTTCAGGTCGACGGTCTACAGGATACGGTTGCTATTTTTAGCGAGTGGACAGGGGAAAGAGTAAACCAGAGAGTATATGCTGGTAGCTGAACCATATACAGCGTATGATAATGTGTGTCTCTAAAGGAACAGCAGTCAAAATACTGTGGCCGCTGCAGCTTCAAGTTCTACGCAATTATTTCTGTCACACTCTCCCAATCATTGCTGCACATTGTATTTAAGAAGTCTACATATCTTCTGATGCATTTACGTGAGAACAACATTCATAACATCACAGCTAGACGTACCATGTGCATTATCAAAGTGGTCACTCATAATGAACTTATCAAATTCTGCAGTACGGTTTTCAGAAAATAAGCTTTCAGCTCCAAACAGCAGACAATTTTGCTAAATATTTAGTGAGCTAAACACTCATATTGTTCTCAGGAGTCGGTGGGAAATAAACCACAGCAAGAGGGCTGCATGAATGAGTCCTAAAACCCAAATATGATTCAGCACTTTTTGCACTTCTGCTTCCCTCGTCTCAAAGTCAATGTTTTTCTTTAAATGGGTTTTTGGTTCGAGGCCTGAAACAAGGTCCGTGGTTAAGACAAGCTTACGAGGATTTTAACATTTTGTTCTAAGATAGAAAACATGTCAGTAAATACCACTCTTAAGTGTCTTGCCAACAAGTGGCTAAATGAGGCTACAAAACGTCATCACAGTGACTAGTCCGCCTTCACAGCCTCGTTGTGTCTACATCGCCCTCATGTGACCGTGGTGTCGTTCCTTTAAAGCTAGACATTAGTTTTTTTACTTGTGCCGATTGCACTCTCGCTTCAAAAATCATAAAAGTGGAGTTCGTTCGTGTGAAGATTATCTTGGCCTTCAAAAAAAAATGTCATCCCTGCAGAAAGAGACAGGATAGCGGACATGCTGCTTTAAAGAAAACACATCGGGGTTAACGGTTTGTAATTAGCTTCCCCACACAGGTCCATGATTACAAGACACACTGCCACCAGAAATTCCTCTGCTAGCTTTTTGCAGAGGCCAGAAAGCCACGGACACGTGTTGGTCTGTGTGTGGCCCACTGAACTAAAAGTAGACCTGCTGAATTGAGATTGTGGTTCACTTTTGTTTGGGGTAGACTACCTTAGCAAAAGCGTGACCCGTTTCTATAAATGTTCAATGTGTGTGATTTTATGGTTAACTAGCCGTGGTCTGTCCGCCCTGCAGGGGAACACCAAATGATGAGCGCGACTGTGTTGGTGAACAACAACCTCTGCCGTCACTGGATTTAGTTCGGACAAATTCTAGCACCTTATTATGAGACCAGGCATTTATCAGGTTGTGTGCGTAATTATGCTTATTTACAAGCACGCATGTATACAATCGTTGGTCTGTGCAATGGTGCCATGAGAGAATATCACACACACTGCTGAAAATACTCGGCACCTTTGCTGCCGGGCTTTGTGGCTCCATAGTTTTATGCTTTTAACAAAGCCTTTATCAAAATAAACCTGAAGCACAGGCCAGAAACCAGAGACTTCTTCATATATCTAGGATTAAACTGAGGGCGCCGGGCCTCCCAAAATGCTGGGGTTGGAATCCGGTTACATTTAGCAATAAAACCCAAGTACCTGCTTTTTTAAAGGGCTCAATGCATCGTTTTCCATTAGGCCATTACGGACCAAAACAAAACGTCTGTGTGTGTGAAACCTGAAATATCTGTGGTCATGCAACATCAAAAACAATGTTTCAGTTGGGTTGACCTACTTTTCTCCCTGCACCTTCCATTTACTTCCTGTCCTATCTTTCAGGCTTTCTAATGAAACCTTGTGAAGGGTGTAAATCAAACTCTCTCTGCGAAACAAAAACAACCAAAACCTGAAGTTCCCACTGAAATAGAATCCTACCAAATAAAACATGGTCCTTAAAGCTGTTGACTGATCCTGATAATAGCCTGCAGCTGGCCCAAAATGTATTACTTTGTGTCGCAAAAGCACCACAGTGGATCAGATCTGGATTTACAGGGAGTCATTTCCTGTGTGGACCACAGAAACAGCCTCCAGACAATGTGGTCAGGCCACAAACATTTCTTGTACCAACTCCCACAATGACCTCGAGTCAGATGGATCCAAACAAAAGAGACATTTCTGGATATAAAAATGGACTCATAATGATAATATGCAACTGCAAATGCATACGGTGGGCACCTGGAAGAAGTCTTAAGGTGGAAAATGTTTGACAGGGTCACCAATAGCCACGGGGAATTTTGGAAGGGGGCGGGATTTTGTTTTGTTTTTAGGGTCATGCAGGGAGAGACTTGGAGGCAAGAGGTAAAACTATTTTTAGCAAGATGATCTAATTGTGACGAAATTCTTTATCCGGGAAACAAGGTTGGGAAGGTGTGGTGAAAGAACCACAACAATGCTCAGCACTTTTAGAGTTGCAAGGGATGCGTGTATGTCTGTAGATGTTCAGAGGTTATGTTTACTTACGCCGAGCGTCCTTCCACGTCGAGCTTGGTGGGGATGATGCCCTTCTTGCTGAGAACGGCAGCCACCTTGTCCGCCTCGCTCCGTTCCACGGCCTTCATCAGCCGATCGTCATACTTGTTCCAGTCTGTGTTCTGACAGTGAAGACAGTGAACTTTCAGACATGCAGGACGTTTGACAGTATTTCCCAAACCAAATAGCTAAACAAATATTTGACCAAACACCTGCGTAGTTTAAAAGTAGTGTGCAACGCCTGCAAGGTGGTTTCCAGTTCTTTTAGCTGACGAATAAATGCAACAGTGACATATGCATACGACACACTGGCAATGTAGTTTGTCCTTTTGTAGTACAATAATAGACTTAAGTTAAAGCAGAATGTGCCAAGAATGTGCTATGCTGCAGTTTCACTAACCCCACCCCCTCATGAGTGATAGCTACAAAGCATGGGAACAGAGTGCTTTTCAGGCTTCTGGGAAGCACACTTCAAGTGGAGTGTTTTATACTGGGAGTAGAAAATGAACAGAGAACACGAATTATAACCGTAACCGAGTTTCAAACACAGGCAATGTGTATGTACACAGCAGCAATGCACTGAAGCTACACAATAAGAAAATAATGAAACCACACGTACACCATTTTGACAACATCGTGTACAATATACTACAGTTGTGAAGCAATTAGTGAGCCACTCGATTGACCCACCGATGATAATTCTCCCAATTTGCCTCGAGAAGAACTTTTAGGTAAGTCAATTTGTAGACAAAAGCGTACTAACAGAACAGTAACCATAAACACAGATTGTGGTGACAAACTGAAACCAATGAATACCTACAAAGTGCATGGAGGTGCATTTCAGCCAGCGGCTCATCTTTGGTGAGTGGAGCTGGTCCTTGCACCGTGCTACTGAAAAAGCTGCCAGGGTTCCGGTTTACAAAAGCAAAAACTAAGAGAAAAAAAGTGTATAAAAAAAAAAAAATTCCCCTCAGTTTGCACTCAACCAGTGAGTGCAACAACAAAAAGACTGAAGGGTGACAGTCTATACGGTAGTGGAGGTCCTCTTATGGAAGGCTCAACCTCTCGAGTTTCCCCTCACTTGAGGCGGAGGAGTTTATTTGGCAGGATTTTCTGAGCATTCCTGTGTTGCTAACAGGCTCTGCCTGTAAGTTCATCACTGCGCAGCAGTTTAGTTGATTGTTAAAGGGAGGAGAAGGAGGAGTAAGAGGAGGAAGGAATGGAGGTGGAGAAGCAGTAGGACCAGCCCTGCCAGCCCTGGGACCTGCCCTGGCCGGCAACTGCAACTCCTCCTCTGGGGGGAAAGTCAGCTCAGCCTGGCTCCCTCTCGCCTCCCCCTCTATTCTCGCCTTTATCCTCCAACCTTCTGTTCAGCTCAGTCTCCTTCTGTTTTGATACTCTTCCTCTTCTTCTCTGGATTGTTTTCTGTGTAAAAAAAGCTGCAAGGTACTTGCTGAACAAGTTGTAACTGAAGGGCTTCTCTCTTCGCCTCTTCTCTCCTCTATCAGTGGTCTCCAGCGTCTTCACCCCACCAAATGGCAAGTCGGTCAGGCTCAGCGGGGTAAATATGTGAGCTCTCCCAGGTTTAAAATATCACCCCCTCCCTGGTAAACAGCAGCGGTGCAGACAGTGCTGTAGACTGGTTACCTCTTTATTTTTTGACCCTCCAACCTTTCTGTAGTGACTGATAGGAAGACAGGGGCTAAGAATACATTCTGGACATGCCTGCACTGTGAGTAATGGCTTTAGTGTCTATCACCACTGCCAGCATGAAACAAGGCCAGCCAAAAAGACCTTG
Organism: Leptoclinus maculatus; assembly: GCA_032191485.1. Lineage (NCBI taxonomy): Eukaryota > Metazoa > Chordata > Actinopteri > Perciformes > Stichaeidae > Leptoclinus > Leptoclinus maculatus. The sequence continues at coordinate 22,887,031 of JAVDOI010000001.1, read as the reverse complement.
CTTACATCGCCACCCCCCACCATGCTCCCTGCTTGCCTTCATCTGAAAATATTAATGTCAGAGGGGGATTATGGTTTGCACATTTGAAGTGGTCTTGGCACTGACCCCCACAGGACACTACTGGCCCAAGAGCTGCTGTTAACCCATCCATCTAAAGCGGGTGGTGTGGCTCCAAAGCCCCCTGATCCGAGCTGCACAGTAGCAAGGTTAAATGTCAGCCTTTTTACAACCAACTGCCCACCAAAAACTACAACTACACTGCCTGTGTACTTACACTAAAAAAAAAAAAAACACTGCAAAAGCACAAGCTTCCCTTTTATTAGGGGTACAGAGACAGCAACCCGAGGACCCGTTTAATTTACACACTGCATCAGCTCCTTGTGGCCTCGTGTTACTGTCCGCTGCCAGACTGGCGTTAACAGAGCGGCACCGATATCCACAAACATGCAGAAAGACCTCCTCCGCATGACATGTCATATGAAGAAGTAGGTGTCAACTTACGAAAGCTGCTCAGCCCAGCATAGAGACAAAGGCGCCAAAATGGCACCCAGCCACGCAGCATACTGGTCACGTAAATCTCTTACATGGGCGTGCTGCAGTGCGTGTGTGTGTGTGTGTGTGTGTTTGGGAATCTGTTATGTACAAGTTAATGATAGGGCTGTTAGCAAGTATAATTTGCCACTCCAGTAGTCACTCACTCACTGACAAAATGAAATATCATGATAGGCTTTTAAAGCATGGCTTGATGTTTTAAAGGGATTTTGATTATTGGTGCCTTCTTAAAATATTTGGTCTAAACTATTTGTGAGTTTTATGGAATATGATGCCCACTTTCTTTTTACTGGGAGCAGTTCAATGATCTCAACTTGAGTCACTTGACTGCAGCCTTTAAGACCTGGGAAGATGATGACGAGAGCACATGACGATATCTAGTTTCATATTATGTCGTGAATATGATGTCAATGTTATGTCCCTGCTTTACTGTCATATGTTGGAATGGTGGCAACCAATTTCAAGCATATGAATGTGTAAAGTTTATTTTTAAAGTACTGAGCTCAACGACATTTGATCTGAGGTGCGTGTGGGTAGGGATAAAAGATGTTTTATTTTAGTTTCTAGAGATTCGTTTTAAGCTTTAAATTTCAGCAAATATTTACACATTTAAATTTTTGTAGCTTTACATGTGAAGGAAAAAATATCTAATATATCGAAATATCTACATGAGGCGTTTTTTAGCATGTTTTCATTTGATCGTGCACTGAACAAACAACACATAATGATCGGGATTCGTCATTCGATGTGAATCTGATTCCACACAGAATCAGGATTCTTTTGGAGGTGAGCAGAAGGACATAGAAGAGACTAAACGTCTACAGTAATTATAGCGGCTCTGTGAGGCTGTGCTTTAAACTAAATACGAACGTCTGCATGCTAACATGGTCACAAGGACAAACGCCCACATGATGGATGTTTAGCAGGAAAAGCACAATGTTTCAAATGATCAACAACATAGTTAAGTGTGTTATCATGCCAACATTTTTAAATGTGCACCAAACACAAAGTACAGCTGTGGCTGATGGAAATGGCATTGATTTTGTGAATCCATCCAATAGTTGTGCAGATATTTCACTCAACCACCCCAACAAAGTCATTGCGCGCAGGATTCATCCTCTGGGCAAAATTAATTAAAATAAATTCAGTCTCTTTCAAAGTGGTGGACCGACCAACCAACAAACCGTTCCATCCCTTGAAGCACGCCACTGAGGGGCAACACAAGGTAAAGTATTATCTTATAATATTTGTGCACAAATGCTGGCACTAATGGGCAAAAAGGACTCAAACTGGCTTGAACTATTAGCGTCCCCCTTGATTGCATTGCATCGTTAACTGCGATGTTGGTGCTGAAACGATATTCAACCCTTGTTGCGTGCGACTAAAACAAACACATTACCTAAGGTTTCTATTTAAACACGGTGACCCGGAGGACAACACAGTGGATGAGCCACTTCAGGCTTCTACCTGTCCACACAGATTATTCTGGGTGTCAGTTAGAGGCCGTTGTCCTCTTCAGTTCACGTTTTCCATCACTGTCTACAGACTGCAATTCTTTCCAACACCTCAGTTTCCTGCCTCTCTCAGCCCCTGGCCAGACTAATGGGTCTCTGATGTCCTCACAAATGAAATCACTAGCAGGAAATATCTCACCGGTCATCTGATAACAGACCGAAGCCAAGACCAAAACATAAAGCTGTATGCCAATATGTCAAGTGATAGTGGTGTCAGATGCCAAACTGCAGTTACTCAAGCGGTTTTATAGGATTATGATTATGGGGATGACGGTGATCGCAGTAGACATCTGTGAAGAGACGTTGCGTCATGAAATGTAAACCTTTTGACATTTTAGGGGCGAAGTGGATAGCTATCTGGTAGTAAAGACCTTTTGCAGTACTTACTTTCTTATCTATTAGTATTCTAAATTAGGGATGAAACCCAAGTTGCCTGAAGGACAGGTTGTGTTATTGGTTGCTGAACTCACTCCTTCTGTTCATACTGACCACAAGTCCTGCTCATGGGAACACAAATTAATATATAATATTAGGTTTCAGCAAATCTCAAATTCAAATTCCAGCCACAGCATGCTGACATGATGTTTTGTTCCATGTTCACCAACTTACTTTAGTGTGTTAAAATGTTAAAAGCGCTATACAAGTACAGTCCATTTACCATCAAAGTACAGCTGAATCTGATGGGAATGATACTAGTTTTGCAGGTATTTTGTCATAAATAAATATATATATATATAGATATATATATTGGACAAATTAAAGTTTTAAACTGATGGTGGCGCTAATTTGATCCTGAGTGGGGCATGAATGTTTGAACCAAATTTGCCCTAATTAACAGTTTCACTGAATAACTACGTTAACTTATGATGTACTGTCTGACGACCCATATCACTTTTCAATACTAAGCATAAAATCTTTACAGTACTTCTAGTTTATGAAGTGGCCCAAACATGATATCAATCATCATATTTTTTTACCATTTATCCCCAGAGAGACCGGTTTGTGACACTAAACTAGCTGCTGTGTGAATATCCCAGTGAGAAGCTGATCTATTGGTGCAAATTACCTTGAAAAATAATTTCTCTTTTTCAGAGTCAAGTCATTCTTCGATATTAATTCAGCGGGAAACATCTGAAAGACGATGTTCTCTTCGATGTGTGCATGACAGTTGTGAATGTGCAACTGTCTGGACACGTAGAGTGCGAGTACAAAAACCACAGGGCCAGAGACAGAAAGGGTGGCGGAGGAGAGAAAGAAAGAGAACATGTGAGGTCAACAAATGTGTAAATGAACAAGTTTTGGGGTGAGAAAGTGACAAGATGTAGCATGCTTGCAGTCGATCTGAGAAAGGTCCTCTTGAATCGGGCCACGTCCCTGCTGATGGTTCAGGCCAGGTGTCAAGGGGAAAGAGGCGCTCTGTTTTTGGTATGTACACGAGGCACTCGCTGCATATCTGCGTAGCTGCTAAACACAGGACCACTCTTGCTGGGCAGAGTACGGACTGGATGCAGCAGGACAGACAGACAAGACAGACAAGACACGCCCTCTGGTGGTGTACAGAAAAACAACAGGTCGAATTCACTAAAGTCTATTTGTATCCTGGACAACAGAGGAGAAGGTGACCAATGGTCATCTTCAGCGTTGATGCTTTCTAGACAAGATAATCCTTTGTGTCTCTCTGCATTGGCCATACTTCAGTAGTCAAACCGCTACATGCTGTCAAGAGGGTTTGAAGCTCATTTTTCATAGAGTTGGGTGGATTTATGTTTTTGTGGTCTGGCCAGGTGTCTGAGCTTTAACCTTTTTGTTTTTATGGAAACCAGCTGAACCGGCATTTGTCATCATAACAAGTTCTGGCAAATTAAAGAGTAGCCTACATCAGCAACCTGTGCCGACGGCTTCAAATCCAACTTGTATTGCATTAGTATTAAGCAATATGACAACGTGATAAAGGGAGCCTCTAGTGTCTGACAGGGAGGGGGGGGTGAGGACGCACATGGGGCACGTTGGGTTTGTTGACTAGAAAGCTCGCGTGTTGTTTGGGGTGATGAGACAGACGGACAGAGTTGTCTCAAAGAAAAATAAAACTACCCTAATATGGCAACATTTGGGATTTTAAGCTGACCAAAGAGACAAACCAAGTGAACTGCAGTCAGGACACTCATTCATGGGCTCTCTCAGTATCATTTCACCGATCCGGTGTCTAGCTCAAAATCAAATTTTGCAAGTTAAGTGCAAATTTGTAAGAGTAAAAAATAAATCAAGTTTAAGGGGTCAGCATGGTATATTGTCTCTGCAGCTTTGTGCCAAACCAAATTACAGTGTAAACACTTGCAGGAGTCGCGATCTCATCCTCGGGGAGATGCCATCTGCTCACTGACGACGTGGTGGGAGCTGTGGAAAAAAATCTACAGCGAACACACGGGAATACCACTGCTGAAAGCAGGCAAAAACTACATATTACAATCAAGTATCCATCATGTGATTAGTGACAAGTGCCTATGAAGAGCATGAAAGCCTGGGACTTTTTCATCTCTTACAATTAATCTGAATAAATGTGCATTTACTGTATTGCAAGTACATATATACAGAGCACACATTCACTGTTTACACCAGAATGGACTCTCTTTACTGTGACCAATTGTTTCATGCCGTCGCATCATAAGAATGGTACCAGAAATTTGCTGGAATGTGCCATTTAGAGAAGAATACAGATTTCTAAGGCATCACAGTAAAGGAAGGATCGATAAGGAAATAGAGAAAGAGCAGGCTGCCCTCAGAAACTGATAAAAACTGATACCGTCGGTCTGTTTTATGACACTTGAGTTAAGCCTGAGCCTGTTGAAAACACAATAAAACTCATGTGTAAAGTGGATTACTGGGAGTTTTCTGGCGACCCCCTTAAGAGTTCTTCACTTGTGTGGCCCAGAGATTAAAAACGGAGAATAGCTGGTCCAGCTGCTGGGTCGCACCATTTTAGATGACTTATGACCCAGAGGGCAAAGCCCTTCTAGCTATTTTCTTCTACTTCCGACACCCGCTGCCAGGCCAGGAGATCAGCTTCCCAGTTGCCCAAACCCGGTGAACTTTGCCCCGGCCAACTCCCCAGGAAAGATCAGGAAAAACAAGAAGGCCATAATATGGTTTCTGAAAGACAGGTCTAGAAAGACAATGGTGGTATTGATGCGAGATATCGCAAACTATTTCATTATCAGTTGATATCTGAAAAGTCTATTATTGAATCTGGACAAAACCCCTCTTGAGGTAATGCTTTCTCATCTCTACTGCCTTCATCCCAAATGGATTCGGAGGATTATACTGGACCACAAATGTGTTTTTCAGACCTTTAAAGCTTAAAATTAACGGTAAACATATACAGGAAATAAAAAAGAAATAAACAGATGTTAGATGAAACTAAGATGGTGAACATTAGACTGGCGTGTTACCGTTGCCAATGTGAGCATGAACACACCGATTCAGCAACAATTTAGAGCAAACATCATTTTGAAGGCACCAGATCTGTACCTGTATGAGGTTAAAACATCAATTTCCTGTAAAATGTCGGCAGCTTAGCTGACTCGTTTAAAAAGCCATCGTTGAAACAACAATGTCTCGCAGCAGGAGAATTAAAAACAGCAGGGTTGTGGGCTTTGGCTGCTGGTGTGGCTGCTATTATTCCAGCTGGCCGGACGAAGTAGAGATAGAAGAAGAGAACAGGGCAGAAAGAGGAGCCATAGTCAGGAGCCATTTAGACCACTAATGTAGAAATACTACAGTGAATTAACAATTTTCTAAAAGAGCTGCTATATATATTTGCCGTCTGTCAGTGTCATGACAGACGGTAAGAGAATACACACGATGGTATAAGAGACGCAGACAAAGACATGTGTGTGTGTGTGTGTGTGTGTGTGTCTACCACCCGTGTGTATACATGTGACAGTAGTACTTTGATGTTAATGTGGCTGAAGGGAGTATTGCAAGGAATGAAGGCTGTTCTCGTATCAAGGAAAGCGATGAGGCAACATGAGGGAAAATACCACAGGAGTCTTTTGTCTTACACGGCCATATTTGGTTAACGAAGGAGCTCTCCGGGCATGTTGGTACTTGGGCACAAACGGAGGTGATGATGCTTGTTTGGCCGGCATTTGCAAGTCATCACACACCCTCACACAAGGAATGTTGCTGGAGGGTTGGTCAAATGGACTAGGCCTCGCAAACACATGCGTGTACTAAAAAAAAATCTATTTCCCCATAGCCTTATGGAATGTGTTAAAACAATAGTTGCTCAACATCTGAAAGTTACTTTCATTGTTTATGTGGTAAGAACTCAGCATGCCTTTAGTTATCCAACACACCATCGGTAAACATAGTCCATACGATCACACCTGCCAAATCTTATATGTAGAGAATTACATTTACGTAATAAGGATTAAGAAAATAATGATTTAAGTGTAAAAAAAAATGTAATTTGAGCCGCTGTATTAAATTCCTGAAAACAACACCGTGACTCCCGTGGTGACAGATAACAATCAGGTAGATACAGAGCAGGCAGAGACTCGTCCCTGCGCTGAGTCTTTCCTGTGACCAGGCAGGTCTTCCTGTTAAAGTCTGCTTCCACATCACAAAATGCCTCCCAATACACGTTGACCTTTAGAAGTCACATCGCCCTCTCCACTAATCAGTCAACTCTGCTGCACGTTGTGTTTCTCGGCAAAACTCAGTGGACAGCAGAAGCCAGCGGTGGAGTTGAAAACTAAAAAAGGCACCAAGTGGCTCCACCAGTATGCTGGGGGGGGCACTGGGACTTTTTGGAAGTTTTACTGACTTCAACTTCCTGATAAAGCCGGGCACTTGCCTCATCTGCAGAGAGACAGAAGAATACAACCACACACGGAGCACAGCTTGATGAGGATTACAGTCTGAGCCTTTTCACAGCAGTTTGTCCCTCATCAGCAGAATCTTTGTGCTCCTGTTGCTCAGCATGCCTGACCGTACTTACGTATACGTGTGTGTGTGTGTGTGTGTTGGCTGATATCAGCTGCAGCCCACCCAAAATCAATCAATAAGCTCAGCCCACTCTCACATGACAACCTCCCTCATCATTGGTAATCTCTCCATCACTAACCCTACACAGTTTATACTACACGTATACAGTCAGCCAACTGCATGATGCCCCCTGTAATCACACATGACAAACACACAAGATGCAAACACACACCGACATGCATTGCCACCACACACACACACACACACACACACACACACACACACACACACACACACACACACACACACACACACACACACACACACACACACACACACACACACACACACACACACACACACACACACACACACACACACACACACACACACACACACACACACACACACACACACACACACACACACACACACACACACACACACACACACACACACACACACACACACACACACACACACACACACACACACACACACACACACACACACACACACACACACACACACACACACACACACACACACACACACACACACACACACACACACACACACACACACACACACACACACACACACACACACACACACACACACACACTTGGGGTCTTTCACAGAGTGAGCTCTCTGCCTGGGAACACAGGCGGGTAACGCTGCGGAGATGACCTCATGGCTGCCCCCATGGAGCCAGACTTTAATCCTAAAAACACAGACTGTCACGCTACCACCTACTCTACAGCCAACACAATGTCCAGCCTAAAACAGCCTCCTACAGTGAATATAACTAAAACGGCCGTGTGAACAAATGGATATTACAGGAAGACCTGCTGAACACTAAGGAAGAAAACGGGTTCTTTTTCAGAAAAATACAGAAAGAATGGAGGTTTCCGTTTTGGTCCTAAAAAGATATCAACTAGCACTATAGACTGCTATGAAATGTGATATAGCTATTCTTTGACCCCTTCATCTGGCCAAAATTTCCAAAAACAATCAAAATCAACTGTTGCAGGCAGATTGCCATGATATTAAAACTCTATTTATACGAAGGCGTGGGTTCTGTAGGCTCCCTACGGTTTTGTTCAGAGTGAATAAAACATAAGCAATTTGGCTTTTGTCAGCTTCTCTTTTTCAGTAACGCACATCTAGCAAAGCCATTTCCACCGCAACCATTCTGCTTCATTTATCAGAGTGAAGGGAACATCTTAAATACAGGGACTAGTCTCACGGTGAATCTCCCCACCATCGCTCCAATCACAAAGTAAATAAAAGCACTAAACGGCCTGATCCGTTGGGACTCCGATTAACCCCTTTGGTCAAGAGTAAAACAAGCTTCACTGGGCACATTCATGCTCCCCAGAGGATGAACCACTTTCAATTCAAACACTCCACAAGATTTCCTCTTGCGCTACCATCTGGCCAAAATGTCAATTTCGCACACAAGATGAAACACATTGCAAGATATAAACCCCAACAATATCATTTACCCTAAACCCTAACCCGTCAATGCAATGTATAAACTCATATAAAAGCACAGATTAAAACTGGAATAAATCTCATAAAATGGTATAAATGGACAACACAACTGGATGAAATGATTAATGCAATTTCAGAAATGAAATCTTCAGCTCATGTGCCACGAAGTTAGAAAAGGAGCAATTATATGACTAAACAGTTCACTGTTGTGGATGAATAGTAAAATGTTTTTGAATGACAGAATTGGGTACAGTGTGATCCCTTGTATTCATGCGTGACAGCAGTCTTTTGCTACACAATGCAGACCAGCAATTTAGTCTGACAGGAACCTGTCAGAGGAAGATTTGAAAAGCCTCGTCATATGACCGAGGATTAACTCAAATGAACACGCACGCTCTGAAAATGAGGGAGGAAAAGAGGATTTTGTTTTTTTCTTTCCAAATCCCAGACCTTCTCCCCCCCACCAGCAGAGGGGTAAGAACGCCTGCTGGGTGTTTTCTACCAAGTTGGAGAACTAAACTTGATAATGTTAAGTAGGTACTCGGGGCTTTATACGCTGCTCAGCGGCTTGTGAAAGATTCCTCAGGGGTTCAGGAGACTGCGAGTTCCCTCACCAGGGTAGAACGGTTATTATTATTACAAATCAACGAGCTTCTGATCTTTCTAGAACACGGCAATTTTCTTGTTCAGATGTCATTTCTCTGATGATGTGAAAGCCGTCTTACATGTAGCGGTATACATTCACCGCTACGGTTGAAATCAGCGTGCTATTGATAGACATGTTACAATGTCCATGATTAAAATTAAGTGCAATTCTCAATTTAAAAACACTGAATCTCTGTCTCTGCATCACAGACATTGGTGCAGTACGACAGCAATCGCATCGCCTTGCTGAGAGGATACACCATCGTCCTCCTCCTAACAGGATTTACAGGGAAACTGGAGCAGTGTACAGTCCTGGGGTTGAAATGGCAGCAGTAGAACATCACAGAGCTCTCCAAAGAGCTGCAGTGGATCACACAAAAGTATGTCGAGAAGCAGAGAAGAGGGGGATGGAACAAAAAGGATCTCCGTTTATAAAATGTCATTTTAATTCCTGTTTTAGTTTACGTGCACACTACTTCGGCATTTTTGGAACCCCTAAAACGGAGATGATTGAAAACACTGCTTCGTTTTTTTAGAAACAAGAGACCTCTGAAAACGATGACGCAGAAAACCACATCAGGATCCTGGATTCAGTGCTTGATTCAACACGGACAGAGAATTACAGGCCTTGTTGTCTATGCTAGCGTCTGTTGCGCAGTTAAATTCTACTACTGCCTACATATGAAGGAGGGAAGCTATAATTCGAGCGTTTTGCGCCAATTCCCGTGTCTAGCAGCGTCATCAGCCCTGGTCATGTGATGTGCGTTTTCACTGGACAGAGATTACTTCTGAAACGGCATTAAAACGCTCGCCTGGACGGGGTTTGTTTTTGTTTTAAAATGAAAAGGTAGTAGTGTGGATGACGCCGTAGCCGAACCAAAGCAGCAGATATTGATCCCTCCCAAAGGCTTGGAGCCATCATACGCCCCTTTTCACAGCCCCATACCAACTCTCCTTTTGTTACGACTTCCCAACAATACAGCCGAACTCCGTCTGGCTCCACTAGGCTATCATCAACCACTCCCATAACAACACTTCAAGGGCGAGGGAGGCTCCCACGTTTCATCCTTAAGGATGCCTGCTGAGGGTAAAGGCTAAATAAAGACAAGGTGTGATCAGGAACACAATGAAGCAGCAAACTCCCCGTACAAATGAAAAGGGAGCCCTGAATCTATGCCAGTGGATGATAATGATACACCTTTAACGGGGCAGAAATAATGACAAGCCGACAATCGACTGATATTAGTGTGAGCAGCAACAATTTCAATGTTCTTTTCTGTTCACCGATTTTAAAAAACAGCCCTGCTGTGAGTCACACATGCTATAACGGTCAAGCACAAAGTTATCCAAGAGGCTGTTAATCCTTGATTCAGCCCTTTCATTATACTCTGCTGCGTCTGCCTGAAGAAAGCGTCTCATTACCTGAGGGTTCAACCCGACACTGATGAAGGCTTCCGAGTTGCTTTGATGGTCAGCCTTGATCTGCCCTTTAAATTGGGTTCAGATCAATTTAAAAGTGGTTCGGCATAAAAAGTAAAGAAAATATAAATAAAGCTGTATACCAGGCTATTTCCAAGGTAGCAAACATGTCATAAAATGTTTATTGTTTTGTGCGTTTAACAGTCCCAAACTCAAAGATAATAACTTTAAAATGTCATGAGAAATAGAAAAGCAGCAAATCCTCACATTTGAGAACCGGCAGCTCAAACTCCTGCCTAAAAAGTGACTTAATTGATTACTAAAACAGTGGCCGATAATGTTTTCTGTTAATTGACTAATAAAATTAATCGACAGCTCTAATCCTCACAGAAAATAATGTTTCATGTTTTCAATGCAAGTCGGACTAATTCCACTAAACACTGGAACATTAATGGAGCTGTCCATCAAGAAACTGATGAAATCATCTTAATCAGAATCATTTGTGTCTGTTTTTGCCATAATCACATTACTACGCGTTTGAAAACGTAGTCGGTGATCAGAGATCTTTATCGTCAAGACGTCAACCGACATGAATGAGTTGTTTTGCTCCACAGGGAGTGCGACACGCACTCAAACATGTCTTTGATGATTAACTCAAAACGCCAGCGGTTCATATGGTGTGTGGCACTGAATGACTTTCATTTTAGCCCAATAACCGTTTCCATTATTAGCGGACTTGGTCGACAAATTTCCCTACACTTCCACCACATTACAGAAAAATTGTATTTAAAATGTATCCTGTGTAGTTTCATTGAAAACAACGTGTTCTGGAAGGCATTGCGTGCATCCTTGCCGTCAAACAAACATGTTGAGTACAGAATATTTGGGGGCATTTTATGTCTTTATTCAACAACAGCGACAGTGGGGAGAGACAAGAAATGTGGGCAAAGAGAGAAGCCAACTCAGTGAAATAAACATGTATCGCATGGCCCGTAGTCTCACTCATATATAGCGAGACTTATGTATATATATATATATATATATATATATATATATATATATATATATATATAGGACACCACAAACGGAACAAATCAGTACTGCATAGAGAATCAATGCTGAACATGACAGAACTTTCTCTTCATGCTCCAGCCAGCAAAATGCAACTAAAGAATTGAGATCTTGAGAAAAAGAATTCTGAAATGACATAACACAAGGCTCCTATAGATGAGCAGAAAGACCTCAGTTCAGGTGGGCTGCAGAGTCGATAAAAGATACAGCGTCTCTCTCCTTCATTGCATGAACCAGCCTGATTTTAATCTCCTTTGAATATTGTTTCCGCAATTTACAGAACAGATGTTCGCTGTGACAGCAAGCTGTGCGACAGCTCAGACTGTAATCTCAAAACTAACCAGAAAATCCAGTTTGGTATTCTCCCCCAGGAGCTCTCCTGTCTGCTCCTGTTTCAGTCAATACTGGAGCTGAAACATTTTCAACCAACATATTGCTTTAGACCAGGGGTCCCTAATAGGCGGACCGCGGTCCGGATCCGGACCCAGGACCTAAAACCGATAGATAATTGAGAATTATTACATTTTGACGGAGCGCTTCTATTTTAACCGGCGCAGGTTTTTCAGCCTTTACGGCACTTGTTCAGCGCTGCAAATCACATCACGCGATGCAGCTCAGCCAATCAAATATGGGTATTCTGACAAGTTTCCTGATTCGAGTGAGATGTACACACACACGGGAGAGACGAGGAGAGAGAACGAAGAGTATGGAGAATAATTACGTGAGTCAGAGAAGTTATTTCACATGACGTTTTCCAAAGAGAGAAAAGTGTTCAGAGAGACCAGAGTCTTTAATAACCAAGAATGAACAGACTCTTATAGGTTAATTCTTCCCACGGACAGTTTAAAACCAGTATGTCTCATATGTTCAGAGACCGTGACGATTATTATAAGCGGTAATGTGAAGCGCCACTACGCGTCACAGAAAATAAATATAAGAGCCCAACATGATCAGAATCCTAACACTTTAGTTCACTGTTCAACAATGATGTTAACAGAGAGAATAGAGCTGAAACAAGTGGTTTAATAACCACAGATAAAGATCATGCACACTAATTTCTCTTATTAGAAGATGAGAAAAATATAATATTGTGGCTTTTTTTATTGACATCACTGCACAACTGAATTTAAAGCTGCAGGACAATTCAGTGAAATTATTTTTTCTAAAATGAAGTACTTTATTTTAAGATGCACATTTTTCCAAAGCTTTCTGTTATGCCAGTTATTCTTTAATCCAGCCTCCGTGACAATGCTCGTCATGAGTCACAAGTGTTTTCTACTCAACAAAAGAACTGTTTTCCACAGAAGAGAATGACTGAAACTGAAGCCCTGCCTAGAAACTTGAGCCAAAACTACAGACCTTAGCCTGCCTTTAATCTACAGCTGGTATTGAGGGAATGTCTTGGCATTTTGTATCCTGGTCACCGAGTTTGTTTTTCCGCTACCTTAAAATGGTTTAGTTAGCATTCCTTGGCTGAAATAACTTCTTGTCAATATTTTATAGGTAAACCAGATTGATGAATAATGACAGAATTCAATAAAGAGGACAATGTCAAGTCCGAATGGGCAGTTCGTGGCTTCTATTTTTAGACAATTCGGGGCTTCTTTTTTTAAGAAAATCAAAGTTAATCCATATATGATCACTTGAGGAGACAATAGAAAAGATAATACAAGGAGTGGAAGAGGCTGGAATTCAGTTACAAGTGTGTTCAAATACTAAAAGCACGTTTCCTTTGGATCCCCCCCTTGCCTCTCCTTCTCGGAAAACACAGATGAATTTTTCTTAATTATTAGTCACCCCACCAGGAAGTTGTGAGTGAGTTCACCTCCTGCACATTGTGTAGCAATGAGGAAAGCATGGATCTAAAAACAGTTACAGTAAGATGAGATGCTGTCAGTCTAACGCCTCATTGCTGATATTATTTATCTTTTAGTTTCAGGTGGGGATGATCTGATGATAACTATGTCTTTATATTTAGCAGCATGAAAATCAGAACTAAGATACAGTACGTCTTTAAATATATTTAAAATTAAATTCAACTTATAGTGATGTTTGTAAGGGTACTATCATCTTCTGAAGCTGCTGTGAGGAACTGGTTATGAAACCGTCTCGGTTAAATACCGCGGACAGACCCAGATTCGGCTTTGCTGCCGCCTTCGACCTGCAGTCGGAAGCTCCGGCGGGAGGAGGAGAGCTCAGCTCCCGGCAGCAACGTCTCCTCCTCTGGCCAGGAGCAGAGCTGCCGGTTCCCGCTGGGAGCCGACACCACGCTGCTGGAGGCCCAGGACATATTGCGGGTCCTGGACACGGATTGTTTGTTTAAAGTGTAAACATTATCAGAGATCGTCAGTAAAAGGCTATTTCACGCTGTGATGGTTAAAGTTAAAAGTGTGTAATTTAACCGCGGTGGGGGGATATGTACGGATCAAAAGTGTTCCATTATACCACTATCGGAAACACTACCACTTTCAGCCACAGGGACCGCCAAAACCAACACAAAATGAAGGTTCCTTGAAGTAGCTTTACGTTTTTCCTTTGGTATATCTGCCTGCACAGAGGAATGCAATTAGAATGTTATAGAATCATCACTCAGACAGACCTGCGTAAATGTCACGGGTGTTTCCTCTACACGGCTTACGGTAAGCTGTTCCTGAGGTAGCTTTGAAACAAAACAGGACAGAAAATACTGAAGGCTTGAATATTAAATGGCTGCATCGGACGGACGGACGGAGGGAGGGAGACAACCATCAACGTGGATACAATACCATTTCGTTGCCGAAGGGCTTTTTTCCTCTCCCTTTTAAAAAGATAGTTTACCACACACAGCTCCTCTGGCTTTGTGCCTTTCTCATGGTAATTGCTAGGAGCTGAAAAACAGAGTGCAGTGCCAAACACCCACAGCATGTTGAACTGTGCAGAATTGGAATGACTGAGGTCATAGGCTGTTGCTGGACAGTGAAGAATGAATACAAAATGATGGCCTATTGTGTGGTTACTCTAGCTGAGAAGCAGAGACCTGATAGATATTCACGATACAGTGTTATTTATTCAATACTCCGGTCTGTAACACATGCAGATTTATCTTGGCAACAAAATCACTGCAACATTCCTGAGGGGACTTATGGTGTATCCACGGAGTCATGATGGCTGCCCACAACACATTCTACACAAATACTAGGATTAGATGAAATATTTCAAGTTTTCTGTATTTTGTGCCAGGATAACTGCATTTCTTTATTAAAAGATATTCACTCAGTTGTCAGTTTATTAGGTACACCTTGCTAAAAAACTATTTAGTCTCACACAACATGCAGTAAATCTGACTTTCATGAAGGTTATAATGTTCAGATTTTGGTGAAAGAGAGATGTTGATTCAACTTTGTGGTCATTTTTGAGGCTGTACTTTGTGGTAGAGCTGAAATGATTCACTGAATAATCAATGAAGTAGTATTATAATAATGGATTTATTGTTTTAGTCGAGCACAAATGCCATACAGTCTTTGGTTTCAGCTTCTCAAATGTGAGGATTTGCTGCTTTTCTTTGACATACATGATGGTAAACTACATATATATGTTTGTTTCTGACTGATACAAGAAAATATATACGAAGAAACCAACTTGGGCTCTGGGAAATTATAACGTTTTAACATATTTACATTTTATAAGCAAAAATAATCAAGGAAATTATTATGGGCAGATTTGACGCGCTAGTGTGGACAAAATAATTGAAACGTCTCTCAGTACAACCCAATACAACTCAACAGCAGCACATAGTGATCATAAAGCTGGTTCAACACCTTTTCTGAACATTCAACATAAACCGAACAATCTATCCGGTATTTGCTGCAGAACTACTGTATTAGCAGTGTTGGAAAGTAATTATATAATTTGACTCAAGTACTGTACTAGAGCAATTTTGAGGTACTTGTACTTAACTTCAGTATTTTAATTTTACTTTGTACTTCCCCACTACATTTCAGAGGCAATGAATTGTAGTTTTAATGATGTACAATTATGGATTAAGCTCCACAGCTGTGTATATAAAGTCATTCAAATCAGCCCCACCTTTACAAACTGCAACATTAAAGTGACATCAATCCATTAATGAATGGGCTATTGTGCATAATGAGTACTTTACTTTTGATTCCCTAACTTGTAGTCGTAACAAGAGTATTTCCACTCTGTGGTATTACTACTCGTGCTCAAGTAAAAGATGGGAGTACTTCGTCCACTACTGTTGTATTAGGATGCATTAGTTTTTAAACTAGGTTTACCTAATAAACTGACAACAGACATCCCTCAGAAAACTTCACAAGCACCTGACATCTGTTGGTGAGCTGCTGCGTTCAAGAACAACTCAAATGGTAAACCCCAGCTTCCAGGGGTCTACAGCGGGGTTATTGTGTGTGTTCGCGGTGATAACAACCAGGCGAGGAGGCGCTTTGCTGCACTGATTTAATGAGCTTTTGTGAATAACAACAACAACAACAACACCGTCAGCTGCTCCTGATTTAGGCCAGATCATGAACAAACCTGAACCCGAATGGATGCAGAGTAATACAACTGTGTCAGAGGCCACATCCACCACTCGCGCGTACGGTCGCAGGTGCGTAAAGTTACTGGCGGCGTGTTTTATTTCCGTGGGAACATGACCGCGGTTAAAGTGGTTGTTGGGGACAAGAGGTCAGGTTTACAAACAATAAACCCCACTAGGTGTTTAAACCGGGTAAAACATAACGCCATCGTTGATAAACACATACTTGATTCAATAGTAAGAGTCGGGGGATTTTTTGCAAAACGTGCGTTATTCGATACAGAAAAAGACAACTTACTGTGATGGTAACTTCGTGCTTTTTCAGTCGATACTTGAGGCTCTTCATCTTGTGGCGTGTTGGTCTGCAGTGTTAAAAGTTTCCTTTGGTTAATAAGTTCATAAATAGTATAAAAAAACTTCCCAGAAAGTTCAGACGAAGTAAGTTTGTTATATCTTTCCCCCTTTTTCCCCTCACGGAGCAAGTTTCACCTGACGCCTGACCGCAGATTTACTCGCCCTTTTTGAATTGACAACCAGCGGGAGCCAATCAAACTGAAGCACACGCGCTTGTGTTACTTTTGATCCAATCGGTGACGTGGGAAGGGGCGGGACTTCCTTCTAAAGTGTCAGTTGGGAGAAGTGTGAGACATCCTGGGACAGGGGAGGGAAAACCTGGAATGACGTCATGCGTACCTGAAGACCGAAACACCTTGGGGAAAGATATATTTGAATCTATGAACGATCGAGTATTATTATCTGGAAACTATTTAGCGTTGCGGTGTAAATTGCACCTGTTATTAAAATGAGCTTAATAAACCGCTGTACTTGTCTGTCACCTAGATACCTGTCTGTTGTGTCACGGGTGACCGAGCTTACTGCACTGTGGTCGTTATGAACCTTACACTCAATAACACTGTTATACATTTTAGGAGGAAATATTCAAGAAGTTATTTATATTGCTTTACCTGTACCATAAATGCTGCTGTAGCAAAAAAATGTCCCCTTACAGAATTAATAAAGTAACTATCTGTCTGTCTGTCTGTCTATCTATCTTAAATAAAAGTAGTAATACCACAGTGTAGAAATACTTTGTGTTACAAGTAAAACGACCTGCATTCAATTTCTTACTTAAGTAAAAGTACAAAACATTTACATTTTGTATCTCAATAATCTGAATCTACAAAGTTGCTAAAGCTGTCAAATAAATGTAGTCGCCTAAAACGTATAATATTGTAGTGAAGAAGTATTAAGTACCATGAAATGGAAATACTCAAGTAAAATACAAGGACATTTAATGATGTGTTTTTACACTGAATTATTAAATCAGTAAATAATCTGAATGTATTTACTGTTGGTACTTGGAATAGATAAATGGAATGTGTCAACAACCTCCGAGAATAAATTAACTTTCCCCTGCTGCATTTATATAAACAGTTATATCTATCTGCATCTAAATATAAACACCAGTGATTAAACCTATTTACTTAACAATACTGCACAAACAGTATTTTATCTGTCTTGTAATAATGTGCCTCATTTGCTGCTTTAGATAAACAAATGAAATATCTCAAACTTATCTACTCGGCCAAACATTGGACTATCGCTTATCCTCAATAAACATCTAGGATAAAAAGTATTCATCTGTGAGAACATTTCCTGAAGTGTAGCGTGGGTATAGTGAGACTATTAATGTGTTCGCTGTAGGTTAGGTTAGAAAATATAATATAAAATCCAAGGTTATATTTAAACATCAGGTAGACAGCAAGGTTTTAAAAGAAATAAACAAAAGGGGGAAACTCTGCCCCCTTGTGATGTCTAATCACACAATACTAAAGCAATGAGTCAATCAATAAATGAATAGATCGATAATAAGTAGCCTACACAAAGAGACATAATCGTGGAATCTAAAGTGGCGATCCAGTCCAGGTTGGTTTTTAATTTCTTTGAGTGAGAACAACGTAGTTGTGCTTAAGGTTTAGCAGTCTGGAGTATTTTTGTTCATACTCGAGCTTCAGGTTTTCATAATTGTGTGCATAGTTCCATTTTTGTGTGTGTATACAATGGAGGAAACTGCAATGTAGCATTTTTCCACAGACACCCTGTTTGTAATACTGCATCAGCGGGCCATAGATGGTGTTACCTCCTTCGGCAATAGATTGCCACTTTAACACGAGTTGGACTACAACAAACTTTAACGCTAGTGATTGAAAAAAAACGTTATAACGTTTTTGCTTAAATCACCTTCAAATGTTTCGATTCATCAATAAAATGCAGCAGAAGGTTATTATCTTTTATAATGTCGCATTCTTCACTTTGAGGAAATATTTAACCAACTAGCATGAATGCTACCTGCCGTTAAACGTGTCTCTTTGTTTTTGTTCTTCACACATTGCTGGAGGCGATTCTTCAGCCTTTCCTCCTTCAACAGTGATGACAACAGATAATTCATATTTATATTATAAGAATACATTTTATAAGAAGAACAACACGAGTAAACCATGTCAATTGTGTAGAAACATTTTTTTTGTTTTTTTTTACAAATTGATACAAATGAACAAGATACAGATACAAAAACATCAACTGCTGAGTGATGACCATGTGGTCCAGCATTAAATTGCACCTCGTGTGGCAGAACGAACACTAATAAATACATACATGCAACAGTAACAAATATCTAAAAACACCTAAGTGCTGCTTGTGGAAACAGTAACTTGTCAACAGAAAAAAATAAAAGAACAAAGAGAGAGAAAAGTGGAGAGAGACTCAACTAAAAAATACTTTTTTTGTGTGTGACAAGCTCCTGAGACCTTTGTGGAGGGAGCGGATCAGTTCAAGGGAAAAATGTCCTCCAAGTCTGCACTCACAGGGGAAGTAAAGGTTATTCTACATGTGGTGTAAAGAGGTCTCTATATAGGAGCGCTGAGTGCTGAGAGCGCTCACACGGCCTTGCGGTGGTACTCTGGCGGCGCGACCTCGTAATCAGTGACACTCAAGAGGGTGGATGAATTCTTCACCAGGTACCTGGAGAAAAATGTCATTATCGTATGGAGTGAGACAGAAAAAGGTTACTGCAAAACAACATTCTGTCGTGTCCAAGACAAGTATCTAACATATAGAAAGTACGTTTTAGATAAGATGGTATCTACTGGAAAACAGACAGAAAAAAATATAATTTTGTGTTTCTTTCACTTTTGTATGGAACAACAAACGTGTAGAAATAGAAATGACTGCACTGTGGCTATGGGATGAGTGATATTATCATATTTGTGTTTGCCTCAATAAATGTAGAATTCTATTGGAAATCTGTTTAATTCAGAAAACGTCACACAGCTGAAGAGATCCCTGCAGGTCAGCGGTGTGTCCAGAGTCATTTTAACAAGATAGCCTTCCTCAATGTTTTATAAATATGAATATATAATATATATACACACTGTATATATAAACTATGAATGCAGCTATGTCTGTGACTTCTGGCCTGAAAAGCAGACTGAATTAACACGGATCTCTGCAAATGTTTGTCTGGTGTGGTGCCTCTGGTACTGGTCTGAGTAAAGTCATGCTGCCATACATAACAGTGTAATTATTGAAGAAAATAATGTGTTCACCATCAATCAATTGACTAGTCGGGTGCTTTAGCTTAAAATACTTCAGCTCAATATGACAAAATCTAATTATCCTGAATTAGTAAAAAACAATTCCTACATGTTGTGGTACGTCACCATTCAATCACTTGAGGATTGTATTTACTTCAGACAGTAAATATATGTCTGCAATGCTTTGTTTTTTGATAAATGATGTCAAATCTAAATCAAAACAAACATGAAACATCACACAGACCATCATCTGTGAAACCATTTTACTTTAGAGCTGTACGTCATAAAATGCATCCAGGGCAAAAAATGTATTTCATGCTTTGAGCATTTTCAACAACCTGGCTGCACTAATGAGAACGTGGATGTAACATGATGACATTTCCAAACATGACACAGAGTCTCTGTGGAGGCAGTTAAACCTTACTTGAGGAAATCTTGGAGGTAATTGAGCAGCAAAGCCAGACTCTTCTCGTCCAGTGGAGTGTAGGCCAGCATGGCTCCAATACGAACTGTTGGGGGACGCAGAAGGAAACATGTGTGAGGAGCAACGCAGAAAGAAACATGTGTGAGGAGCAACGCAGAAAGAAACATGTGTGAGGAGCAACGCAGAAAGAGACACGTGAGGAGCAACGCAGAAAGAGACATGTGTGAGGAGCAACGCAGAAAGAAACATGTGTGAGGAGCAACGCAGAAAGAAACATGTGTGAGGAGCAACGCAGAAAGAAACATGTGTGAGGAGCAACGCAGAAAGAAACATGTGTGAGGAGCAACGCAGAAAGAGACATGTGAGGAGCAACGCAGAAAGAGACACGTGAGGAGCAACGCAGAAAGAGACATGTGTGAGGAGCAATGCAGAAAGAGACATGTGTGAGGAGCAACGCAGAAAGAGACGTGTGTGAGGAGCAACGCAGAAAGAAACATGTGTGAGGAGCAACGCAGAAAGAAACATGTGTGAGGAGCAACGCAGAAAGAGACATGTGAGGAGCAACGCAGAAAGAGACACGTGTGAGGAGCAACGCAGAAAGAAACATGTGTGAGGAGCAACGCAGAAAGAGACATGTGTGAGGAGCAACAGAGACATGTGTGAGGAGCAACGCAGAAAGAAACATGTGTGAGGAGCAACGCAGAAAGAGACATGTGTGAGGAGCAACAGAGACACGTGAGGAGCAACGCAGAAAGAGACATGTGAGGAGCAACGCAGAAAGAGACACGTGTGAGGAGCAACGCAGAAAGAAACACGTGAGGAGCAACGCAGAAAGAGACACGTGTGAGGAGCAACGCAGAAAGAGACATGTGAGGAGCAACGCAGAAAGAGACATGTGTGAGGAGCAACGCAGAAAGAGACATGTGTGAGGAGCAACGCAGAAAGAAACATGTGTGAGGAGCAACGCAGAAAGAGACATGTGTGAGGAGCAACGCAGAAAGAAACATGTGTGAGGAACAACGCAGAAAGAGACATGTGAGGAGCAACGCAGAAGGAAACATGTGTGAGGAGCAATGCAGAAAGAGACATGTGTGAGGAGCAATGCAGAAAGAGACATGTGAGGAGCAACGCAGAAAGAGACATGTGAGGAGCAACGCAGAAAGAAACATGTGTGAGGAGCAATGCAGAAAGAGACATGTGTGAGGAGCAACGCAGAAAGAGACACGTGTGAGGAGCAACGCAGAAAGAGACATGTGAGGAGCAACGCAGAAAGAAACATGTGTGAGGAGCAATGCAGAAAGAGACATGTGTGAGGAGCAACGCAGAAAGAGACACGTGAGGAGCAACGCAGAAAGAGACACGTGAGGAGCAACGCGGAAAGAGACACGTGTGAGGAGCAACGCAGAAAGAGACACGTGAGGAGCAACGCAGAAAGAGACATGTGAGGAGCAACGCAGAAAGAGACATGTGAGGAGCAACGCAGAAAGAGACACGTGAGGAGCAACGCGGAAAGAGACACGTGTGAGGAGCAACGCAGAAAGAGACATGTGAGGAGCAACGCAGAAAGAGACACGTGTGAGGAGCAACGCAGAAAGAGACATGTGAGGAGCAACGCAGAAAGAGACATGTGAGGAGCAACGCAGAAAGAGACATGTGTGAGGAGCAACGCAGAAAGAGACATGTGTGAGGAGCAACGCAGAAAGAGACATGTGAGAAGCAACGCAGAAAGAGACATGTGTGAGGAGCAACGCAGAAAGTGACATGTGAGGAGCAACGCAGAAAGTGACATGTGTGAGGAGCAACGCAGAAAGAGACATGTGTGAGGAGCAACGCAGAAAGAGACGTGTGAGGAGCAACGCAGAAAGAGACATGTGAGAAGCAACGCAGAAAGAGACATGTGTGAGGAGCAACGCAGAAAGTGACATGTGAGGAGCAACGCAGAAAGTGACATGTGTGAGGAGCAACGCAGAAAGAGACATGTGAGGAGCAACGCAGAAAGAGACATGTGTGAGGAGCAACGCAGAAAGTGACATGTGAGGAGCAACGCAGAAAGAAACATGTGTGAGGAGCAACGCAGAAAGAGACATATGTGAGGAGCAATGCAGAAAGAGACATGTGTGAGGAGCAACGCAGAAAGAGACATGTGAGGAGCAACGCAGAAAGAGACATGTGAGGAGCAACGCAGAAAGAGACATGTGAGGAGCAACGCAGAAAGAGACATGTGTGAGGAGCAACGCAGAAAGAGACATGTGAGGAGCAACGCAGAAAGAGACATGTGTGAGGAGCAACGCAGAAAGAGACATATGTGAGGAGCAATGCAGAAAGAGACATGTGAGGAGCAACGCAGAAAGAGACATGTGTGAGGAGCAACGCAGAAAGTGACATGTGAGGAGCAACGCAGAAAGAGACATGTGTGAGGAGCAACGCAGAAAGAGACATGTGAGGAGCAACGCAGAAAGTGACATGTGAGGAGCAACGCAGAAAGAGACATGTGAGGAGCAACACAGAAAGAGACATGTGTGAGGAGCAACGCAGAAAGAGACATGTGTGAGGAGCAACGCAGAAAGAGACATGTGAGGAGCAACGCAGAAAGTGACATGTGAGGAGCAACGCAGAAAGAGACATGTGAGGAGCAACACAGAAAGAGACATGTGTGAGGAGCAACGCAGAAAGAGACATGTGTGAGGAGCAACGCAGAAAGTGACATGTGTGAGGAGCAACGCAGAAAGAGACATGTGAGGAGCAACGCAGAAAGAGACATGTGTGAGGAGCAACGCAGAAAGAGACATGTGAGGAGCAACGCAGAAAGAGACATGTGTGAGGAGCAAAGCAGAAAGAGACATGTGTGAGGAGCAACGCAGAAAGAGACATGTGTGAGGAGCAACGCAGAAAGAGACATGTGTGAGGAGCAAAGCAGAAAGAGACATGTGTGAGGAGCAACGCAGAAAGAGACATGTGAGGAGCAACGCAGAAAGAGACATGTGTGAGGAGCAAAGCAGAAAGAGACATGTGTGAGGAGCAACGCAGAAAGAAACATGTGAGGAGCAACGCAGAAAGAGACATGTGTGAGGAGCAACGCAGAAAGTGACTGCAGACTGAAAGAGTCTCAGGAATGTTTTTTTTTTAAATACTGTGTGAATGTAAAAAGGCTTCATAAAAATTGCATTAAACTAGAAAGCGATCTGCACCAAGTGCGTCTTCAATGAGCACTGTTGTAATGTTGGATTGAATGAATACAACCCATAATTGGCTGACCCGCCATTCAGACTGCAAGTGTATCAGATGTGTTTGTCACTCGCACATCTCAACAGATACGCTCTCATTTTACTCTGTGCAGATGTCTCCACCGGCTCTGTGCGTCTCAGCTCCGTCTCACGGGTGTAACCGCGACTTGAAGCATTTATATTCAGGCTCCAAGTCTTTTTATTGACGTGCGTAAACGTGAGGTTGATGCCCAATAAAAAAAGACACAGAATTAACTGTGTCTTTGGGTGCCGAACAGCTGAAACGCAGTCAGCTGTGTGTGTAGTTCCGTTTGCTCTTAGCCAAACACACCGTCCATAACAATCAAAAGGAGCAAAAATGTTTTCTTCAAAAACATACAGTCTGAGGGTGGAGATGCACTTTGAGTGAGGAGTCAGCAGGCGGTCAATGGCAGTACAAAACCGGCAATCAAAAGGTGTTTTGAGGAAAAAGTGAGTCACTGAAACCACGAGAGGTCCTTGAGCATGCAGCCATAACCGGACACCCAAAACAATATGCAGTTTACTGCAGCAGAATGAGATTTAAAGTGGACGGACACACAGGTGCACACGCATTGACGCACGCAAACAATCGCATGATTCTCCTGTCGGAGATCATAACTTGTCATACTCATGAGTATATCTGATACAACTGCAGCATCCTGATAATGTAGATACAATTACAAAGGGGTATTTCAGTTTTTTTGGGCTAATAAATAGAATACGGTACAAATCAAGCTTCTTATTCACATTTGGGGCACGGATCTTGTATTTGTTGCCATAGAGCAGTCATTGACTTACAACATTACCGTATACAACCAGAGACATCAAAGGGAAAGCTACCTCAGTAGAAATCTCAACTGGTGGACAAATCTCTATTTTCACAGGACGTATATTGTGAAAGTCGCTCAACCTCAGGGCAATTTGACGTCAGCTACTGTGATAGATAATACTTCATAGAGAGCAGTCATCACAATCAAGTCTATATGTAAGATTTGTTTCAGCAAGTTAGAATTGTTACCTCTGATTAAGTGTCAAAAGAAACTCATAAGCCCTTTATGAGGAGGAAAACCTCTCCCTCATATAAATACATATTTGTGGAATCTGAAGAATTCACTGATTGGTCATGTTTTGTTTTAATTATACGATAGATCATAATTGGTGAGAAACCCAAATCAGCTTCAGTCTCATGCAACCGTCTCACTGTTGGGACATAATTAGTAAAAGAAAGAACACATGACAGTTATTCATCCTTTTGGCCTTTTGTCTGTTTTATTAAGCTTTACTGTTGTTTATTTGTGGATTAAGAGGTGTTCATTGACCTGTAATCAAATAAGTGTGTGATGTTCAATCGTAAAAACCACAGCGACTGCTATTATCAATAATTTAATCTGAAAATGTATTTTTGTTGTAGTGCATTGTTTCAAACTGTGTGTGTGTGTGTGTGTGTGTGTGTGTGTGTGTGTGTGTGTGTGTGTGTGTGTGTGTGTGTGTGTGTGTGTGTGTGTGTGTGTGTGTGTGTGTGTGTGTGTGTGTGTGTGTGTGTACTCTCTATGACCAACACAACAATGGTACGATTGTCCTGGACAAAAGAAACGTGGATAGCAAGGTGATCATTTGTCTGTGAAGTGTTCAAGCTTCTGTGGAGAACATTTCACAGACACGAACTAAAAGACCTGCGACATTTGATTCACCTCCGAGGCCACTTTGCCTGTATGAAAAGACATTTCAAAGAATCCAATTCAATCGTTTGAAAGCACTTATAATACAGGTAGGTGCTTGAGTTTCTGCACGATGTTAGAAACGATCCATCACTCACTCCTTTCAAAGCAATGGTTCAGTGTTCACCTGTGTAAATGTATGTGTGTGTGTGTGTGTGTGTGTGTCACAGTGTGTCCAATGTCCGTACCAAATAGACGCAGCAAGTGTGGAGCTCCGTACACCTGCGACATCGGCATGTCTGGGTGTTCAGCCAGGATCTCAGCATACTGCGGCCTCTCAAACTTGTAAAGCAGCTGAGTGCCCAGCATGACGTTGAAGTACTCCCGAATCCCCGACACAACTTCGTTTACTGCGTACTCCCTGAGTGGAGGGGAGAGAAAGAAGTCATAAAGATAGGAAATCAATCAACGCTAGCATCGTGCTCGGGCTCATTTATGTCAATGTTGGCTTTTAGTTGTGCTGTGATGCTGGTTAAACAGATAAGAGTCGATCAGTCTGTGTGTGTGTGTGTGTGTGTCATCTGCTGGGGAAGAAATTTGGAAACACAAACTATGATGACGGAGAATCAGACCCAAGCAGAAAAATCAATAAGTTATCAGGAATGATGTGAGGGGGCAGAGGAGCCTGTTGATATTCACAGATTATCTGCTTCATGCACTACTGTCAGGATACAGCGACAGTTTGAGCAAACATGATAAAAAAGTTATTTTTAATAAAGTTACCAACTGTTTCTGTAAAGGAAAACTTACAACCTATTTTCCAATGTTTTTGTGTCAAAGTGAATAATGGGGAAAACTATTTCATTTCAATTTGATCCAGTAAAAACAAAAGAAGATAGGGTCCAGGTTGAAAAATACCAAAGTTACACTTTAAGAACTTCAATGGGGGGGACGACGCGAACATCATATGAAGAAAGTCAGGGTGTTTATTCTTACTTGTTGTCCGAGTTTCCTTTTGATTTCTTATAGTTTGCATAGTCCTCCAAAACAGTCTCTATATTCTTCTTAGCAGGCAGATGAAATAACTGGAAGCAACAGAAAACCTTGATTCAGACATTGACAAAATATCAGTGTTCCTCTGTTTCAAGCATGTTTTGACTCCACTTATCATCCTCAGTTTAATTGTGACACTTCCTGTTAGTGCTACGTTGTACAGATCTGATGTGCAGGTTGCCATTCTACCACCTATTGAAGAGTTTTCATGGAAAATGATGGTCAGTAATGTAATTGTATGTGTCTGTCATCTAAACAACAGATCTGATTCTACACACCAGATGAGATAAGGAATCAATCTGCTCTCTGAGAGGACTTAAGCATTAACAAAAAGAGTTGATTGGTTTTGACACAGTCCAAGATCGTTAAGTGTACACATGGTTGTTAAACAGGAATTTCCATCATTGAATTTGTCACAGGAGGATATTAAAAGCAGGATGTCTGTAAGAATGTGTAACACACATACTATATCTAAGCTCTCAGCTAATCGTAGCTGAAGTAAATCAAACATGAACTTCTTCTGGTTTGTGTGTGTCCCACCCCCCCTCACCTGTTTCTGTCGGGTGATGAGGTCCCAGTCGTCCACCAGCCAGGGTTTCAGCTCTTCAGGAATCTTCACTTTCACCTCCACGCGGTTGGTGAACATCTCCTCCTGGACACACATTGGTGATTATTGATTAAGTCGCATTTTTTTTTTTATAATATAT
Organism: Leptoclinus maculatus; assembly: GCA_032191485.1. Taxonomy (NCBI): domain Eukaryota; kingdom Metazoa; phylum Chordata; class Actinopteri; order Perciformes; family Stichaeidae; genus Leptoclinus; species Leptoclinus maculatus. The sequence continues at coordinate 22,860,133 of JAVDOI010000001.1, read as the reverse complement.
TTTCTCTATTGTATTTATTTCAATATTAGTGAATTATATCAAGATCTTGGGACTATTAAATAATACAGGTGCAAGACATATTAGTGAATGCAAATTCAATTTCCATTAAAAGTCGGTTTTATTTCCATCTATAATCTCCCAGTATGCAACACTTCTTTCCTGCTGCCAGCAGGTCTTATAGACGAGAATAACGTCCTTCTGTGAAAAATGTTCTGATCTTTAATGATGTTAAAGATATTTTTTACACCCTGATTGGTACCCCGGTCATGATTACATGTCTGCATGGGGCCAACATTTTATGCTATTTCTTGCTCTATTTGGGAAACTGAACAATTCATCTCACCAGAAAGAAATCAGCGGTCAAAGACTCCAGACAATTACTTGCTGTGGCCCACAGGGTGCATTGTTCAAACCCACGCACCAGACGAAATGAGAAAGAACAGGAACGCTTCATATTTAGAGCCCTTTGTTTGAAATATCTAATTTATCTCAATATTTCATCACTCTGCTCACAGTTTTATAAAAGAATCTTTTGATTAAAATGCTCAGTTGTGGTTTCAATCATTGACTGTTCAGAAGCCTAGTGATCAAAATGACTCCTTAAAACAAAGTTATTACATTTTCCCAGCTTTGTACATAAACAAAACACCATGCTATTGTTTAAGCTCTATATCATCAGGTATGTCTGTCTTCATGTGTGTCCACAGGGTTAATAACTGAGGATACATACACTCTCTACAGTGGGATCAACCCGAGCCCTCTTCTTCCGTGGTCCCTGCGGCGTTTCTCCGCTGCTGGTGCCTTCACCCGGCCCCGGGGCTAAAACCAAACATCAAGTTACAGCTCACAAATTATGACGAAAATAAAGGTGTTCATAAAACACGTCTGGCAGGTTGTTGCAAATCCATAACAAGTTCCCAAAATAGGAGAGTGCTTTCAGGCACGACGGATGAGCAGGTAAACAACAAGTCTGTGTGTCGTCTGTCAACCATATTGATGAGTAACACCAACTGTCCTTAGAGGCAGATGTGTGATTTTCAGATTAATATAAAGAAAGAACACGTGATGCAGAAACTTTATACTCACTCTTCTGCTTTGCCTTTTTCACTTTCCTAGGATGCAGAAAACAGTGAGTCAGTAAATAAGGACGATATGATATGACACATGCAGAGTGACTACATTCAGTACATACATGCACACTTTACTTGAGTCAATATATATATCGTGAGGCCAACATTATGTCTGCTTACATGATGCGTTTACAATATGTGGAATTATTGGAGATGGGAAAACAATGTGGATACTTACAGATCAACATTTTTCTGCTGCATAGCAGCAATCTTCTTGCTTGGTGCTAATCCCCTCATCTTTCCCTCAACATAATGGTCCCTGGGGAAGAAGAGAAAGTAGTGAGGATGAGATAAATCCACATAAGATGTTTATTACTAACATTTGTCCATATGCTACAATGTCAAAATCACTGCGTTTCAACTTGTAAAGGAAATGATGTTACTATTTTGTTAATGTTGAAGCTATTTGGGGGGAAATGACAAAAGATTTAACATCAGGGAGTGTGTCTCAGAAGAAAATAACTTCTTCATCGTCTCTTCGAACTCACTGATTGGCCTTTTGAAGCTCTTTTTGTTTCGCAAGGTTGCTGTCCACATATTTGAGAACTCTGCTTTCAGGAACCCATTCATCCCAGCTGCAAGAAGAAACATCAAACCGTGAAACTCCATCACAGTGAAATAAAGAGAAGTCCACACTGGTCATATTCACAGCAGATGATCTGAGATAAGCAAGCACAACAAACTGTATGAGATGCTCACTTTTTGTTCCATCCGCTGTAATGAATGAAGTATTTAATCAGTTTATCCTTTATGTTGATCTTTACACACTGTTGAAAAACAAGAAAACACACGCGCACACACACACACACACACACACACACAGGTCTGCGTCAATCGTTGGCTCACATTTGTGTTTTTGCAGTTTAATAATGATCTAATAACACACGTGTGACGTTAGTATTGAAACAAACCTTTGCCTCATAGAGCAATGGCCCATGAAAGCACAGGACTCTTTCACCTGCGACGAGAGGAAGACAAATGAGAAGAAAAACAACAAGAATACCACAATATATTGACGTATAAGTACTCGTTAGGCTACCATGAGACTCCCCAGATATATTGTAAACTGATATAAACTGGACTGACTGTATTTCGGAGACTGTTTTGTGTGTCAGTGACTGGATACAGGTTTAGCTCTTAGCATAAATAACAAGCTAGCTAGCCGTTAGCTTAACGTCAACGGCTGTTTTACACCTTAAGCTTCACTTTAGGGTGCTAAGCTTTGATACGTGTCAATGTAGAGTGTGTTTTAAATGAATTATCCACATCTACGGATGATAATAAAGGCTCTGTGGGCTCTGTCTACCCTCCCTGGAGACCACTATTGTCGAGCAGGACCAGCAACATCAACAACAACAAACCCGCCCCCCTCCAGGCATCATCATCATCATCATCTCTCTGTAATGTTTACCGACCTTCTTGAAATTTAGGTTTAGGGTCCTGTTTTGGCGCCATTCACAGACTCAACTGATCGGATCTCTGAACGATCAAATCCATATAGCATTGCCAGAGTCCATTTCCTCCAGGCACAAACACCTCCGACATTGGTGCCCAAAAAAAGCGAAGGAGAAGCTGAGAATAAGCCCGCCTGTCGCTGGGGTCACGTGACCAACATGGTGACCTGTGGTGCGTTCAGGGGGTTCGTGTTGAAAGTCGGAAAAAGTAAAATAAATCAGACGACAGATCTTACAGACTTAGCTGGTGGTATTTACATGCAAAAATGGAAAAAGTATTTTATCCCCAATGCAATTACAATTATAAACATATATTTTTTTGTTTATTGTTATTTATATTTTATTTAAATGTACTCAATTGTATTTTAATTTGTGGATCACCCCATGGTTCACACAGTAGGCCTATTCCGATCCTTCCAGTAAAAGTACTAGTACAACACTGTAAAAATACTCTGTTCCAAGTAAATCAATGAGGCCCGGGACCCCAACTGACAAGGACCCTTATCACCCCCATACACACTACACATTACATTAATGTCTTAACATCTCTATATATGTTCGTTAACGCACACCTTTTGGGAATATTATCTCTGTACATTGCATATTCTTTCTATTTTTAATACCGGGTAACCTTTGTAGCTTTGGTTTTGATATGAAATTGTACGTGAGTGTAAGATCACCTTCTTCCAAAGGTTTCCACATTACACAATCACCTTTTAGCCTGAGAAAACTTAGCTAGGTTGTTGAGAAACAGACTGAAATAACGATGACATTTTTGTGGAGTCACCACACCAGTGTTTCTCAGCCTTTTCTGGCCCGTGGCCGTGTTTTTTTTTTGGCAAAAAAAAAAATTCTCATGATCTCTGAGCTTAGCGGGTTTTGTCATTGTCATGTGAATTGGATATTTGACGTACTTCTTAGTTGTATTTTTAATTGCACTGACAAACCACCAAATGGCTTAAAGGATGTTTAGTAGACACCATATGTAGCCTTAAACCGATGTCTGTGAGTCTCTGCAGTATTAAATCCACTTTAAGATCCAAGCACGGATATATTTGTCACGTTTTGCCATTGTAAGACAAAGCAAAGACAAGCCCACTGCATCAGCTCGGAGATGTAGGTTCAATCTCATGAGATGGACTGTTGCACTGAGTCCCTACCAGCTCTAACAGACATAATTAATTCCCCCGTCCAAGACCAATAAACATCTTTTCAACAGTTCAAATATTGTGTATTTGTTTCTGGGGAGGAAAAGTCAAGTTAATATACTACTACTACTAATACTACTACTTTATGAAATTATCCTGTAGAGATTAATGAAGAGGAACTTTGTGAGAAAAGGCAAAGAATCATTATACAATGTCAAAAAGACTCAAGGGAGACAGACAAATTATCTCCAAAGCATTTTAGGAATTGGTACAACTGTCAAATAAAGTTTATGAATAAACACATGACATACCCCTATTTTGCTCCATATGACCACAAATTAAATATCCAGATTTTTGCATTGCACAAAGTGGAAAAAACAGAACAATATTAAAAAACAGTTAGATTCATGGAGATCAACATCATATAAGTTTAAATCAAGTAAATAAATAAGTAACAATAAAAGTAATAAACATTAATATAAACTAATATTTAAGGAAAACAGTAAAATCTAGGTGGAAAATAAATAAACCTTGTTTTTTTTTTAGGTTAGTTTTAAGGAATCTATAAGTGAAATGTATATTCTGGGAGGCCTAAGAAAGTTTTGCTCTGTGTGTTTATGAAATGTACCCAATAAGATATTTCATTAAAATGTAAAGATTGAAGAATATTCCTAATAATGTCATTAATTTCACAACCCGACTAAATAAACTGTACATAAAGTTTAAAACTAGCTCCATCTTGACCAGATACATCAGTCAGATGCTGCGTACAGATACATGCATCAGTATTTACAATCTTACAGGCTATTTTTCTGTAGTGTGTGTTTTGTACATTTTGATGAAAAACCCTTCTATTCATGTAGAGATTTAAATGCAGGACTATTGTCTGTAGTGCAGTATTTTTAGATTTTCCTTCAATATCAATCATGGATTTCAAAGGATACTCTGCTGAGATGAAATGCTACAGCCAATGCCCATGCTGTGAGACAGCCTTAGAGCCTTCTGTCATTAAACTGTGCTCAATCGACACTCAGCAGTGTGTGCATGTACGCTGCATCTCACAAACCAATTCAGTCTGGCCTTTGTGCACTTGGCTCACGTAGAGATATTGCATGCAGTCAATTTCCCTCTGGGAGAGTGGAGAGCTCCCGGTGTTGAGCAGAAAGGCAATTATAAAGTCTATTTTTTGATGATGGTTTAGTGGCCGCCATAGTCGGGGAAAAAGTGAGACTGAACTTTGTATCCAGAAAAAAAATCCCACTGACCCCCAGGGCCCACAGACTGCTTATGCATGGGGTCCAGAATCTCTTGCGACGCCATTTCAGTTATTGAGACTCATAATTTCTCATCATCTGCACATCAAAAGCCTCCACCTGTTACTTTTTTGACTCGTGCGCAATCAGATATTATTATAGAGAAAAACTAAGCCATGTGAGTCAACTTGAGTACATTTTTATTATCACACGTCATGGATACATTTATTTTTTTGTTTATTTACAACAATCATATTTTACACGTTTTGTTGTTTGGCATGTTATATTCAATAACTTAAAAAAATGACCTGTAACTAACCTGATCTCAATCCCAACTCGTCAAAAAAACCGCCTGGTCATTGTCCCTCGGTGTCTGATACCGACGCACCGCGGTGCTTTCAACTAACTCCAATGCAAACCCACCTGCCTCATTACTAGACAGAACGTAGACAAAGCAGACACAGGACAAACACAGGACTTTTGTCCGGGAGACCGCTGTTCGTGTCACGGGCAAACATTGACAAGAGTCATTAGTGACGCTATAGTCACTTGAGTCATTAGCCAGTCAAGTTAACGTCAATAACGCTCTTTTCCGAACCCTAACCAACCAAGGGTCTAAAAAGTGAAGGCAATGCTGAAGTGCCTTAAACGTGCATTCTTTTAAATGGCTAGCAGGGGGCAACACATTATAAACATGAGTTTATGGTCTTTATCGCTAGTTACAAGTCTTTTTCAATACAGCATGATGGTCTTTAGGGTCCCATTTAAATTAAAATAGATGATAAAGCAGGGTATACTTTGGGGCGTCGTCATCTTGTGATTGACAGGTTGCTACCACTTGTTGTCCGGTCTGGGAGTTGTCCTAGTTTTCGTCTTACAACTTTAACCCTTTCAAAGTGTGTTTCCAGTTCATGAAAGTAAATTTTTAAATGTTTCGGTTGCCTAAAAATATCTTACTCAGCATTCGGTTGTACTCAACCCTCTCTTTTTCTTTTCTGGTTGCAGAAACCAAGATGGCGACGGACAAAAACCAAGATGGCAATTGCCCAAATGCCAAACTTGAGACCATAAACTCATATTTACATTGTTAATAGTGAGACGTAGGATCATTTTCTGATAGACTTCTATAAAATCTGACTACTCTTTGCAACCAGAGGAATCGCCCCCTGCTGGTCAGGAGAAATAATGCAAGTTTAAGTCACTTTCGCATTGGCTTCTCTTTTCAGAACAGGAGGTTGCTGCCTGTTTAAAAGGTTAATTAAGAAGTGGAAACTGACACCGTCCGTGACACGTGCAAAACTCACGCTAGAGGGGTACAAGAGCTTTAGTCTAAGACTCAGTAGGCTGTCTGAGGAGTTGGAAGTGAGAATCGTGAGTATGTGTGTTGGTAACTTTTCCTCCTTTGCTTCAGAAGAGGTGAAGTTTGCATCCCACGATTGTCTTGTAAACACACTTATCGCACACTGGTTACATTATTTTCAAAGACAATCACAGATGGATGTAGAAAGCGCTGTTTCACCTGTTCAACTACAATGCAAGCTGTTGTTTTAATCAATTCAATTACGCACTCACTTCGACTGACTCACTAGACACACCACTCGTAGTGGATATTTAACAAGCAATGCCACAGTGGGCATACAAGTATAATACTTAATTAAACACAAAATTAGCACTTCCTATGCGTAAAGCCCCAAACCAGCTATATAAAAAGCCACATTACGCAGGCCTTTAAAAACAAGAAGCGCGGATGGAAGTTACATTATTCCATAAGCAGAATGGAGTAAATACTCCTCATATACATATTGTTGCTCGCTCCATGACTCTTTCGCCGTGCGCACTGGGTGCGTCTTGGTTACTGTTTGTCCATTCGTAAAATCATTCACAGAGGTCCAAAAAACTTCATCCTCTGTGTATCAGAGTCCTCAGTTTATTCCTGAACTCCTTCCTCATGAGGCAGTAAATAATCGGGTTGAGACAGCTGTTGGTGTGAGCCAGACAGACGGTCAGAGGGAACACATACGTGTGGACTATGTAATACGCTTTGTCCCAGTTTGCGACGTTCAGTTTGACCAGTACACTCCACAAGGTGATGGCCTGGTTCGGCATCCAGCACAGGAAGAAGGACAACACGACGATAGTGATAGCTTTTGTAACTTTGGATCTCCGTTTGGGGTCGTTTGTTTTCATACTCCGATTGCTGATGAAACGCAGCAGCATGATGTAGCTGATGGACACGATGGACATTGGCAAGACAAAACCTAAAAGCATTTTCTGTATGTGATAAAGTGCCAACCAGTACTGGCCACCTGGAAACCTCAGCAAACAGAGCAGTTCTCCGGTTACGTTGCTGACAGTTGAGAAAATCGTAGTCGGCGCAGTCGCCAGAGTCGCCAGTGTCCAAATGATTGCGCAGGTCCATTTGGCAGAACAGGACTTTCGCGCGGTTCTGTTTTTCAGAGCCGTGGCGACTGACCAGTAGCGGGTCACACTCATGGCAGTGAGAAAAAAGACGCTGGCGTACATGTTCATCACGGTGACCGAGAGGATGATTTTGCACATGGCGTCTCCAAACGGCCAGCTGAAGTCCAGCACGGTGTCCACGGCCCAGAAGGGCAGAGTGAGCACGAACTGGAGGTCCGTCACCGCCAAGTTGAGCACGAACAAGTTCACCGTGGACCTCTTCCTCTCTTGTTTGACCCTGATGAAGAAGAGGACCAGCACGTTGCCCACCAGACCCGCAGCGCAGACAACAAAATAAACAAGGCAGATGAGGAACCTCAGAATCGGGGTCCCGTCGGCCGTCACGTCGATGTCCTCCAGGTTGCTGAAGTAGTCAACCTCAACTAGTGAACTGTTCAAACAAACGCTCTCATTTTCTTCATTCATAATGTCAGCAGCTAACGGACACGTACAGATGTCTATATTCAAGATAGATCAAATCTATCTGTCCAAGTAGAGCAAGTAGAACATGATGCCAGCCCAACCCCTCCATCTATATCCACCCACACCCTCCTGTGCCCCCTTCTGTCCTCTCTGCTTCCAGCTCCGACAGGAATGGCGGGGTTGAGGTGTATATTTGCGGGGTTGAGGTGTATATTGGAGGGGTTGAGGTGTAAATTTGCGGGGTTGAGGTGTATATTGGCGGGGTTGAGGTGTATATTGGAGGGGTTGAGGTGTACATTTGCGGGGTTGAGGTGTATATTGGCGGGGTTGAGGTGTATATTGGAGGGGTTGAGGTGTACATTTGCGGGGTTGAGGTGTATATTGGCGGGGTTGAGGTGTATATTGGCGAACATTAGGTTTGACGAAAGGAGATGCACTTATGACTTCTGGTGACTAGTAGTTCTCTTGAATACCTATGTTGAATACACGTATTGTAAGTCGCTTTGGATAAAAGCGTCTGCTAAATGACTGTAATGTAACGTAAATGTAATGACGCGTCCATCTATCTTGTGCGTAACGTAGTCTCCTCGTAGCACGAGGCTTCCCCATCACTTTTAATCAAAAGTTAAACATCTTCATTCATTATTTTATATGTTTATATTATATATAGCTCGTGTCAGAGCCAGGAAGGCAACGGCTGGAGTCAACAAAGCGTGCGTAATTGGTTTTGTGCCATCGCAGCAAGGGACATGTTGATGAAACCGTCTCTCTGCTGCCACCCAGTGTTCACTTCGAGGTGTAACAGGCAGTTTAAAATTGCATTTGACAGCAAACATTTTCCTCCAGAAAGGATAAATCCCATCGTTTAAAAATAAGGGGAAACACAAAGAAATAACAGAATGCATTTTATTACATCTAAAATGTTCTACATAAACAGATAACATTCAATAAGTAAACAATTTCTTCAATGCAGGTAATAAATATGTTTTTTTTTCACTTGGTATATTTGTACAAACTGACAAGGGTCTACTGTACACCGCCTTCTCCTCGCCCTCCTCGAAAAGCCTTTTTATGATTTTTCTCGGATTGGAGCCGTGGAACAGAACCTGTGAATGTTTTAAGGCAGTGAGTGCAGATATCGACTTAAGTCTGACTTTGAGATCATTTCTGCTGCGTAAGACTCTGTATTGGCCACAGTCCCCTTTTTCTTAATAATAGAACAGCTGTCATTTTCTAAAAAATATATAAATTAATTTATTCTCTCGCTCTGAATCGACACACAAAAAGCATACAAAGGGACATCAAACACCGAGCGTTTGGATCTGAGCGTTCGGGTTTCCATACAGACACAAAACACACACGGTTGACTTTTCCCTTTTTTATCTACGGTGAGACGTCATGACAACCAAAGAGTGGAGCTGCTCGGCACCGTTTTGAAAAACACCTTTCCGAGTAACTACAAATAATAGTGGCCTTATAATCCCAGTGTCCTCTCACCAGCAAACACAAAAAGCTGCTGAGAATGTTCACACCTGTGTGACTCAAGTCGGAGAGGGACTGAGACGGCAACAGCCCTGTGCTCATCCATCAATCTGATATTTTATAACAACAAAAACAAATCCCCCTGCTCAATAATGACGGTTTCTCCCTCAGATATCTAACAACTGTGCACCACAGGAGGGAGCTGTGCCCACTTGACGCTGTGAAACAATTCGGCAATCCCCCCCCCCCCCCCCCCAGTGTGTGGAGCACTTCAACAGAAACACAGTCAACACGGTCCGGACTCTCACTTCATGATGCGTAATCTGCTGCACCGTGAGGAAAAGGAGAAGTTTAAATAAATTAAATTGTGATCTAATGCATTCATGAACTGTGACCACCTTGTCGGGCGTCCAAATACTGGCGATTATTATTCAAAATGATGGTAGGCTCAACATCTTCAGTGTAGGAAGTGTGCGTAACTCTTCATAAGTAAAAAGGTACAAACACACATGCTTAACTAATGCATGAGTCATGATGATTTGATGCATGAATCGACCCAGGGTGTGTTATGAATTATGTGATGAGTTAACGCTTAATGAATATTCCGTCAATGAACTCAAAGTTACTTCATATATTAATGAATTAATGAATTAGCTGGAATCCAGTTACAAACGGAAGCATCGCTGGTCTGTGAAAACCGTGCAAACTACTATATCTTTACTGCAACTCTCTTCATGAGCAAAGACAAACTTGTTTTCTGCTCTGTGCTCATGCATGTTCATCTAATCAAGTGGGTTGAGGCTTCTTTAGCGTGATAAATAGGAGATTTCTATAAACCCACGAAGGTCAAATTTGGATACACGGTTTACTCTGGACAGGGATGAAAGGATATTTTGGACCCACGCATTTATTCAGCCTCTCTGAAAGCAGAACAGTCGCTGTTCTCATAGAATAATCAATGCTAACGTCAGGATGCTAACATGCTGATGTTTACCGTCTAAGTTCAGCATGTTAACGTGTGCTAATCAGCACTAAACACTTTGACCTGATGGTAGCACTAAAGGAGTCAGAGGATCACCAGGATGGGTTCATCCTCTGGGAACAATGAATGTCTGTACAAAGTTTCACGGTAATTCCTCCAATAGATGTTGAGATATTTAAGTCTGGACCAAAGTGGGTGGAGCAACCGACCTGAACTGATCTGATCTGACAACAATACTGGAGATTATTTCTGACAAAAAGTTTGATAAAACAAAAAGAAAACAGCTTCATATTTCTATATCAATACTGCGATTTTTCTATGTAACTGGATTCTAGCTAATTCATAATGACATCATCATGAGTCATGCACGATAAACATGTGCTTTGTGTCCTTATTATGCTTATTATATGTTACGCATGTCAGCTCCCAAGAAAATACACAGAGGCCTTTCTACGACGAATGACTAAACCGTACCGACAAAACAAAAATAATAAAATACATATTAAATAAAAAATAAAAACCTCAACAGCTCCCGAGTGACAGTGACTTACACGCTCACCCATGGAAATTAATAACGATTTGTAAAAATATAATATATCGAAATAAGAATACAAAATAAATAAAATACTGCACAACATAGGAAATACACAAGACTGGCTCCGGTTCAGTGTGAGAAAAAGAAATAAAATAAAAGATGTCAAGCGAGAGCGAGGGAGGGAGGAAGGGAGGGAGGTGTGGGGGTCATTTTGGGTGAGTCTCCCAGTTAGTTGAAGGACAGGACAGGATGTCAGGTGATGCTGTCAGAGGCGATTATCTCATGGTGGTGGAGATAATTAGACTTTGAAGGGAAGTGAACTGCCTCGGACGTCTGGGAGTGGGTAATTGAGGAGGAACTGGAAAGACGGGAAAGTTTCAAGGACACCCAGACTGGAGGAAGAGGAAGAGGAGGAGGAGGGGGGGGGGGGGGGGGTACCAGGTCGACTGACCTCTGCAACCTCTATTAATAACTGAAACAAAAACCCAAAGTGCGTCCACTCTTAAAATTCTACGATACATTCATGAGCGATCTCTGCGTTTTCTTCAGCAGACTCGAGGGACTCCTCCTCGCTTTGACTCCCCGACGAACTCTCAGGGTTTGTTGAATTACAGACGGGTCATGTATTTTTTTTTTTTTTAAACCAGCTGGCTTTGTGCCCAGTCTAAGTTGGCATGCTGAGATCTCCCTCTTTCACACTCCTTCCATGCTTTTCCACAAGCCGTTTCCCCAAAGATAACCTCCCTCGATAACCTCTACGCCGTCAAAGATATCGGTCACAAGTCAAGTCTTCAACAGAGGTCGTCGGGTGACCGTTTAAGACATTCCTTTGAGTTTGACCACTCAAACATCCCAAACACGCTGTAAAAGCATGCACACACAAACAGGCACTAGTTTAAAACTTGGTCACATGCCGTTGGACGCCTTGTCTCTTTAAAAGGCTGCTACAACAGCTTGACCGCCATCGCGTTTTTTCCCTTTGTCAAGCAAGAAAAGGATGAAACTGAAGGAAATTTGAAGAGTCTGAATAACGACCAGCTGAAATGGAAGAAGTGGAAACCTGGACTGGAAAACACTGTGGCACACAGATTCAACTGCACTCTGATTATTGTGTGAATTTTCAAAGGTACCGTATCTTATTTTTGGCATTGTGCAAAAAAAAAAAAAAGTAAACAAAAACAAACTCTTCCAGCTCAGAAGTGTAAATTGGCAGCTATAAATAGTGTAAAAGTCTCCATTTCTAAATGCTGTACGCCGGCAGAGTCTTTGTGAGGAGCGAGAATGAAGAACCAGCAATGGCTAACTTCCACCGACACACTCCCCACAGCATTAACCTGAAGGTAGAAGGGAATGCATATATATATAAACTGTGTATATATATATATATATATATATATATTTATAACTGTTTAAATATACATAACTTAAAAGCATAATAAAATTATTAGTACATGAATAAACTGTAAATTCAGTGTTCTTGTCATTGGACAGAGAAATAATACATCATGACTTTAAAAATGAACTCGAGCACGTGAGAAAGAGAAAGAATTGAAGTATATATATATATTGTAGAGATGCAAATAAAACGACATGTAAGCAGAATAAAAGAGAAGCGAAACAAGAGGCATATGTATCAGCTTTTGTGAGAAACGACCCCGAAACAACCTCAGTCCTCCACTTAAAAACAGCGATCGAAGCAGCTCACTAGACTGAAAATGTCCCGATTCAACATACAAAAGTAAAAGAGGAAAATATATTTTGTTCTCTGTACACGGTGCCGCTCCTCGTTTTTGTAAAAAAAAAAAGAGCCTTCCTCCTTTGTGTTTTTTGCTCAGGTAGCGTCTGTTCGTGCCGGGTTGGTACCGCGGGTTCACATGCCGGACAGGTTTCTGATCTGAAGTCAGGGTACAAACAGAATGTCCACCGCTGACCCCTCGAAGTGATGACTCTGTACTGTTCTCAGGTCAGGCCTGAACGCACACTCCTAATATTAGTGCTCTCCTTGAGGCGGTCTCGTCATTACGACTCCACAATCGTTCTGAGTTTGAGGACTTGGGGGGGGGGGGGCCAGTCTAGTTTCTGGATCAAGACTTTACCCTGCAAGTTTGTCACTGGATCGCAGCTGGACCCAAAGTGTAGTCTTGACCCTTCTCCAGTCAGTCCAACGATATAACGTCGGGTATCCCGCCGTAAATAGCTGCCACCGCTGCTTCGGCGCTGCTCCGGCTGGCCACCGCCCCGGGGTGCGTGTGCGAGGAGTGCGAGGAGTGCGAGGACGAGTGCGTGGAGTGTGTGTCGCGGAGGCTGCTGGACGACACCAGGCTGCTGCTGCTGCCCGAGTTGCTCGCCCCGTTGGTCGGCGCCGTCAGCGAAGCGGCCGAGGAGGCTCCCGATTGGTCGAGGAACAGCTGGGAGGAGGAGGAAGAGGTGCTGTAGGGCAGGAAGCGGTTGAGAAGCAGCTCGTGGTCGTCCGAGGCTGAAGCGGCGGCCGCGGCTGCCATCACCATGTTGTAATGCTGATGCGGCAGAAACACAAGAGAGGAGGAAGTGTTGAGTTCACAGTTAGAGGCTGCGGAAGTTACCGGGACAAGACAAAAAGAAGCTCCTCACTGGCTGAGTTCACAAATCAATTATGCACTAAAAGTAAAAAAAAAAAATAAAACATTAATGAACTTTTAAAAGCATATGATGATGGAGTCCGAGGTAATTAGATTCTACTCAGCTCACTAATGGTGGTGGTGAATTACAAAAATGTTATTCATCAAACCAAAAGTTTGCTGTTCAGACCCCAATTTGTTTGACAGTTCATTAAGAGTACATTAAATACTCACCAACCGCTATAGGTAAGTAAATACATCTGATCTCTACTGGGTAAAACTGATGCTATATGTAGAATTACTTTGTCAAAGATTTGGAAAAAAACAACAACGATTACACTGCCAACATGAGGACGGTGTTTAAAGGGAAAACGCTGATGTTCTCTGTGTCTCCGCTGTAAAATCTGTTGTTCTTTCTGCATTCAGTGACGACGTCATCGGAGGCAAAGAGGAACTACAGAGCGCTACTTTACGTCGTGTTCTCTTCGCTTGTATTGCAAACTAGTTACAGCGGAAACGGCATCCCAAAATATGAGTGCAAAGGATGTTATGATGTTATTTACAATGTATGTTTTGGCTGACTCAGCTGTATTCAGACGGAGAGAGGCCGCTTGAGGCTGCAGCTGCAGAGGGGACGATGTAGCCGGGTTGGACCCTCCAGAATCTGAGCTGTCGGAGGACTACGCTCAAATAGCATTTTTCCTTTTTACATGTAATATAACTCAAACAGAGCAGAATGAAAGATTCTGAATTTATGTTTGACTGCCTCAGAGAATTCGAGCCACCAGTAACCAACATTTGTCAAAAGACTCCAGCAGGTTGTGTGACATTTTATGTCCAATTCCACCAAATAGAACACAAATATGAGTTTAGTCTTTAGTCTTTGCTTACTGCAGAGAGGCAGTTTGTCATCAAGCATGCTGTTTGTTTGTTTGTTTGGTGAGCACAAGTAGAATATCTGGTTACTCGTAGAGTCGGAGACATTTTATTATTCTAAAATGAACCATGGTCACAGGGGCTTCAAGGACTTCACTGAAAACTAAACTGTTGACGTACCTGATGATTGTCGCCTTGAAGAAAAGAGAAGAAGTTCAACTCTGGAAATCAAGCAGAGGAAGAGTCAATGCAGAATATCGACACTAAATCTGCATTACAGACGCAAATACATGTTGGGATGAGGAGAGTTGGCTTGGCTGCATACTATTATTGTAAAGATGCTAACATGTGTTTAAAGGTCCTATTAAAACCATCTCCAGGCCTGCGTGTGTTTGTCTTTACCCGACAGGTCGTTGGGTGTGTGGTAGTACGGTCTGTAGTCCTGGATGAGTGGGGGGACAGGAGGGATGTAGCTGGTGTCCACGGCTGGCATGCTGGGAGTGCGGCTCACAGGAGAGGCCTGGTGGTGCAGGTTCAACACTCTGAAGGCAGACACAAAGGGAAAGGTTCAGAGACGAGGAGTTAACGAGGACGCTTCATCTATAATTAGGCTTTTATTTCATGTCCTATTTATTTGGTAAGTCACAGGGCGTGCTGTCTCCTCCCCTGACCTCGAAACACAAACCTCCGAACAACAACAGGATTCATTAAAGTCAAAGGAAGCGGCACACGTTCTAACACAGATGCACGTAATGAATTTGAATTTGTCTTAAAACGGAGCCGTTAAAGAGTTTCAGAGAGCCTTTCTTTCAACAATATCCCTCGTGTTGTTTGAAGGCAGAATGAGGATTGGTTGGTCACTAACTCCCCGGCTCAGCGACACGCGGTTAGGGTGCACGCCAAGCTGCAAATGTGCTTACGATCCGAACACCTGGTCGCTACAAGGTTGACCCCCAAGAAACGTCCCAAACGAGGCAAAATGACAAAGAAAATACAGGCAGAGAGCAGGGTCTCTGTGCATACAGACATAATCTAAACATGCCTTTAACATAGAAACACAGGACTCAGCCAGATGATGTGACGATCATGCGAGTTTACGTTAGACTCTCTGATATTTACGTGTATATACAAGCTTGAACCTTCTACTCAAATGAACCATTTTCTAACATTTAGGCCAGATGAAAATAGCTCCCCCCCCCGTTCCACATCTCTATCAGGTCTGTTTGTTAGCCGAGTTACCAAACCTTCCTGATCCTGAGAGAATAGTGGAGCATTAAACTGTCTTTGAGATTTTATATACATGTGGAATTACGATTAACTTTAATCCTCTGTTTTTGATGCTTGTGTGCAAAAAAAACGAAACAATTTTCAAACCCATTTTCTAGATCTATACATTCAAGTTAAAGGAGTCTCTCTCAGTCAGCACTCTCTGCTTTCTTCGGTGAGTGCGGTAGATGTGAAACGGTAAAAGAAACTTGTGTGTCGAGTGCAAAGCTCATGAATCATTTAACATCTAGATACATAACCAAATAGCCGTCTGAGCAGCTAAAAGGAGCCTCGTGCCCACATTTAATGAAAGACAAAACAGGATGTTGGAGATGGAATCAGACGGTCTTGGTGTGGGTTTGTGTGTCTGACCCTTTGTTGTTGATGGGCGGCGAGGTCGGTGACATGGAGGGACACGCTCTTTGGGGCAGAGGAGGCAGCGGTGGCGGCTGCAGAGGCGGCGGCGGCGGCGAATCCTGTCCCTCGTCGTCCGAGGAGCTGTCCAGCGTCAAGTCGATCACCTCCACCTTCTTGCTATTGCTGCTGTCGCTGCCACCGTGGCTGGACGACGAGGAGCTCAGCTGATCCGAGCCGGCAGACGTCCGACATGAACCTGCAGAGCAGCAGCAAAATATCAGTTGGTGTTTCTGAGGCTGCAAAAGCAAAAAATCAAAGCGATGCTGAATACCGCGCGTGTGCTAAAATGCACAGGAGACGAGCACTTTGCTCAGTAGCATCATGATGGATGCCTCAACAAATTAAAACTGACAACGCATAAACAAAGACTTCTCACCACGTCTCTGTAATCCTATTTTAATTACTTCTAAAGCTTCTCTCGCTGCCTTCATATAGAGCTTCATATGGACCTCTCTGTTTCCTCCCCACCCTGCTCCCCCCTTTCACCCCTCATAACATGTCTCACCATCCAGCCCGTTATAGGAAGCAGAGGAGACCTCTTGCACTTCCCTCTTGGACCTCATGGGGGCCCAGCTGCCATCCTCCTTAAACTGGATCTCATCACAGTCCATGCAGCTGTTGAGGATCTCCACGAAAAGCCTGAGAACAAACAAACACGTCATAGACGAATCCATCCCAAGAAACACACACACACACACACACACACACACACACACACACACACACACACACACACACACACACACACACACACACACACACACACACACACACACACACACACACACACACACACACACACACACACACACACACACACACACACACACACACACACACACAAGAAATCTACTCTAAACAGGCTTACGTGAATACCTCAATCTTCTTATATTATAGTCAGTGAGTGACAATTTAACCCATTATACACCCGGTGCACCACTTTTCCTGACAGGTCATCTTACCCGTCGATGATGAGGTGCTCATTGGGGGCCTTCTTGTCACAGACAGGACACACCCAGGTGGGCTTCTTCTCGTTCATCTGGATGTACAGTGTGGCGTCAAAGCACTGCAGGTGGGAGCATGTCAGCGCCCGGCATGGGATCATCAGCCGCATCTTCCCCAGCTGCACACACACATGTATTCAGGGCATGAAGAGGGGACACACACACACACACACACACACACACACACACACAGTGAGGATGAAGGGTATACGGGATGCGTAAATGTCACAAACATGCCAAACCCACATGGAAAAGGTGCATGACAGGGGTTGAGAAGACAATTTTGACAGATGGATCGTGTACACAACCCGAAGTAAAGGGCATGTGGGCATGTTGAGGCACATGCAGAGAAAAGAATGGACGGACACGTCTTGGCATGACTGAATCTCTAAAACACTGGCGTGAATTCATAAAGAGCAGGCTGTTTACCGGGCAGAGCAGCGACACTCGCAGGCTGGTCGTGGCTATTTCACTGTCTGGGTCTGCTGTTAGCTTCTCTTTGACTGCAGAAGAGAAGTAAAACACACACACACACACACACACACACACACACACACGAGTGAGAAACAAACAGGAGACATGCTCAGTTTCTCAATTCAGACTGCAACTTCTTTAAGTGTTTCACGTAAGTGTTTAAGAGCTCCTCATGCTGTGTGAGGCTGACCGAGTCCCCTCCACACCTGAATCTTCTCATATCACTGCCCGTACAGTATAAAACACATGCACATAGATAATTGATGCTTCTTAGCTTATAACAGTTTCAAACCCTGTTGCAGACAAGATCACAACAGAGTATTATTTTTGTTATGAAGCAAAAAACACATTTCACCACCAGCTGCTTCAATTTTGCTCATAAAACAGACAAAAGATTGCATTCAGTATACACTTAATGAAAAAAAAAAAAGAATGCATATTGCACCACACTGTCCTTAACCGTACATACATTGGCCGGCTAATGTGCGAGTAGGATTCATAAAGCCGTAAACACAGACACAGTTATCTTCATAAGGAGTTGGGATGCAGCGTTAAGACTCATCTCAGGCCTTACTGATATTGACTCCTGATCAAACATCAGTGCTCTCCTTCTCCCCACATTTTAAATGTGTATACATCACTGTGTGAAACTCATTTTATGTAGAATAACATGAAGCCAGAGATGGGCTTGAAAAATAAGTTCTAGTAGAAACACTGAATTTTGTAATGAAACTGCATTTAATGTGCTTATGCATAATGTCAATAATCGGCCGTGATATTGATCCGGCATACTGGATCAGTGGTTCTCTAAATAAAGAGGGGGCCCGTTCTTACTGAGGGCTCTGGAGTGGTCCGGGTTTCTGATGCCTTTTGCTCGTAGTCTCTGTAACAACACTGTGGACGACTGCTGCTTCACCAAGTACACTGCCATGGAGTAACTCTGTGGACACACATGAACACGTACAACGATGAATAATGTGCAGAACCGATACTTTGAATCTCAACTGGTGACTTTGTTTTGTGACGTTCTGGGCCAGTTGCAGAGAATGTCCTTGAACAGTGTTACAAGGCAAGATGTTTAAATATAATGTCATTATCATGTAATGTTAAGTCAATCTTAGCCTGTGTTTTGACCACACAGGGTGATATGTTTGGACTTTCCCTGATGTTTTGGTTACCATCCAGTATTTTTTCTATAAAATAAAAATAATCCCTCTCGATCTTCACTTATGACCCCACTACAAGTGTGTCTGTATCTGCCCCTCTGCCTGTATTTACTTCTCATGTCGCTGTGTTTGGGGACGTTTTGGGCACTGGGTGTGTAGCCCCCATGCACGCACAAGCACGCATCCAAGAGGAAGCTACGAAAATAGTGGAAACGATACCCAAAACACACAGATATAGGGAAGTGCAACGCCAAGCGGAAAAACAAGAGTGAATCTGGGGTTGGCTTTCAGTTGTGTGATGCTGCAGGTGGTGCACCGGTCTGTGTTCTGGTAACAGCAGTCGGGGGGGGACGTCTGCTTCTAGTGTCGTTGAGTCGTGGGGGGGGGGGGAGACTTTGAGTGTTTAATGCATAGTATGCATTTTATGTTTTCCTACTCTGCTCCACTCAATGGCGGCCAAAAATCCCACTTCACATGTTGTATGAAATGGAAGTCGGCTTTGAGTCTACATTCATTTCAGACTAAACAGTTTTCTGTTGTGTCACGTTTGTAAAACTTTTCTTGTTGTCCATTTAAACACAATAACTCACGATCAACATGGGATCAAAACATTTTGCAGCCACTTGTATAACTTGGCATATTAATTATAACAATAATTTTCAATAATATGATATAAAGATGAGTAAGTGCAGACAGAAATGTGCATACAAATTAAGTCATATATGAATTATTGTCGAGCATAATTGGATAGATTTGATTAAAGATGATAATCAGGGCTGCAAATAATTATTTGTACAATTAATAATTCGTTAAACATTAAATCTTAGATATGACAAACAATATATCACAGCCATCATAACTCACCAGAGCCTGATGTGATATTTATAAATCTATTCTGTCTCCATAAACATAATCAGTTTAGAAGGACAAGAAAGCATTTGAGAGGCTTTCATCAGCAAATGTTTGGTAACATCACTTGATGACTTTTATTACTTATCAAAACACTGATTATCACAGAGTCCCTTGTTAGAAACACCGACACTTTGGTTCTTACCCTTCCGATCTCAGCGGTCCACGACACCACAATGGTATTGGGGACTGTGGTGGACAATCTGACCAGTGAGGTAATGTTGATGGGCCGGCTGGGCCGCTTGGGCTCTACGCCGTTTTTGGTTGGAGGAAGATAACCCTAGATGTCCGACATGAATATCAGAGGGGAAAAGGAACGAAAATTAGCCTTTTTGTTGTGAATATTATAAAGTTAAAATGGGTGCAACAATAACACGAGGGACGAGGCAGAGAAGGCGGAACAGGTGAACTCTTCAGATCCAGTTTAACAAAAAGACGCCACGTTTCCGCTGGTTGTTTATCGGATTAATGCGGAGCTCTTTACCGGCAGGTTACATGGCTTCCCGTTGACTTTCACACACAGATTGGATGGAAAATGGTCTTCCTGAGGACAGCTGGTCTCCGACAGGCAAAACCGCAACTGGACTTGAACTGAGAAATCACATTTGGTCCCCGAGATGTCCCTTTGAGCACAGAAACAAATTGATCACCCCATAGCTGTAGAAATGATGTACATCTATGAATTATTCATGAGCAGCATCCTGCGCTGAGAGGGCGGTGTTCCTCTTACATCGAGCTGCTGATCTGCTGGACTTGCTGTGGCGTTAATGCAAAGGCGAAACACGTCTCCTGAAATCGCTGGCTGTTGTCTGAGGCTGCAGAGGCAGGGAGACAGAGGAAAGGGAGCCATTTTTTAATAAACCAGCAAAGTTACATGCATGCACCGAGTTTCAAACAGCGAACAAACGTCAGTGACACCAAGACAGTGAGATAAATAAGACCAAGCGTTACAGTGAAGTACAGTAAACGTCTGTTTTGATCTACAGACGAGCACAAAACAAAGAAAAAAGGAGAAGAAGTGTGTGCACAGCAATGCATCAGTGGGTGTCTCCTGTATAATTAGCATTATTGGTGAAATGAAATGAGCAAAAGCCAAAGAACATCTGGACGTCAGGACGTCAAAACCAGGCTGCCTCACACGAAGGTGAAGAAGGTAGGTGCGTGTGTGTGTGTGTGTGTGTGTGTGCACACACACTCTATTTATAGGCCCACGGAGAGGTGCTGGAAATAACTGGTGCTACTAACCCAGCCTCCATTAAAGAGACAGAAAGTTGGCAAAGAAAAGTGTGTGTGTACGTGCTAGAAAGAGGTTAGCATGAAACAAGGAGCTACGAGTGCGTTTTGTGCTTGACATTAAAGGAATAATTCAACATTTTTGGAGATATGCTTGTCCTGTCCGAGAGTTGGATGAAAAGATCGAAACCACTCTCGTGTGTCTGTGCTCAGGATGAGCTAGAGGTGGGAGGCGATTAGCTTAGCTTAGCTTAGCATAAAGACTGGAATCAGGGGGGGAAACAGCTAGCGTAGCTCTGTCCAAAAGGTAATAAAATACACACACACTGCTCGAACAAATCCTGATGAACCCTGAAACTCAACAGTTTAACAGGACGTTATCGGTTCACACAGTAACGGTGGACAGAACAGACAGTTCTGCAGATTTACGTAAGAACTCAACCCAACCCAATTTCATGGGCTTAACTTTCCCCTGATAATGATCAATAAAATGAGAGACAGATGTCTAAACTCAGTCCCTTGCAGGAAACGGCTTCGTCGTTTGCAAAAAGGGAAACCAACTGCAAAAGCTTGTAGCATTCACCACAAGAGTGCTGCGTACACCGGTGAGTTAGCGTTACAGACCAGTGGAACCTTTTTGTTATTTAAATCACAGAACTCCTTTTGTGCGTGCCTGTCGGGTATCTTGAGTGACATGCCGAAATCTCAGCGGGAACCTTTTGGCCTGAAGGCTGCGTAAAGTGAGGGGGAAGATAAGTTGCCGAATTGAATCCCGATTGCTGCTTTAATGAACTGAAAATGTCGGCGAGTGGCAGTTAAAAACACATGCATGAGTATCGGTGTGTGCACGCATGACCAACACACACCCAGCAGGACAATCACAGGTCGGTAATGTCGGGAACAACGAAGTGGACGATTACTGGACCAATCATGTTCCTTCTTTTCCAACAGCCCTTCATTTTCACAGTAATTACGACACATTCTTACCACCAACATGGTATATCATTTCTATGGCATGTTGTTTTTTTAATGATACACCTTCTTTCTGTTCCTGCATCTTAGGAGCGGCAGCCTGTGTACTGCAGAACAAAATCATACGCACCAAGTGTGCTTTCGAACTACAGTGTTCCTCCTCTCCGGGCACACGGGCTATAAATAGAAAGTGCTCTCTCACTCTGTCCTCTCTCTCTCTCTCTATCTCTCTCACTCCCCCCCATCATCTCTCCATCGCTCTATAACTCACTCTCTCTCTCTGGCAGCGGGGTTTTTTTTTCTGGTGTTTCAATGTGTGTGGTTGGGAGAGATATGAGAAGGGTTGAAATGAGCTTTGATGGATGTCTTCCTCTCTCTCTTTCTCTCTCTAACACACAAACTTACTTTTACCCCGACGCACACACAAACTCCCACAGTGGCTTCTCTACCTCCAGTGATTTAAGATGCATACACAGTGTTTTTTGGACACATTGTGATATTAAAACTGAGGCTTGATGTCAGACTGTAACACTTTTCTGGTACTGATCTATTGAAGTGTTGAGACCCGGCATCAAACGCTCAGATTATACATATATATATATATATAAAATGATCAGGCAGGGTCTGAGTTAAATCAACCTTTTGCCAAATGTATCCTCGATCTCATTTAAGCAAAGTTGTTGTATGGCTGATTATGCTTGACACCATTTAAAGGAATAGTTTGACATTTTAGTAAATGTGCTTTTTTTTTTGTTGCTTTCTTGCAGTTAAATATGAAGCCATAGCCAGCAGCCGGTTAGCTTAGCTTAGCATAAAGACTGGAAACAGCTAGCTCTGTCCAAACCTTTGTTTGTTTAATCCGCACGACAACCAAAGTGACGACAAGTTGCAATTTCACCGGGGAGTTATGTGTCAGGCTATTTCTTTAGGAGTCGTTTCCCCCTTTTTAAAGTCATTATGCTAAGCTAACAGGCTGCTTGCTACAGCTTCATATTTAGCGCAGAGAACTTGCAGCAAGAAAGCAAACAAAGGATATTTCCTAAAATGTCAAACTATGATTTTAAAGTTGAGGAGTTTGGCTTCTTATGTTAAGTCAAAAATGCATTCCTCAGCGTAAGGTTTGTTAAAAACGATCATTATGGTATTGGAACTGTATCAGTATCGAAAAATATGACACCATACCCAGCCTTAGTAAAAACTGAACATACTGTCATATGGAGGAAAACATTTGGTGTTTTATGTGTGTGTGAGGTAGATTAACTGAGAAATGATGGACAGTTTCAGAACTCATATTAAAAAAATGACTCCACTGACACGTGAAACCGAAATCTATCATCAAATCTATCTCCTGCTGGTGCAAACCAAAGGTTATGTGAATAAAAACAGGCTTCAAACATGAATGATCTTATTCTGATGTTTATCTTATTCTGATCTTTGTCTCTTCCTTCTCTGAGGAAAGAAACCCTGATAGAAGCTGCAGTCTTCTCACATATGAAAACATGTATATCGGTGAAAATATAAACCAAGCGATGAAAGCATGTCGGACTTTGGATCATTTGATAAGTAGAACACAAGACGGACAATGCAGGACGCTACATTTGATTTGTATCACGTTTAGTCGAGTAGTTGAGGAAAGAAGCGTCATTATAAAGAAATCAAATACAGAATACGCTTTCAATGAATGAAGTCTAAAGTCTGAATAAAGACACAAATAGGAAGATGCTGTAAACAGAATTGTAATTACTGTTATTGAGCCCATGTCTGTCCCCTGCATGTAATCGTAGTTCTGTTAGAGCCGCTTATTAGAATGTGAACATTTCACTGGGACATTCATTTTGAGACACGAGTGTCATTACAACAAACAAATCGGAGCTTCTGTCGGTGCAAATCTCACGCGAGAGTTTGTTCCCACTAAACACCACAGCTGGATATTATTTCAATCCAACCGTTTAGACGTTTGTGCTTTAACCATCAGGAGTAATGTTAACCGTTGACATAAGAGAGCATACTGCATGACATGGAAACCTGCAGACTCTCCGTCCTTCATGGTACACAGTCTGCGTCCCCCGCTGTCTGCTGTACCAGCCATTATGCTGCATGAGACTTTGTTTAATAATGTAAAATGTATGTGATGGAGGGACAGATGGTGGTGGGCAGAGTGACAGATGGGAAAATGATCCCCAATGGGTTGATGTTTACAGTGAGGAGGAAATTAACCAGGGAGGACACAAAACATAGTTAGCTGCCATTTTATTGGGTTCGGTGTATGAAACTACAGTCTGAGAGCTTTCTTACAGTTCCTCAATGACAGAAAATAAAGGCTAGTTGAAGCTTTAGCGTGTAGTGTTGGTGAAGTGTATTCGGGGTAGTGTTTCTAATATCTAATCTACCCTCACTGATATGAATAGGGTGGACAAAATAATAGAAACACCCGGCAGTACAGCCTCACGAACTACAGCATCTAAAAGCTGTTCTGCTACATTAGTGTTTATCTTACATGTCATCAGAGTAAACGTTTGATAAAGTGAGATTGAGGCACATTTGCAAACATTTGCTTAACAAAGTCCATTTAATCACGTAGACATTTGAGGTACTTGTACTTTACATGAGTACTGTGTTGCTTTTTTTAATTTCACTTACACTTGAGAAAATGATCCGACTCTTAAAGATGGATAAACTATTTAAAGTTGAGCTGGAGAATGCATCGTCACCAAGCTGAAAACTGTTTCTATGAGCTCATGACAAGTGGACCTTTTAGAGATTTGTGGTTCTCAGCGACGCTGCAGACACACGATGATCTTATAGAACATGATGAATTGCTGCAGAGTAAACTACCCAACTGTATGTAAAGAAGTTAAAATTAGCACAACCATAAACATCTACAGCAGTAACGTGCAACATACTGTACACATGAATACAGCAGCAATCATACTTCATTCATACTTTAAGTAAATATGCAGACATTGCTTATACATTTTACCTGAAGTAATGTTTTGATGTTTGTACTTTTACTTGCAATTGACTGTTTTCATAGTGTGGTATTAGTACTTTTACTGCAGTAACAGATCGGAGTACTTCCTCCACCACATGCTGAAGACTACCATTACTGGTCACACTGGGAGGAAGGGAAATTAAATGCTTGTCATTTACATTTTTAGGTCCAAACCAGAGAAATATAACAAGACTTTGTACCCGGGCACATTTATGTCCAAACTAGATTTATGTTCCAGCTCGGACTAATGATGAACATGAATACTCTGTCAATGCTGACTGTGACCCGACAGTCAGCAGAAACCTAGAAAGCCCTCGGTGCTGGTTTAGTCCTGGTTTCAAGAGAAGATGTGTGAGCTAAGCTGCAGAGAATGTGCTCAGCTCTGAAGCCCGTCTTCAGCGCAACAAAGCCCAGCTGGAGTTTATTAACTTGTTAGTGGCTCTGCTACTTTTTCTCTGTTTAGTGCACACACACACACACACGCGCGCGCAAAAACACGACATACAGCAACATTCACGGGCAGAACAAAGACACAAATCCTTTCAGCGTCACTCAAACCCAAAATGACAATGTTGGAAGGATCTGAAAACAAAAAGGCCAGATCTGGATGTTACACCCACACTCACCCACACTGTCAAAAGAACATTTTCCAGAAGTGTTACTTCCCCTCCCCCCTAACAGCAGCAATTATCCTTTATTATATGCATAAGGGCGTGCAGTTATATATTGACAGCGCTCATTAAGGCATTCCAGTGTGCTTGCAGGACTGCTGAGGCTGGAATTACATGTCCTCGGCCTGGCAGCTGAACCCTGCTATCCCTATCAATGTATATATATATATTAGGGGTGTAACGATACGCGTATTCGTATTGAACCGTTCGGTACGAGGCTCACGGTTCGGTACGCATGACGAACCGAACGAACCGTTCATAGGTTTTTTTTTTTTTTTTTTTTTTTTTTTTTTTTTTTTTTTAAGGGGGCGACCGTGGCTCCCTGGGTTAAGAGGGTTGTCTGGTAACCGCAAGGTCGAAGGTTCAATCCTTGACTGGGCCGTGTCATGTGTCGAAGTGTCCCTGAGCAAGACACTGTACCCCTAGCTCCCCGGGCGCCTGTCATTGGCAGCCCACTGCTCCCTATATACAGGGATGGGTCAAATGCAGAGAAAAATGTCCCCCATAAAGGGATAAATATAGTGTGTATATATGTCTATATATATATATATATATAGACATATAGACAGACATTCTCATCTTTCTGAAAAAAAACTTAAACATTGAGTAGAAACACACACACACACACACACATAGTTCCATATAAAACAGGATTGTTTCTTTTATTTGTTTATAACTACAGCAAACAATGCTACATTTTAGTTTTCATAAGAAACTGTTTTTATTTTACACGCTGCTAAGAAGACACCCCAGAAGATGGGTCACTCAGGTATAGTTCCATCATTGTTCAAAGAATAACTTTATGATGTTAGTTTTAATGAATAAATATATTTTAAAATCAAGTACGTTTCTCTGGCATTTATAGTTTTCTACTGTATTGAAAACGTACCGAAACGTACCGAACCGTGGCTCCACTGTACCGTACCGAACCGAACCGTGGATTTTGTGAACCGTTACACCCCTAATATATATATATATATACTATAGCAGGCATTTCACAATGTCGTTAGAGCTCGGCGTCATGCAGTAAACGCCATGCCCTTGCCATTACTTCATGGAGCACACTTAACAGTAAGGTTAAATGGAAAGAAACAACGTTGCTCATGTTTAGAGATCAGATAAAATGAGCGAGAAACTGTTTAGAGTTACAATCAGGGCTCGGGTCCGTCTAATCAGGGACGACGATGCGCCGACTTAAGAGGGGAAACAATGCCGGTCGCGTACGCTCAGAGAGAGGGAGGCCATTTTGAGCGGCGTGTTTATAGTTCAGAGCAGCCAGAGCTCCTTTGTTGATGTTCATTTGTTGTGAGAAGGCCGAGTTGTTTACAGAGAGATAAAGATTCTCTTGCTCGGGATCACGCGGCGGTCAGAGCGAGAGCGGGTAAACCTCAGCTCGCGTTTTGACGTCGAGTGAAGAAGAGGTGCTTAAAGCTGATCATGTATGCGATATATACGATTTTTACAGATTCACGCAGGAGACATACGTGAATGCACTTCATGTGCGACACGTATTCACTTGCAGATCCAAGGGGGAAAACAAGGAGGTACAAGAGCAACCTGGCTAAGTGTGCTTGCTCAAGGACACTCCAGCAGGGAGGATAACTGCTGCCACGAAGAGAGCAACGTCTGGATGAGTCTAATCTGGTGTCCCACCATGATGAAAACTAAAGTCTTTGTTAACGATTGGGCTGTTGCCTAGTTACTCTTGGATGGGGTTGATTAGATCTATTAATTAATCTAATAACAACACACTCTGAAGGATTCACTGCGTCTGAACCACTGAAAGGGTTTCTATGTGAAACAGCAGAACGAGCCAATTAGCACAGCGAAGGAGAGCAGATCAGAAAACAGAGAGGGTCCTTCGACTAATACAAATAAATATATTTAATTAGAGGTAAAGGCTCGTCTCTACTGGCAGCTCTTACATGAAGGCCCAGTTCTCTTCCCCTTGTTTTCTTTTTTTGGTTTAATGACTTTAGATAAAACACAACAGATCGTGCTTTGTCTAGCATAGAAAGATGAAGTGCTGGACTTATTCACATTGTTGTGTTTACCCAGCGACCTTTATCAAGACAGAGACAGGCATTCAATGTCTGGAATATTACAATATAGGAACCGGAAAAGAAGGCGGAGGTGCCAAAAAACAAATACTTCTCACCGGTTGTTCTCTATGTCACGTTATCACAGGGTACAACTTCTAAACGCAGATTTTCATAATCTATTCATTCATTCATTCATTCTGTGGCAGCTCAAGAGGCACTTGAGCTATAATCAACATGATGCATGGAACATAGCTAGTTTGCTCATGAATATGATAATTAGAAATGATCTAAAGCAAACATACAGAATTTTACATAACGACACGTAGCTGGTCTTAATGTGAACTTTATATCTCACGATTGTGTTCCAGAAAGTTTCCCTTCTATACAAAATACAGCTGCAACAATTCGCTGACTGATCGATTACAGACAGAAAGTTGAAAAGTTCAAAAACTGCGTCAACAGTTCATCAAAGTAGGGATCATCAAAACTCTTCAGACAAATTAGTTTGGTATGACGACCTCAATAAGATCCTAGAAACCCATGATGGGTCCACTAGAAGCTAGTGAGTCATACGAGGAGGGGGGGGGACAGCATGCACCAGTTCATCGCCTTCTGGCCTTAAAAGCCTTAAAATTCAGGGGACTCAGACAAAAATGGTTTGTTTAGGTTAAATTGTTATTTTGGCTGTGCAGGCATTGTTATATTAGAACAACATTTACACCACATAACTCAGCCCATAAGCCGCCCTTAGACTATTAGTTGGATGAAATAAGCAATGTGAAACAATGATTAATCAAAAATAATCTGATCACAGAAAATACTTGAAATCCTGCGCTGTAGAGAGGCAACCTGCTTCGTATCAGGTATGATGAGTTAATACGTTACAGGCAGATGGCACCAAACTGTATGTAGAGCTGAAGATAGCTTCCTTTAGTGACCTAGTACTTTGCCTAAATGGGCGGGACATTTTTTTTATTAACAATTAAACCCAGACGTGAAGTTCTTAAAGATTATTTCAGAGTAAATTCACGGGCCGACGACTCATCTTTGTTCCAAACACTTGACGAGACATTTTATTTTTTCAAACCACAGGATTTTTCCTCCATTGTATGAATATCACAGCGATCTTCTCATGTAACAAGCCATTATGCACGAAACGCTCATCAAATGCGAAACGGGCCTGTATCCTATTCCTGAAGATATGGTGATTAAATCATGTATTATGCATGTGCACCACAATGATCTCCATAATGAGCACAGAGGCCTCGTTCCCCCCGCCGAGGACGAGGTAATGATGGAGAGTTCAACCAGTGAGGTCGCCATGGTGATAAAGGGAGAAGCTGGTGCTGACCAGTTTGGAATGGGAGAGATGAACAGTGGCCTGACTCACCTGCATCCCCCAAACTGAGAAGACTCAGCAGGGAGGGAGGGAGGGAGGGGAGAGATGAGGGAGGGGAGGTGTGAGGGAGATAATAACTGCGATCACACATGCACTAAAGAAACAAGGCTACTATGAGGACTCGGGTTATGTTTTTAAGTTCATTAATGATACGTGCTGCTGCAGCTTGAAGAGGTATCACCGTGAGAGAGTTCAAATGTGCAACACCGTACAAGGCTTTTCTTAAATCAAGCTGCATGACACCGTACACTGTTGTCCTATGTAGTAGACGTCCATACACTACTTACTGTGTGAAGTGTTGGGAAATACACAGAAACCAACAAACCCACAGCTTCTTCGATTAAAAAGCTCTAGAATCTAGGGGCTTGGGAATTCCTAAAATAGTACAGATTGTGCAAAAAAGTCAAAAACAAATGACTGCCTGCAAGCCGACAAGAGAGGAATCTGCATGTTGGAGAAACAAAAGGTCAGAACTAATGCGCAGAAATCCTTATATCTCAGCTGAAGGGATGAATTTGCCTCTCACCCTGGACAGAAACTGTTCGTGCCCCTTCCATCTGGCAGGAGGCTGTGGTCCATCAGGACCGAGACCTCACGACACATGAACAGCTTCCTTCCATCCGCGGTCGGGCTCATTAACAGAGCCCGGGTCCCCCACTGACTCTGTCATCCCCAGGACATCCTACCGGTCAATCCCCTGCACATCCCCTCTAGGGTCTTAGACGAGAGCAACGATATGCAGGAGTCTTCCAGGAGAGCCGCTCTGAAACTATCCCCATATTTAAACAATTAAATACGGGGATAATATGCGTCTGGCATGAACTAACCGTTATACTGTGCTGTTTCTTACTGCACTGTATATTTGGCATTTCCTTAGTTATTTGTGTCTTTTTTTTTTACTTGTATGCCAAATCGGTTGAGTACAGACAACAAAAACTATTTTCTGAATTGTACAAATAAGCTGCAGTTCAGCTGTGGAAAAAGACTTACTCCGATTTATTTATTCCAATTTTAGATGCAAGGATGCACCAAACAAGTCATAATCTTTCCTTTCACTGCACTTGTAAAAACCCTGTCGGAATCCTGGTTAAGCACATTCATGGCCAACAAAATCAGCTTCCACCAGCAAAAAAAAAAAAAATGAAATCTAGCAAACCAAGAGAGCAAGTGGGGGAAGGGAGAGAGCGAGGGAGAGAGAAACTGGAGGCGAGGAGAGGCACAACAATGGGGGAGAGAGAGAGAGAGAGAGAGAGAGAGAGAGAGAGAGAGAGAGAGAGAGAGAGAGAGAGAGAGAGAGAGAGGGATTGAGCGGTAATCAGAAGATCAGAGAGAAGTAAACAAGCAGAGAAGAGGCAGAGTATGAAAAAGGGTTTGAACAAGGAGAGAGGAGACGACAGCAAAGCAAGAGAAGAAAATCTTCTATTCTGCCCATGAGGGGCGACTCACAATTAATCAAGTGGTTCCATTACTGCCCCCAATTATTATTAGGATAAAGAGGCTCGTTTTTTTTGAAGCAAATTAAACATTTTCAGCTTTGTGAAACGATGTGCACCGTCTTCCTCCGAGTTTCCTCTCATTCATCCCTCCGCGCTCTCGCCGTCTCTGAGAACAATACGATCAGCATGCATTATTTATTGGAAAGTACGTTTGTGTTTAAAAGTACTGTATATGCAGACGTGTGTGTGTGTGTGTGTGTGTGTGTGTGTGTGTGTGAGAGAGAATGATGTGAATGTGCGATTCAGATTCAAATGAAGGGAGGGTGTGTGTTCTGCGGGCACAAGTGCACGTCTATATGATTTCATCACTTTGCATGCAAATTTTAACCGATGATGGCCACAGAGACAGAGTGAGAATGGAAGACGGAGTGGGGGGGGGGGGGGGAGAGGGAGGAGGCCGAGAGGGATGGGACCATGTTCAGGAAATGGATGGAGTGAGAGAGGCCGAGGGAAGAGGAGAAAGATGGTGTGATGACAGAGCTGCAGGCGCTGTGTTTGTACATGCATCTGCAGGCAAATTAATCATGAGATGGTCTCTTACTCTATTAAAATGCTAATGTTGGAAAAGCTAGACATTTCCATATATTTGCAATACATCCCCGAAGCCCAAAGATTGCTATTATGCTAAATGCAGTCTGGGTGCTGGATGCACACTTAATATAATGTGAAATCTGACCAAGACAAAGATCAAAAGTCTCTTAAGTAGTGAACTGAAGGGCAGACTGGATAGAAGATTCTTGATATTTGTGCTCATTAAAGTAACGAGGTCTTGAATGAACACACTATTTTCTGCAAAAGTTGGAAGAGTTATAGTTATTTTACATGAAAGATTTGTGTTTTCTGATGCTTAAAGCTATTCTCGTTATCTGACTTACCTGTTACACCATTACTGTGCGAAACAAGAGACTAAATCCAATTTAAAATATTTCATTTTAACTTATTAAAGGATCTTCTCAATTTTCGGACTCACTACAGCTGTGTATCCACAACAATGTTTAATGTTGGTTTCAAGCGTTTGACTAATCTAGGGACAACGACCCGACTTTTTCAGTCCCGATACCGATACCTGGGCTTTGTGTATCGGTCGATACCGAGTACCGATCCGATACTGGTGTTTAATCAATAAGCTGTAAGCCTCACTGTGTGGAAGAGACTGGGATCAAATATATGAGTCAATCCAATAGACTAAACTCAGGCTCTCTTGCTCATTAATAGAAATGCACAGCTGAGCAAGTACAACCATATCAGATAAGTAGTAGAAGAGGTAGAATCTGAGAAACTCTTCATCCTTTATTGATAAATATTTTCACTGACACCTCTTCTGAACCAGCAGTGCCCTCTGTCTACTCTGACCTCTCGTGGGGAATCTGCAAATGATATTTTTTTTGCAGTAACATTTTTGGTGCCGTGTCAACGCATTAGCAGGCAGCACTGGCAGGCAGCCTCTCCACCACAGCGGAAACACAAATGTCAATGTTTTCTGTGACTGCTGGCATGATTATTATGGGAATGTCACACTGACATAAATATCCACAACCTTGTAGATTATTTGTTCGGCATTTTCAGTCCGACGGCGAAGATACAGACAGGAAACATATGGCGAGAGGGATGACGTGCACTAAAATGTTGCGTCCTCAGTTGGAGTTACCGTAAATATATCTGTGTCTGCAACCTTCTGTTTTATAGTGTTTTCTTGCATTTCTAGACAGAGTTTGTCATTTCAATGTGAACTCTGGCTTTGTGAAGCTACACACAACAAACATACCTCAGTCATACACATTTTTCTGAAACCAGGTTTGACGCAATACCAAATGCTAATCTGTCACTCCATTCAACGTGTACACTCATTCATTTTACCCTGCAGTGTTATGATATATAGTGCAAATATAACGTGCATACATAGTGATTAAATGCATCGTTCCCTTTATATCCACCTCTCACTCAACACCCACTCATCAGCCCTCACCTAGACTGGTTGGCTTGATGAGCTCGTCCAGCATGTCGTAGAAGGGCAGCCTCTGCAGCTTGACGTCCGGGTGGACCGGGTGCAGCGTGGCCGAGCCGGACAGGTGGTGCGTCAGCCCGGTTAACTCGTGCTTCCCGGGGCCGAGCAGCGAGAGGGGCAGTAAGGAGGCGGGCGACGGGGCTCCGCCGTGACCGGCGTGGCCCTCGTACGCCAGCTGCGTCATGCCGGCGGGCAGTGCGGCGCCCCCGCCCCCGACCACGCCAGCCGTGGCCGGGTGGTGCGGCCCGGGCATGGCCAGCTCCGAGTGGGAAACCATTTTGGCGGGGAAGCGTCGTCGGTAGAGCTCTTTGACCTTCATGTGCACGGCGGGGCTGCAGCCGGCCTTCAGCAGATGCAGCGCCTTGGTCAGCAGCTCGTGCTTTCGTCCGTGCTTGTTGCGCCCGGCGTATCCCAGCAGCACTTGCAGCTCCGACACCCGCAGGCTCATCACCATTTGCTGTGATGAGAAGGAGGAAGAGGAATCAAGTTCTGAGATGCCACTCATGACGGACGCAAAACTGGTATGAAGTACCAATCACGTTTACAATTGAGTTAGTTGGCAATTTATCAATTAGTCGATTCATTACGTTGCAGCTCTACTGTTTTTAATGTGAAATGAGCAAAGATTAAAATGCATACAGTAATCTCCACCCTGCGCCAACATGAGTAAATAAAAAGCATTACTGTTGTGTGTGCACATCTGGATGTGTGAGTCTAGTTAAGCTTTTATTTTACAGTATCAAAAGACCAATGATGAGGTTTCCCTTATTTACAATGGTGTTGGGGTATAAAACAATGCTTGCAAACAAAAAAAGCTAACAATAAATCCAACCATGTATGATAGCTAAAAGTAAAAATACAGGATAACAAACATTCTAAGAAGTAGATCATATAATAGAAGTATAAAAACAGAAATAAACCAGGTCAAATTACAGTTAAAAACGTTTTTTTATGTCCCGTGTTATAGACGGAAATGGAAATTAAATGAAAATAAAATGATGGCTTAGTTTAGGATTAGTCCATAATACATTTTTGACCCTCAATAACAGTTTTAGGCGCATTCTGAGATTTCTTGGGGCATTTTTGTCCTTTGATTCCCACAGAAACTGAGTTTTTTACTCCTCCGTGGGGGATTGTCTCCAGGCCAGATACAGGACCGCTATGCCGGCATCACTGTCTTTCAAAAACGCATAATGTGTGAAAACAAAGCTATTCTGCACTCTGGAAACTAACAGGAAATGAAAAGCGTCCTGCATAGTACGGGGCGGCTATGTCAGAAAACAGTTCAGTCCAGAGTCCTGTCTGTAAATTTGTGTGAATTATGCGTTCAACGCAACACACCCACAGAGCTGCAGATTTATGAGAAGCCAGAGACGGACTACTACTTTGTGTGAAGGCAGCGCTACTGTTAGTACGCCTCACAGGGAACAGCTTAAGAAGAACCCCTCCTGTCACTGTCAGCCTGACCACGTACCAAAATAAATGGACGGATTGAATGGGAAACGCATAATTGGATGATTTGCAACAATATTCTGTGTCTTCATCTGGCTCACTGCTGGTATGTTGCCTCTAATGCAATGCCAAAGTCTGCGCTGAATCTCTCCCTACATTGAGATGCCTTAGCACGGCACAGCTGGCCGTTTGCCTCACAGATGTTTAAAAAAAAAAAAAAAAACTACACACACTGTAGCGTTTTCCTTCTGGCAGAAAAAGCATTTCATTGCACTACAATGCATACCATGAGAACAGCTTCATTTCCTTACACGTGTAAGTCGTCAGCTGGATTATCTCCTGTTTGGATAACACAGACACCACCAACACTAGGAAGCAGTGCACTCGATGCAGCGGCTTTCTGTCCGTGGTGGGAGTGATACAAAAAATACACTAGAAGGGATTTTTTTTCTCTGGCTGAACGCGAGGCTGAGGCTGAACCTCACAGGGGGTCGTGGGATGGAGTAGCTGCAGCGTGAACATGGTGATAAAAGTGTTGCCTGCACTGACTTCAGGTTGGACCAAAACTACAGTGAGCAAGCAGCTCGTCATCTCACCAGACCGGTTGTCCAAATGTGTAATGCGGACTAACCTGTTGTTGTTTTGGTCTTAGTCGATTAAGGTTTCATGCTGAACATGAATATTAAAACTTATGACCACATCTCTGCTAAGCACAAGATTCAAAGTGGTGCTTGTGTGTGATTCTGTCGATTAAATCGACGGATTGATTTGTTGACAAAGACGTACGCGTGAACTGCTTTGGTCGAGGACAGTCCTACTAACTTCAGGTGAAACTTAAAGAGAAGCAAAGTAAGTTGTACCCTCAGTGAATGTTACTACTCAGCACTTCCTGCACCAGTTTAAAGGCCGTGATTAATTATCATATGACGCCGCTGCACCAAATGCTGGAATCCCATTACTCAGCACAGGAAATTAAAATAACAAACACAGGCCAGCTTAGATTTATATAGAGAAACACAACTGCATGCATTGTACATGCACAGTTATTACCATTGAAGGGTGCCCTTGAGCAAGGCTCGTATTGTTTGCTCCAGGTGACTGAGGAGAGGTTCAAAAACCTCACCTCTAAAACACACAAAAACAAGCCATTGGCCTGAAAGGGGAAACTGTTTCGACCTCAAATTTCACCAGAATTGAATCGTCGTTAATGGTGAAGACAAAAGGAAGCACAACTGCCTTGAATTTAAATAGTCGGGATCGAGAGGCTTTGCGGTTTGAAATAATCAGCTACCGATCTTAGCGTGTTTGAGGCTTCAGATATTAAACAAACGAAGAAAAATAAACCAATCCTTTCTTTAATTGTAGTGTTTTTCCGTTGTTCCTTGATTAGAACAAAGATACAAAGCAAATGGAAACAGGACAAATTAGAAAGAGCAACGCATGAGCTCCTCGTCTTAAGGCGGAGGTGGGTCAAAAACAAGAAACCTCAGCTCATTAACTAGCAGCCAGCATAAACATTCATTAACCACGTGGACAAAGTATAGCTCTGAGACAGACCTCAACGTAAGCAAATCTGAACTGCATCAGACAAATAGAGACACGGACACATGTGCATGACACACACACACACACACACACACACACACACACACACACACACACACACACACACACACACACACACACACACACACACACACACACACACACACACACACACACACACACACACACACACACACACACACACACACACACACACACACACACACACACACACACACACACACACACACACACACACACACACACACACACACACACACACACACACACACACACACACACACACACACACACACACACACACACAGGGTAGCCTGAGAGAATGTCTTGGACAAACATCCTCCCCTCATCTCCTTTAATGACAGAGCAGGGATGAAAAAAGAAAAAGCGCAGACGCACACAAACACACGCCCATTAAATGAGAAAGCACACAGGGCTGTTAGTGTTTCCGGCTAATCAATTATATGTACACAGTTATAATTGTTATGTACAGAATATGTGTGCCGTGGTGTCCATATAAAGGATTAAACCTTTAAACCTTTGAGATTTTCTTGTTGTTTTTTTTCATAATGAGGCCGATTCCTCTTGGGCAACACTGGAGTCTTGCATTTAATTGACATTTTAAAATGAGTTATACGAGTGCTGTAGGCTATTTTCTGTGGCCACAAAGATGCACCGACACTAGAGATGTTCCGATACTCCCCAACACCTGAAGGTGCCTATCGGTCAATAATACATACTGACAGGTCTTAGTTCCCTCTCGAACATCGATTTTACGTTGCTGTGATTTCATGGTGCTCCTCCAAACGCCTGTATTTATTTAAGCTTCTCGCCATATAAGTTTCACATCATAATAACGTCATAATTTACCTTCGCTTAATACTCAATTTACCAGAATGGAGCTTGAACGCATCCTAATGTGACTCAATGCCATCTCCGTTAACGTTAGCTGTTAGCTCTGTTAGCTAACAGCTAACTTTAACTAGCTCTCCTCCTGCAGATTTGAAGATTTTCATTCTTTGTTGTTTACAATGCAGCGTTATCACTGAAAAAAATAGCGTAGGAATAGAGCCAAGTCAATATGTTGCTTGCAATGTTGACGAGGATAGAACTGAACCTTAGTCTACTGCTCTCCTACTTTGCTATGAGCATCATTTAAATGCACAAATATAAGTGGCACAGGTGTGAATAAAACCTCTCTCTCGAGTCCCACCACAGAACTGCACTGTTTCACTAAAACATGAACGGTACTTTTGAAAGGAACTGAAACCTCACAAGTGTTGCACCTTAATGTAACTTGTTCCACTTTTGCACATCTAGCTTTCAGTGTCTGCAAGTTGCAGCAAACCAATACGTGCGTCAAGTTACATCTCCGACACTTGAAACATAACATAAGTCATTCATAACATACTTATTCTTCAACACTGAAATCAGAGACTTGTAAATAGCTTTCCAGAAGACATGAGGGACGAATTACCAACAGGTATGATTAGATCGCTCGTGACACAATGTGCTGCATCTCTCATTAATTGTCACTTAATCAGCCACATGTGTTAAGCTTCAGATAATGACACGAACATCAGCCAGAGGAGGCTGTTCTGTGCTGATCAAAGAGAAAGAAGTCTTTCAGCTCTTTTTCACTGCAGGAACTCAACAAAACAAAGCTTCTGGAACAGATTCAGCCTTCGTGTCCGCAAGTTCCACCTACTTTCAGACAGATTACACACAAATAAATGAAGGATCGTAATACTACGAGGTGCTGGACGCCAACTGACCAGCTTCTAGTTGCCAAGATTGCACTTTATAAGCCTTTTTCACATTATTGTAAATAAGCACCACTTCTTCCAGTGATGTCTATACTGCAACCACTTACTCCACTAGCACATTAAAATAATGAGGTCAGATCCCGCTGTAGCCCCTTTTTAAACAAACTTCAAACAAGCTTTTTGTGAATTACAGTGGAAACACGAGACAGAACAGAGTACCAAAGCCTCACAAGTAATGGTTGTGTCCATTATTGATCAGCAGTCCACCAAATATTCACATTCATGCTGCAGCTTGGTTTGTTTAAAAAATTTCTTGATTATCAGTATTGTTGCAGATTAATGTTCTGTCAATCGACTGATCGTTAAGTATTGTTAGATTCCCACATTGAGAGGAAACCAAACCAGCTCCACTCAGCTCAAAAGTGAGAGAGCAGAGGCTGCTGTTTACAGACCAAACACTGCATCTTGTGTACAGCTGTCACATATGCATAGTCACACACACACACACACACACACACACACACACACACACACACACACACACACACACACACACACAGCTACTAACAAAGTGGCCGATATACTCAACATATAGACATATTTAGTTACCAGACAGGACAGAGACCTGTCCTCGTCCTTTGTCACTACAAACCTACATTAAAGGCACATTCAATTGTGACGCCTCGGGGCTGAAGCACACTGCAGTAATAAAAACACATCAGTCAAACGCAGACGGCTCGTACAGCAGGAAGCTCAATCACAGGTGCAGCGCGCAGGCAGCAGCTGTCTGTCAGTGGATTCCCAACATTTACAGATACTTTTTTTTATTCAAATAATTCAATAGTATTCAGTTTTAGTATCTCCACACACACACACACACACACACACACACACACACACACACACACACACACACACACACACACACACACACACACACACACACACACACACACACACACACACACACACACACACACACACACACACACACACACACACACACACACACACACACACACACACACACACACACACACACACACACACACACACACAAACTCTCCTGCTGGTGACATAAACGACCAGTTCCATGAAATATGCATGCTGTAGGGAAGAGGGTGTAAAAAAATGATGACACTGGATGCCCACCATTTCACATACGTACGCACTCACACACACACACACACACACACACACACACACACACACACACACAAAGACCCCCCCCACTCTCTCTTTACAAAGCAAACACACACTAAAGAGAGACAAATACACACAAACACTGGCTCAAATAAACGGGACACACACAAAAAGCACACACACTCTTTCAGCAAACTGTGGATGTGTAACATTCCTCTGGCCTCAGAAAAAAAAAAGGAAAATGTGAAAAGAGTGGAGCGGCTGGTGGAGAGAGAGAGATGAACAGCTCTCACTATCTCCTCTCCATCAGCCAATCATTCTCCTTCCCAGGACAGGTGGCCCCTGAACACCTCCATCAGGAGGAGGAGGAGGAGGAGGAGGAGGAGGAGGAGGAGGAGGAGGAGGAGGAGGAGGAGGAGGTTTCTGAAGCTATTCAATCAGAACATTCTGAAGGAGTATATAGTCACAGCTTAACAGTTCAAACACATGAGATATTCAGTTTACTGTCATATCAGGCAAATAAAAGCTGCACATCCTCACACTTTAGCTTGTAAATTTGACTCAAATGATGAATCAATTATTAAAAACTGTTGCAGAGAAAGGCCTTATTTGCGTCTCATGATTTGGGTGAAATACGGAGCTGTGCTTCCCCAGCAAACCCTCCTGCTCTTCACGAAGCATTAAACGTAGGGAAACAACGTGCTGACTGATCTCCAGACGACATTAAAGGAAACATCGTCTCAACCGAATGGCTTAAAATGTACCCTTTGGCTCAATTCACACAAAAAATCACAGCGTCGCCGATTTGACCGCATTTGAAAAAGTGGGGTTTGAGCAAAGCATGTTTGTGTGCGAGTGTGCTCTATTGTGTTGTTTTACTGAAACAACTTGACATGTAGGTGCAAAGGGAAGCTGCAACAAAGGAAGTCGGGTGAAAGAGGGAGAGAGAGGATGCAACACAAAGAGAATAGCTGGTGGTAACAGGGGAGTTTCTACACACACACACACACACACACACACACACACACACACACACACAGCATGCAGGCCAGTGTGTGGATTTAAAGAGGAAGTTCCTGCCTTTAAATCTACCAGCCTGTGACATTTTGGTTTCCAAAGAAAAGATGAGGATTCGCCGTGTCCACCTCAGGGATATTCTTGACGGACTGGAACGGCCCCATAAAACAACATTTTGACCGACATGTGACGCTAAAACTGAAACCCACAAAAACCAAAGAATGATGAAATTGTTCCTCAGGCAAGTATAACCACTGCACCAACACTCCTTTAGAAAGAGCAACACTGCAGAGCTCCAGACGTGAAGAAGAAAACTCCATAAGATCAGAGGTGGAGGACACCAACTACCAGAACTACTCTATAATATACCGTATACACCTAATTCTACTTTAACTTCAACATGAAGCCTTTTCAGCTTCAGCAGCATTGTTTCTAATTTGTTTTAATACGGGAACTTTTCCTGTAACCTTTTGGGGAACTCGGGAATTTTATCTGCTTTTCTAATCAAGTTTCAGTTTTGCTTCCTGGGCGTTGTTACTCGTCCCGTCCCCCCCCAAAAAAAAGTCCCTCCTGAGGTTGTACGTTTTGATGACTCATGCCACATCCAGGTGGAGTTTGCGGTGCCTGACCAGCTGCTGAATGGTGTAATACAAGCCTCATGAGTCATTCAGACTGCAATGCATGTCATCACTAAAATAATAAAGATTAGAACTTGGTGTGCAAATTTCTTGTAGTGTAATTGAATCAAAGAAGCCTTTATTGGACATTGTTTGAAATGAGGAAGAACACAACATGCAACAAATGGTCGTGAACTTAAACCCCGTAATTTAACTTTCAATAAAGTTTGCTAATCGTCAGTTGCGATGCACGACACTCACACAGATTTGATAAGTAATTGAAAACCCCAATACCAGGGAATGACGATATACATTTACAGATACGTTGGCCAATATAAACTTATTGCAAATATATCTGTAACAGTATGCATATGAAATCTAAAGGAATCTGTATATTTAATTGAATTTATCAAACATATCTAGGCGTGTGTGTATGCACAGCAAATTAATTATTAATTCTGGTAACCACGCTACCTGCAGAAGAAATGACATGACATTCAGTGGAGCAGCTGTGAAGGTTTGAGTCAACACAACTAACCTTTCCACAAAGTTCTGAGCAAAGCCGGAACAGATGGAATAGGATGAAAATAAAAGACGGGAGCGGTAAACATTACAACACTCAGTGGTCCTTCTCGTGAAGACAAAAGACATTCTTAAAAGACAAACTGACTGAACATAAACCTTACATCTCTGTGTCTCTGGTTCACATATCCGCTCTGACTTTTGGACTAAGTTTAGATGTTATTTCTGCCTCATGCTGGTTCTTTTTTATGCTTGCTGAGACTTGTTGCTTCCCTTTTCTCGGCGTCCACACTGGGCCCAAAACTTTGAGAAAACATTGTTGGGCCATTGACAAACTAACATACCCTGATATCAAGGAGCTCTCACAGCTGGATTTCCATCTCTGTTGAATCCTTCACAGAACGTTCTACATTACAACCACAACACGTGATAAGAAGCAGCTAGTCGGGATGCAGGACCACTTTGAGAGATAGACAAAACAAAGCAGTAAAACTGAACGTCCCTAGTTCAAGACTACATCCACCCAAAAGACGGATAAATCTAAAGATGCATCACTTAGCCAGCGATCTTTGACATCTCATGGGTGAGCAAATAAAACCGATCAGGCCTTTTGGTGCAAGGAAACGGAGCTTTTCCAGAAACCTAAACTCCTCGTATTGCTCAGATGTGTCCAGGTCTGTATGGCCGTCAAATCCTTTAAACTCATTTTATATCGTGGATCACAGGTTGCACGATCAGATCACTATTCCACACTGGTGCAAAGAGAAACAGGAGGAAGATATTTCACCATATCCTGTCCTTTTGGTGTTTAAAAACCTCTTCACAAAATACGATTTCATGTTTCTTTATAAGCCGGTTAACGGTGAACATCGTCTTGGTGTTCACTTTGAGCTTAAACGATGGTGACCACAGCCTCATCTCTCTCCGTATGTTTGGTAGATTATGGTCAGATGGAGGGAGGTGCTGTGTGGGGCGATCATTCGCTTTGTCCAGAGCTGTTGAGGATGATTGATGGAGGGATAAAGGGAAGAGGGGGGATGGGGGACCGAGAGAAAGCAGCTGAGCCTCTGGACCAA
This sequence comes from Leptoclinus maculatus, assembly GCA_032191485.1. NCBI lineage: Eukaryota > Metazoa > Chordata > Actinopteri > Perciformes > Stichaeidae > Leptoclinus > Leptoclinus maculatus. The sequence goes on along the minus strand of JAVDOI010000001.1, from coordinate 22,818,588 downwards.
ATGAAATTCTCCACGGCTCCAGGTTTTTGACCATTAGTTTGGTTTGGCTGGTGACTTCACTGTACGGAAGATAACGAATGAGCCTCATCCGCCGCCGCTCGGGAGAAGAAACCAGGCAGATGCACCAATCAGAGCTGAACCAACTAGAGACGCACCGACGCCGACATCGGTCCGATACTGACTCAAACAGCTGGATGGATCATTTACATCTGTTTTCATTTGTTACATTCTGTTTACAATGTTAGGAAAGCAATGCTTAAGTCAAGCTCGATGTTGCCTGATGCACAAAACAATGACCTCACTCACTTCAACCCAGTGAAGTTCAAGCCGTTTATTAATTAATTAAACACAGGTATTGGATCGGTACTCAGTATCTGCAATACCCAAAGCCCAGGTAAGGCTTCGTCATTGCAACTGGGACCAAAACACCTCACTTTACATGACAAAAATCATCCAAAACGGATTCATTATCTATAAGTGATTCTCTCGATTAATAATTTGACCGATGAAATGCTCGAAAATAGTGAGATATTGTTTTGTCTGACCAACAACCCAACACTTAAAGCCTCTTTTTGAGAAGTTGATCGATTAATCAACCAGCCGTTGCAGATCTGGTCTCTATAAAGCATAATCTTGAGCTTCTACTTCTATTTTTCTGCTTGGTAATTGAATGCGTCTTAACAAAATGCACCTTGGGAGTCGTAGTTCACTTCTCTCCTCAGGCTTTGATCAAAGATTGCCTGTCCAAGCTTTGAACATGCTCCAAAAAGGTCTGTCATCCAACGTTGTCTAAGCATAAAATAAAGAGGACTTTTACTTCCAGGACGCCTAAAATAACGCCTCCCACCTCTCAACTCTCTGACAGTAATATTTTAAAAACAGAGCACTAAACTGAAGGTAGCTTGTTTCCATGTCTAATGTGAGAGAGAGAGAGATTCAGAGTGACACTACTGCAGCCGCCAGAGGCTTAGATGTTATTAAAACACACACACACACACACACACACACACGGCTGAGCTTACTGCAACATGCAAAAACCAACCCTCGCATGCCGATAGACAATAAGATTATTTTTCCCTCCTGCTGATATCAAGGAAGTAAGTTGTTAGGTAAAAATGAAACCTGGAATCAGCACCCTACTGCGTGTTTACACCTCCGACTGTGAAATGTCAAAATGTGTGCAGGGGAAAAGCTCTATAATTGTTTTATCGGTGTGTTTATCTTAATTAATCTAATCAGGGGAAAGCAGCTCATTCACAAAATGTGCACAAACACACAACAAATACCGGCGCTTCAGTTCAAGCGAGCGCACACGCAGCACCCGTCACAAAGAGTCGGCATGCGAGGGAGAACATGTTCACAAACACGCACAACACGCTAAGATCATTAACCCTCGCAATGGTCACGTGTGTGCTGGCCAAATACCTGAAATGCACCGTTCAGTCACATGATTATCATACGACATGCAACACGATGACACCGTCTGCATGTGTACGTGAAACATTTCTGCTCAAGTAGCTCAACAACTTCCTTTTCAGAGGGCTGAGGAAGATAACGAAATATGTTTTGATAATGATTAACTTCACCTGTGCTCGGGAACAAAACGCTTGGATTCAAGATTAAAAAGTTCCAGAACAAATTGTGCCGGCATTTTTTTTTTTGCCTGAGGCGACACAGTCCATCATAAATATTTTCCTCCCCTCATGACGACACTGAGGAGTAATGCGGTGAAACAGGAGTCTCGAGACCACACCTTGATTCTGACTCCAACTCGCAGCCTTCAGCAGTATCCTGGTTTTACATTTAAAGGGCATCTTCAGGAGCACCTGGAACCTCCATGTTTTGCTTCACCTGTGATGTCGGCCCTGCTAACTAGCAGGACCACAGCAGAGCAGCGCGCCAATTTGGTTTTGGCACCGTGTGGCTCGAGTGGACCGACCCGTGCTCGTGGAAAAGCCCTGTTAGAAACAAGTAACTTGGCCGTGGATGCAAACGAGACAATCGAAACAGAAGTGCTCACATCGGTTTCTCTTGCTCTCTCTCTCTCTCTCTCTCTTCAGTGTGCATTTGGTTCAAAGATGCTTAAAAGTCAATATGATTAACTATCATAACTATGACTGAATGCTGCCAGTGTCCGACCCGAGTTCAACCCAGGATGGAGAGTCGCAAACAAACGGACACGTTCAGATCAACCGTGACGCAGCGTCCGACTGAACAGGTTATAGTAAAAGTCTAAACACCTCCGCTAGCTGGCCGATGCACCTAAACAGACCAAAGTAGCGGCTTTAAGTGACCGATATTCTTCCCCTTTTTGCAAGTGGAGCTAAAAAAAATGCCCGCTGCACTTCACATGGTTACGAGGAAGGTGAACAGTAATGCAGTTCTTTCGGGTCCCAGGAGACTGGGAGATGGTGAGGCTAATAATGTTGTGCCAAGCAGTTTCTGCAGGATGTGCGTGTTTGTGTGTGGGTGTGCGGAGGATGTGTAGGCAGATTAGGGGGGTGTTGCACACTACCTGGCCATTATATAAAGCTCCCACTCTCGGTGAGAGGGCTCTGTACTGAGTGCCAACTCCCTCCCCATCCTCCTCCCCTCTCTCTGTCCTCCCATCCCCCCACCTCTGAGCCTTCCAGCTACTCTGACTCAGGCTAAACTCCGAAATACCTCCGCCTGTTGTTTTCTCTCCCTCCGGCCTCTGTGGTATCAAAATCATGGTGCGCACTGTGGATCAAAACACAAGACGGAGAGTTCGGGACTCAAATATGGATCGAGCTGTTCCTTTCACCCCCCCCCCCCCCCCCCCCAAAGCAGGATCAGTCACTGCAGCCCAGCTGGACCGGGTTCACAATGATTTCTCTTTGAGTCATTAGCACGTTAAATGCTGTGCCAGCGCACACCCGAGGCTACAGAGGTCTAGTCCCAGCCTGCCACGGGCAGATGGTGGATCTGAAACCCGTCCTCCCCTTCGATGCTGAACGCTGAAGATGGGATGACAGGGGAGGTTTGTAATCTGGTGCCAAACCAGCGCAGGTACAAGCTGCTGGTAGAGACCAAACAACACAGAAACACCTGTTAGATTATCACAGACCTGAGGACAAAGACATCGGACGCTAAAACCTCACTGCACTGGTCTGGTGAGAAAGTAGGAAGACACCCATTCACTTGTCCTCTGCACCCTTTTAATCCTGCAGGGTTGGCGGAGGTCTGCAGGCCGTGCAGCAAACATGTTGCGGGTATAAAGAGTAAAGAGATCCCCTGTTATCGGTAGCGTGGCCTCTCTGATGTTGACCTACATGTCAGGACCGAATGGGGAACTGCTTCGTTAAGCGAATGAAGGAAACCTAGACGGACGCACCGGGCCGGTCTGTGCTGAATAAAAAGTCTCCCAATTCAATTTCTACTCTGCCTCACATCTCACGACAGCTGCATGATGGGAAGGAAAAACATGCCGTAATTAGTTTTTGCTGAAATCACGACTGTGATGCAGAGAAAACTATTTCGATCTAATTCAATTTTCTGAAATTAAAACATGACAAAACGGGAACAAAGGACGCTCGCGATACATTACACCTCAATGCTTTCATCAGCTTCTGGCTGCCGGAACTGAAAACATGCATTCCATTGTTAGTCACCTTATATTTTGAGTAATTAAGACACTATAGGGTCGTACGTCAGCGTAAACGCACCAACACACATGCGGCGTTGTCTGGGTCTGACTGTGCCGTCAATATTTAAATGCAACAAATATTAAAAATGTGTTTACTTTGGGGTGCATGTTTAGCGGCCCCTGTACTTTATACGTTACAATGGGGTTCCCACTGACAATCAAAGACCAACAATTGGTTGCCAATTTCTCAAAATGGTGTAATCACTCAAAAAAAAACGTTTTCATGTATTTGTAGGTAAATTATCAGCTTTATTGTGATGAGTATTTGTGTTGTGACTGTCAGCTTAACAGGCACAGGTTTTAAACATTAACTCTGAATTAAATATATTCATTGATACTTGCAAGTGTTAATAGTAACAAAGTGTTCGGCAGACGACAGGCTGCTGCACGGCCTGAAATAGTTTTCCAGCTCTTTGAAAACTGGAAAAGTCATTTCTGAAAATACTTTGCCTCTGAGGCAAAACTATTGATTGACAGCAATGATATTTTACTACAATGGTAAATTGTTTGATAATGATTTACAACTGTATACATGTGTGACTAGGTATGGGTTCATGCATCATGGCACGACAAATAAACGCTTCTACAGTAAGAGGTATCGTAATGCACACCAGCGCAACATTTATCAGTTTTAAATATTATCTTGACCTAAATGTGACTTCTATTACTCTCCGAGCATCATCCTTCACTCCACTGTCACGGCACACACTGAACTAATGGATGAGTCAAAGAGAAGAAAACAAAGCCACAATCATAGGAAATCAATTCATTATTATCACGGGCGCTGTTGTGGAAAATGGGCATTTTTTTTAGTTTGGTTTCCCTACAATCATCTGCTGGTGTCACACAGAGCTGATAACTTATTGTATAAAAAACACCTTTATTCTACCGAGCACCACAACGGTTTCTTTCACTCTATCCTTCAAGGTTAGAACGTACAAAGCTGAGGCATGTTCCGCTGGGGGGCGGGCTACTTCCTGAAGAATAAAGAGCGTTTGGTGAATCAGTGTCTTAAGCTGCCGTCCCTCAGGTCACAGGTCGCTGGCGAAGGCCACGGCGTGCGCTCACTTCTATTATTATCCATTAACCCTTTCAGGACTCTTTTCCAGTCCGCGTCATTGAGACAAAGCACTGTGTGGGCTGCAGGTGTCGTGATGCGACGTTAAAACGAGGAAACCTGATGGCGAGCACAAGTGTCTTTCTATTCTTTCGATGTATTTTTCATTTATCTTCAAACGTAAGACAAAATACTTCTATATCTTAAAGTGACAGATACATTTGATGTGTTAAGACGGCATCTCCCTTCAATCCTTGTTGTTTCTTTGAGACTTTTACCTGCAGGAAGGCGGCTACATCTGGACAAACACCCCAGAACACACACAACCAGTGATGCCAGCCAGACCGTCCATTAAGTGACTGTAAATTAAGAAATCTGATGACAATATGTCTATTTGTATCCCTCTTGATTCACACTAAAAACCCTCTCTGATAGTCGCACATTTAAACACCGAACAGTGCTTTAAGGCCCGTCTCTCTTCCTCCGGTTGGAAACACGGTCGAGCTTCAAAACTGCTGCCTGCCCATGTCTGTCTCAAATGTGACATGTTTCCACGACAACGGGAACAAAATCGCCACAGGAGTGAAGAACACAGCTCCATCGCGCCGAAAGACGAACAGAAGTCGGTGGCTGCAGACGAGACGTGCAAAAATATCAATAAGAGCTCAAATGCTGGTTTGACCTGGCTGAGCATAAAGAATATATATATATACATATACATATATATATATATATTTAATGCAGTGTGGCGTGAAGTGTGAAAGCACGTTTCATATCTTTCTCCGGCAGCCTGTCTGATAAACTTCACTAACTGCAGCGAACGAGGAAAAAGGCAATAAACTCTCTACAAACAGTCGGTTCAACGCTGGAGACCTCAGACGAGACATCTGCAACATCTGCAACATCTGCATCACGTTTCACATTGTGAGCTTTTTACATTCTGCTTATTCAGTGTCATACATGCACCGATCATCATCAGTCTGATTTTTACATTTCCAGTACTTTCTTTTTTTGTCCGAGATGACACAAAATCTCAACTCTTAATCACAGAGAATGAGCTTTAAATACACCGACAGTGATCGTTCACTCCGGTGACGTCTAATTCTCTTTAAACTGCAAATGAACTGCAGTGATAATGACAATGACAAACAGAGCAATAGGCAGGTGTTTGAAAGGATGTAGGGGAGCAGAGACGAGGGCCTGTATCATTAGGGATTAACCTCGCCACAGGCTCTACAAATAGACTGTCTCCACCTATAAGCCGCCAGCGCACAGACGCTTATTTGTAATGCCAGGTTGCTGCTGCAGCAGCTCCACAGAACAGAGAAGACGGTTCAAAGACGAGAGAAGACTCCTGTGAAACAAAATGCGATGCAACAAGGACACATTTTGGGGGGAGCGGGGGGGGGGAGGGGTCTGGCAACATCAGAGGCTTTCACATAAATAAACTGGCAAAACCCACAAAGAGTCAGACAACCAAATGCACAAACTCCCATCGTCAATGATGATGACGTCAAGGTATGAAGCAACGATTGAATAAAAAAAAATCACATATTTCTCAAATAAAACGAGTCAATCTCATGTAACTCTGTGTGTGTGTTTTTGACGATAAAATGACAGCTTGTTTGGTCAAATATTCTTTAAAAACCCAGCTGAATGTTGACCTACCAGCCCAACGCTATGGTTCCCAGCGCAACTTAATCAGAAGTTGCCCAATTAGGCGGAAACCAGCTCAATCTGGCAACAGTGAGTGCAAACCAGTAGATATTGAGAATTAAAACCATTCATAATCAATAGTTTTTACCAAACATTCCCTCGTTTTAGCCTCTCAGCTGTGAATATGTGCTGCTTTAGTAAAGTGAATTTATTTGGGTTTTTGAACAGTTAGTCAGATAAAACAATCAATTTGGGTTTTAGGAAGCTATTCTCTGACGTTTAATAGGCCAAATGATTAATGGTGTTTTTGGACTATGTGCTTAATTAGATCAATTTGCCCAAACCAATCAATACTACAATCAAGACAATAAAGCAGGCAAAGACAAACTATCATATCACTAGAGATGAATCAATCTCCTGATAAACTGGAGCTCAATCAGCAACTGTTTTCATAATAAATGTATAATTTCTATCATTTCTTTCACACAAACTATGTTCTGGTTTCAGCTTCCAATACGTGAGGATTTACAGACTTTCTTTGCTTGTGGATTTAGGATGGTTGGACAATACGGAAGTATTTGAAGGCATCACGTCAGCATCTGGAAACATGATGTTTGTTTATAGAAACAAATATTAATCTATTAAGGGAGGAAATAAACAGCAGATTATTCAATAAAACTTCCATTTTCATTAATATTCTCTGCATCCACAGCTTCTGTCTGTCTCTCTCTCTCTCTCTCTCTCCCTCTGTCTGTGTCTCTCTCTCTGTCTCTCCCTCTCTCTCTGTGTCTCTCTGTCTCTCTCTCCGTCTCCCTCTGTGTGTCTCTCGCTCTCTCTCTCTCTGTCTCTCTGTGTGTCTCTCTCTGTCTCTCCCTCTCTCTCTGTGTCTGTCTCTCCCTCTTGCTCTCTCTGTGTCTCTCTCCCTCTCGCTCTCTCTGTGTCTCTCTCTCTCTCTCGCTCTCTCTGTGTCTCTCTCTCTCTCTCTCTCTCTCTGTGTGTCTCTCTCTCTCTCTGTGTCTCTCTGTCTCTCTCTCTCTGTGTGTCTCTCTCTGTCTCTCCCTCTCTCTCTGTCTCTCTCTCTCCGTCTCCCTCTCTCTCTCTCTGTGTCTCTCTCCCTCTCTCTCTCTCTGTGTCTCTCTCCCTGTGTGTCTCTCTCTCTCTCTGTGTGTGTGTCTCTCTGTCTCTCCCTCTCTCTCTCTGTGTGTGTCTCTCTCTCTCTCTCTGTCTCTCTCTCTCCGTCTCCCTCTCTCTCTGTGTGTCTCTCTCTCTGTCTCTCTCTCTCTCCCTCTCTCTCTCTCTCTCTCTATTCCCCTTGTTGGTGCATCAGTTGTTACTGGTGTAACCACATTTAATGGCACAATAAAAAACTGAATCATTGAGCTGAAAAATGGATATTAACTAAATCTGATCAGTTACGACTCCAAAAAAGCGGAATTAAGACACTCCGCCACAAGAGCAGCGCCCCACAAAAAACACTCAATCATATCCTCAATCACACTAGAGCAACTACGTTAACTATTGATTATCATCTTTTATGACGACAAATGTCCATCACAACTTTCCAGAGCTCAAACGTGTGTATTTTTCTTTTTGTTTGACCTGAAGTCCAAAAACTCCCAAGTTGGACTGAAACCATCAGAAAATCAAACTGCCGACTATTTTAATTATAAATGATGTTAAAGCTCATCAGCTGGAAGGATTTGCTGCTTTTCTTATTCGTATGTGATAATAAACTGACTGTTGATCAGAAAAAGAGCAATTTAGTAAATTTCTATTGTCTGACATTCTATAGAAATGGAAAATGATTTACTGAATAACCGGCATTTAAAATAATTGTCGGTTGCCGCCCCCCAAATATGTAGCTGACATTATGAAAATGAGAAGTTCAAGGCGCTGTAACCATCTCTCCATAAAGAAGTGCACTTTCATTAAGAGGGGAAAGTCTTCAATAAACTATAGTAAGACCACATCTGGCTCTTCAAAGGAGGCTGTATAGCAGCAGAGCAGCAGCTGGCACAAAGGAGCATGTATAGATCCACAGAGCCCGAGCAGGCTGAGGAAACACAGCAGGGAAACGTCTAAAAATAGCCAAAGACTGATCAATAACTGCTAGATATTTTCCAACTCTGCTTTATAAAGATAAATTAAAAGACACAGTGTTTCAGTGC